>CM019155.1:90216317-90482406 GCA_009733165.1 Naja naja
ACTTAAAGACCTGGTTGTTTGACCAAATCGGGCTTGATTACTCTCACCTGGGCCATGGGATAATTTTAATTCACTTAATTTGGTCTTATAGGGCAAACCATTTAATTCTTTAAATAACTACTGTACTATATGTTTTGATTGTGAGCCACCCGAGTCTTGAGATGGGCTATATAAGTCTAATAAATAAATAAATAAATAAACTTCTCCTTTACTACATATACATACCCGTTCTGCTATTGGTGTTTTCTGCCCTGAAGTGCTGATGGGAGAATATTAAATCTGGCTCTGAAAGCTATTCTTTGTTTTGGGAAGGTCAGATCATTCAGATATCTTGCTGATTCCCACACTCCCTGTTTGGTTCTGTCCCTGCTGTGGCAAGCCAACCTATTTAATTCTTCTTGGAACTCCATGTCCTTCATTCTATTGATTACTACTTGCTTTGCTTGGTCAAAGCCTAGGGACATTAAGAATACTGGTGAGAGTTCATAGAAGCCCAGCTTGTGGTCTATTGCCTGCTTCCAGGGAGAGTAGTTATCAATCAGTACTAGAGGGTCAGTCCTCTGGGAAGAGCATTTTTAATGCCAGATCATCATCTTCCAGGCTCTTACCTGAATTTGAGGCATGCCTGTCTCGATTCTTGGAGGCATTTGGAGTTCCTTTGGGTGCAGCTAAGATGGCAGGAATTTGGTTTGTATAGGTTCTAGCAAGTCTTTTTTAAGGATTCCTGTTTGCCCCATATAGGATTTGTGCCAATGTTTTGGCCTCAAAAGTTTTAAGTACTAATTGGTGTAAAAAGTGTTTAATTGCATTTGAGGACCTATAGGCTGCTTGCAGTGTGTGATCCAGGTGTGCCCTCCATGTCCCTTGTGAGTGGAAAACTACCCCAAGATATCTCAATGTCCTGACCTGTTCTAGACTATACCCTTCCATTTCCAGGAGTATTGTCTAGGTCTTTTAGCAAAAACTAAAACTTTTGATTTATCAAAGTTAAGGACCAGGTTATTCTGTTTACAAAATTCAAGGATTGCCGTGATTGCTCTCTTCAGACCTATTGGAGTTTGTGAGATTATAGCAGCATCGTCGGCATATAGGAAAATTGGGATTTTACGTTGTGCTACGTTTGGGGGATGTATCAGGGTTCTGTAAGAGGTTGATCAGAGGGTTAATGTAAAAGTTAAAAGGGAGGGATAGGATGCAACCCTGCGTACCCCTTTTGTACCCTTACTGGGCGGTTAAAGTCCTTGAGGATTACACCTCACTTTCAAAGTGGAATTATCATACAATTTTTGTATGAGGAAAAGGAGGCGTTTATCGATGGTAGTGCATTTTAATTTCTCCCAGAGTATTCCTAGATATTGAATCAAAGGCCTGCTTAAAATCAAGGAAGGCCATGAAAAGAGAGGATTTTTTTTTATTCGTATTTTTGAACCAGATGGTGAAGTACCAAGATATGATCCACTGTAGATCTTCCTTCTCTAAAACCAGCTTGCTCATCTTTAATTATCCCAGAAATTAGCCAATCCTGGAGTTTATAGTTGAGGTGTTTGGCATACAATTTGCTAATAACACTCAGAAGGCTAATAGGTCTATAATTACCTGGGTCATTTTATTACCTTTTTATAGATTGGTATGATAATTGCTAATCCCCAATCTCTTGGCATATGGCCCATTTTATCTATAAATGTAAACAGAGATGCTAAAAGTGGAGCCCACCAACTGGCATTCTTTTTGATTATTTTTGGCAGGACATTATCAGCACCTGGAGCCTTATTAGCCTTGAGGGTTCCGATATCTCTCCTGGTGTAACTGGGGGGCCAGTAAGGAGTTTGGTTCAAACTAATTTGGCTCTCCTTAGTTACATAGTCAGGGATCTGTATATAGCTCTCTAGGCTATATTCTTCCCAGGCATCAATTGGTATGTGATTAGTTGGGGTAGGGGATTTCCCCAATCCTCTAGTGATATGCCAGAAAAGGGATGTATTTTTTGTCTTGACTGATGCAATTAATCTATGCCAAGACTCCTTCAGAGCTGCTCTTTTCTTTTCTTTTAAAAGGGTCTTATATTGTGCCTTCAACTGCTTTAAATAGTGAGTATGATCCTCAGAAGGGTGTTTTACTTTTCCTATACTCTTTGTTATATGTCCTTTTCAGTTGCACACAATCTCTATCAAACCAATTTTTATTCTTTAAAATCAGCTTTTTGGATTGAGCTAGTATTCTGTTAATGAGAACCAATTTGAAATTTGAAATTAAATCAAACCCTTCTAAGTATGATCCTTCAAACTTATTTTTTAGTAGAGATGTACAAAGTTCTATTGTTTCTGGCACTAACATCCATTTAGTAACTTCATTTGCATTTTTCTTGGTCCATTTAATTTTTACCTGAGTATTTTGGCTTGCTAGCCTGGGAAGGTAAATTGAACCAGTCCTTAGAGATTTCTGGTATAATGTGAGAGTAAGGATGACTGAATTGTGATCGCTTTCCAGTCATGAGTCTACCTCCATCTTTTGCAAGAACTTCTGGAGGTCATATGATATTATCCAATAATCAACTATGGATTTTCTTCCTGCTCCCCGATAAGTATATTCCGCTGGGTAGTCACCTTTTGTGGAACCAGTAAGGATATAAAGTCCAAATGTAAAGTCATCTGTCTTACATATAAACCTGCCCAATTTGCTTCAGGGTTTTTAAATTGTCTGGAATGCAGGGGTTCTTCTGGTACATTCTCATCATAATGAACCTTAAATTGATTAAATAATGCTTGATCATTTGGACCCATCCTAGCATTTAAGTCCCCTCTAATAATTATTGCTGCTGTGGGTATTTATCAGAACAGCCAAGGATAAAATCTTCTATGTCATCCCAAATCTTGTTGATCAAATCCTTCTTATTGAGTGGAGGAATGTAGATATTAAAAAGCAAAATCTCCACCTGTTTATATAAAAGTAAGGTAGTAACAACTCATGGCTGAAAAGGTGGCAGTGATACACATTTAAACTGCAGGGCTGTTTTAACTAGTGTCACAATACCCCTTTAGCTCTCCCACCCACCTTACTTGGGACAGCCGGGATAGAGTTGGTCCAATAACCATCTAGCTGTATCTCTGTGGGGTCCAGGTTTCCTGTAAGAAAGGATGTCAAATTGTGATATGTAGTCAAAAAGAGTTGGTCTTTTGATGGGACAGTCCAGCCCACTATATTCCAGGTTATAATGGAGAGGGATCATCTTTTGCAGCTCATCAGGAAATTTGATTTATACAAAGGGAAGTTGTAGGGTTGTTGCAATGGACTGAGGTGTCATCACACACAAATTGGCTTTCTCTAAAAGGAGGAGACCCATCTGAATCCTGTGTAGACTCCTGAGAAAATTGTTCAGGATAAGGGGTTTTAGCACCAGCTAGCAGAGCTTGCCATTCCTGTGTTTCTTCTCTAGATATAGGGCAAGGGGTTATTAGGTCATGCTTCATTTGACTTTGAGATGATGGTACTGTCGTGGGACCTCTCCCCATCTCTTGATGTGGTGCTGAGGGTATCATAGGATATTCACATAAGGATGATAGTATCTCCATCTCTACTGGAGCTTCTAGTGGTCCCTGTGTATCTTGCCTTCTGTTTTCCCTCCTGTATTCGTGTTGTCCCTTACCCTCTGGGGGAGAAGTAAGAGGTTCAATTATTGGGGAGACCAGATCTATAAGCGGTTCAGCTGTGTCCATTGTGACCAACAAGGATTTCTTTAAATTTTCTAGCTTGAATAATATGTGATCTTGTTCTTTTCTTGGGAGAGCTCCAAAAGCATTAATGAGGTCCATTTCTGTGCTGTTAAGTAGATCTTCACCCACCAAGGCTGGTTGACTTCCACTTTCTTTCTCTCTTTTTTTCAAGGTAGAGAATGCAGCCGTGGGAGCTCGCATGTTAACAATTAAAGTTTTAACCTTTTCCTCACAGAAAACTCTGATGGGAAAAATTTGGAAGGAGGCTAGATGTGCCTTCATCTTAAACAGTATCAGCAGTATGATGGGCTGCTTGAAAGACAGGAGTATCCGCTTCCAACTTGGAAACTCAGGAAGCCACTCCACAGCACAAAGATCAATCTGCCCCCGATGGCAGTGAAGAAGCTGAATTAGGGAATTTAGTATAGCACTCTTAGTAATCCAGCATCCGTAATTAAGTCTGTTCATATGGATTCTCAAAGCAATTTGTTGTGCTTGCAATGAGCGATGTGATTGTAGGGGAGATGCTTTCCTGGCTTCTAATGAAACTTCTCTATCGATACCTCCTCCTCTTGTTGCCTTGTCTGGAGAAGGGCTGTTTTTCTGAGAGGGCTGCCACTTTTTAACAGGTTTTTTAACTGTTTCCCTGGGTCTTTGCTCTTTTTCTTCTTCCATATCCTGAGTATGGGATTTACCCAGGTCTGCTGTAAGCACGTTGGTGGTGGGGTCTGTAGCCCATGCTGTGCTTGCAGAAAGACAACAATATCTTTTCTTAATGTCTCTACATCGTGTTGGATGGTTATTAATTGTTCAAATATTGAGACAACCGTTTGTGCTGTGAGAAGGCATTGTTTTGCCATAAACTCTGTTGCATTCTCCCAGGGTAAGCTCTCCTCACTTTGAGTTAGATTATTGTTAATCTTTTTAGTCTTTATCACAGTCTCCATATCAGCTGTAACTGACTTAGTTGTTTGTGAAGAACTCTGGCAGTCATTTTGCTCCTCCCCACTAGATCCGTAAAGTCTAATATCTGCTGTTTTGTCAGATCTCTTTGCAGGTCCCATTCTAACTTCTCAAGATTGTTGGAAATGGAGGGGGGTTAGTTTTACTTACAGCTCTCTTGCCAGCAAAGTGCTCCTCAATTCTTGGGTGTTCTGTAGTCTTCACTGGTGGGAGAGATCCTGGGCTAGTGCCATGGCACTTCTTTCTTTTCCCCGTGCCTTGTTAGTCCTCAGCAAAATAAAAACTTTTGTCTGTATTGTGGTCTATGCTGTTTTCTTCTCCGGAAAATATTATTTAAATAAAAAGGATCCAGTGGGAGTACTAAAAATTGATAAAATAAAATAAAACCAGGAGGAGCTGCTGCAGCACACTCCAGGCTTCCCCCCGCAATTGTCTTTCAAGCTTCAGATTTTATTTTTCCTGCATAGCACCAGCAATGAAATGTCCCAAATTTTTTAATTTAGCCATGCCATAAACACTATTAATATGCTGAAAGGTCCTCAGCAGTGTGTGGAGTGCCATCTAGCCTGAGAGATCCATTATCCATACTACATCATGACTATCATGCCGTTTTTCTAGTAAATAAAGGAATTGTACTCTCCCACACAGTATGAAATAATTCCTTTGCTACTGTCACTCAAGTGAACATCCAACTCCAACATCTTTTTGTATCGTTGCTTTAGCTGGGCTTCTTGGGTAATCATAGCTGATCTTGCTGGAACTAAATCCTATGAGCGTACACTTCTGGGATATTCTGTCCTAGGAACACTCATTTTATTTTTATTTATTTATTTATTTTGTCAAGCGATTATAATATAACAGATATAAATATAACATAGTTATGAATACATGAAATGGATACATATAAGAAAAATAAAAAGAAACAATAGGACAGGGACAGTAGGCACATTGGGGCACTTGTGCACGCCCCCTACAGACCTCCTAGGAAAGGGGTGAGGTCAATAGTCTAAGGTTAAAGTTTTTGGGGTTTTGGGGGAAGAAACCACAGAGTCAGATAGAGTATTCCAGACATTGACCATTCTGTTGCTGAAGTCATATTTCCTGCAATCAAGTTTGGTGTGGTTCACCTTGAGTTTGTATCTATTGTGTGCTCTTGTATTGTTTTTTTTTATATAAGAAGTTTTATTTTTCCAAAAACACAAACATAACAAACAAACATACAACACATAGATCCATATCAATTTCAAGTATGTCGGTCGGTAATATTGTTATGGTTGAAACTGAAGTATTCATTGACAGGTAGGACATTGCAATATATAATTTTATATACTATACTTAGATCGGGCTGAAGGTGGCGTAGTTCTAGGTTTTCTAGGTCTAGAATTTCAAGTCTGGTGGCATAAGGTATTCTGCAATGAGTAGAGGGAGTGGAGAACTCTTCTTGTGAAATATTTCTGGACTTTCTCAACTGTATTAATATCAGATACGTAATGCAGGTTCCAGACTGATGAGCTGTATTCAAGTATTGGTCTAGCAAATGTTTTGTATGCTCTAGTTAATAGTGTGATATTTCCAGAGAAAAAGCTACGTAGGATTAGGTTAACAACTCTTAATGCCTTTTTGGCTATGTAGTTACAGTGGGCTCTAGCACTTAGATCATTAGAGATGAGTACTCCAAGGTCCTTGACAGAGTTTGGATCATCAACAAGGTCTTGACTATTCAGTTTGTATTTTATTTTCTGATTTTTTTTGCCAATATGTAAGACAGAGCATTTATTTGTTGAGATTTGAAGTTGCCATTTGTTTGACCATTCTGATACATAGTTGAGGTCTTTTTGAAGGGTAGCAATATTGTCAATGGTGTTGAATAGCTTTACATCATCAGTGAAGAGAACACAGTTGCTCTTAATATGATCACAGATGTAATATGATCATTTATGTAGAGTATGAAGAAAGTTGGTCTTAGAACACTGCCTTAGGGGACACCACTGTTGGAAGGTACAGAATTTGATAGGATGCTCCCAATTCTGACCATTTGTTGTCTGTTGTCTATCCAGTTATGAAGGTGTTCAGAGATACCATAAGATTTTAGTTTTAGTAGTAGTTTGTCATGTACCACTGAATCAAAGGCTTTACAGAAGTCTATGTAGATTGCGTCTTTTGCTTTGCCCTGATCGAGTTGTGTAGTCCATATGTTTTTGCAGTGTAAGAGTTGCAGATTACAGGATAGTTTTTTCCTGAAACCAAATCATTTATTAGAGAGTAGGTTGTTTGCCTCTAAGTGGAGGATAATGGATTGGTTAATAATTGATTCCTTTACAGGTGACGCAGCATAAAGATAATTTTCAACTAGGCTGGGCTCTCCCTTTTTGAAGATGGGGATGACCATGGCTAGTGACCATAGGTTTGGCAAGGAGCTGGTCCTGAAGGATTTTTCAGAGATTAAACTCATACCCAGACATGATGAGCCAGAGTAGTAATAGTTGAGAGGGACAATCAGAGAATTTATTACATATTTCATATGATTTTTATCTCATTGCCAGTGCATTCAAGACAGTTCAAAATCTTAAATTACTGAGAATTTAAAAAAAGAAATAACAGACTTTTTTTATGGGTTGAAGACATCTTCTGCAGCCATCTGCTACCACTTTCTAGCTTCAGGCTAAAGGGAATCCCGTGCATGTATATTTGTCTGTGAACTGGCCCTCTCAATTTAGACATTAGTATTGGTATTAGTTAAGTGTTTCATTGTGACATCATTCACATTATAATGTAACATAAGGTTATTATAAATGTTAATTTGACATTTAGTTTGAACTGTCATAAACAAATAGAAACTAATACAATTTAACTATCCGACATCACAACAATCAAAATCACTTAGATAAAACCTTGAAAAAAATGGATTATAAAATTCTTTTCTCTGTTATTTTTGCTGCTGTGTAATCATTATTACTATTTTTTATACTTTTAAATATATATTTAATCAACTATATTTTGGTAGGGAAAAATGTTTTCTATCTCAAGGAAAAAAGCAACATTGGAAGAAATTGATTATTTAAGTAAACTCTTCACCCTGCAAGGAGGAAACAGGGGTGCGGGGTGGGGACATGGGCCAGGTATAGAGCACTGTATGACAGAACTTTATCTGAATGAGAAGACAGTAACCAGTGATCATCTCTCTCTGCCTCTTTCTCTCTCTCCCCCCCCACCAAGTTCACTTAGCAACCATTTCACTGGAACCAATTTCAGTCAGTAAATAAGGACTACCTCTATTTAGCAGTCCTGCCTCCAATTTTCTCTACAACAAGCCTGTGAAGTGCATGGAAAAGAATCTTCCTCTTTGAAAAATCAAGTCAGTTTTGTTTACACCAAATAATATTTTTTTAATATTTATGTTTAAATACTAAAAGATGAGGCAACACAAGCTGAAGAAATTCATCTATTATTATTTGTGCTCTTGGGGAATGGTAAGACTAGGGAATGGAATATTATAAATTGGAGATGGCTCTGCAAAAGTGGAGCTGACAACCGTGGCAAAGATCAAAGAACTGATAGACTAACTCCCTGGGACATCTTTGGAGAGCTCAGGAGAGCACCCACATGTGCTCCAGATATCTACTCATAAGGAGACTGCAGCACAATGGTTTTCTATTGGTTTGAGTACCAGGAGATGATAGAATCATCCATCTGGTTGCAACTACAGTGGAGATTTTTAAAGGACACAAAATTTCCAAATCTCACTTTCTAATTTTCAGAAATTCTCTATTAATTATTTTTAAACTATTAGAGAATTTCAGGATGGCAGGTTTGAAAAGCTTTTAGCAGATGGTTTTAAAGAAAATTTAATTACAAGCATAGGAATTTGAAATAAATAACAAAAAGCTAAATAAGTTTTTTGATCTGAGAAAGTTATAAATGGATTACAAATGGGAATACTGACTCTTACTATAAAATTTGAAATTAACTATAAAAATAAAGAAGTTGTCATGGGAAATAGAATTATTTTGCTTTTCCTAGCAATTGCAAGTCATAACAAAAGGTAAATGATTATTTCAGAAACTGAACTCTAGAGGGAACTAAAGATTTTAAGTTGAAGAAAAGAATATAAGTCTGGTGTTAGTTAACACTGGAATTTACAGAATGATAGTACATATAACATCAGAAATATTAAAGGAGATATCTGAAGAATGGAGCCAGAAGTTGGCAATTATAAGATCAACACCAGTAGTAATAATTTCTGCATCTATTGATACACTATGTCTAAAAATGTCAATGAAGGATTAACAGATCTGGAACAAATTTTATCTAATAAGATTACAAATGACAGGACAAGGGAATGGTTTGGAAAAGGATGTTGTACTAGATAACCAAAAGAAAGTGGGCAAAGTTTTAAAAATTAAAAAAGGGAAATACAAATGATAAACCAACAAAATGACCCGTAAATCTTATTGGATTTACAAAAGAAGCTTGTTAAAGCCTTGAAGAAAGCTGCATTGGTGATGTCACTACCACCAGAAAAGTATGGGTGTTTTCTAAAAACAAGCCCTGGATAAATAGAGTAGTGTGTCTTTTATTAAGAGCTAGAAATGCTGCTTTCCATTCTGGTGATGCGCTATAGTACAGTGAGGCAAGCGCTAAATTAAAAAAGGGCATCAGGGACACTAAAGCTACATACAGGTGGAGGATTGAACATCATTTTGAGAGTTTGGACTTTCATCGAGTATGGCAAAGTCTGCGACAAATTATGGGGCAGAGCAACAAAAATAGTTTGTCTAGCAGTAGTGATTCTTTGGCTGAGCAGATAAATCAATTCTTCAGCCGTTTTGACATGGAAACAGGAATGACCATCATTCCAGCATCTACTACTGATAGTATACCACTAACATCTACAACCAGCAAGCTCAGAGAACAAATCACCACCAACAGTGTTAGAAGTAACAGGAAGGAATGTAAAGTTAGTTTACATGGTCAAGGTTAAAGGAAGATACTTTCTTGCAATATTCTGACAACCTTTTATGGATTTTTTGCTGAAACCAACACTAAAAAGTGGATGTTTCCTGGCTCGATCCATCCATTGATCCATCCATCCATCCATCCATCCATCCATCCATCTCTCATCTATCTATCTATCTATCTATCTATCTATCTATCTATCTATCTATCTACCTACCTACCTATCTATCTATCTATCTATCCCTTATAGATAAGGAATGGAATAATGAATGAAGAGATATCTTTTAAAAGGTTAAAGTTATTAAATTTATTTATATCTATTGAGATGAAAATTGGAAAGTACTTATATATTTTTCTTTATTATATTCTCTATTTTCTTTTTCTTTGCCTTAATTTTTCTTGCATTTTATTCTTTCTTTTGATTCTCTTTTTCTCTAAGTTTAGTTTGTATTAGTTTGTATTATTTTAATCAAAATTCTTATTAAAATGTTATTTGAGGGAAAGTAAGACCAAATACCACAAATTGAAGGTTAAAATGGAAATAAAATTATTATCTAAGCTTGATTGTTTTTCCTTAAAATTTTATACATTATAGTTGTGCCTAATTTTGTATGGAATGTCTTGTCTATATTTCAAAAATATTAATGTTAAATTCACAACTCATGTTTAGTGGTAGGGCTTTTTTTGTCCTATTGTTTTCCTTCAATTAATAGCAGCTAATGAGACCAATGTTATAATTTGGAAATCTAACAGTAGACGCTAATGAATCCTTTGACTTCCTGCAGTTTTTTACCCAAATTGTTTTTTTCTCTAATGTGCTTTTAAAAACATTTAAAGAATGTTTTAAATGATGTGTTTCTATTGAGATGTATTAAAACAGGACTATGGCCTAAGTTACTGCCAATAAGAACCAAAACCCATGAAAGGCAGAAAAACCTCGTTCTTTTTGTCTGGAAACATTTGCCAAATCCATGTACATATTTTCTGTAACCTGCCAAATCAGAATCTGTTCCTTCTTTAAAACCAAGGACTTGCAAGAATTAAAAACATGTTGAATGACATATTCTATATGGGACTGCATAAAACCAGCAGCTCTGTTACAGCTCATGGGAGCCTCAGATCTCAGTTCGGAATTGCAGTGTTGTATCTGCCATTGTCTTCTTATAGTTCTCATCAAATGCCTCATTCTGAGCCACTGTAAAGTGATTCTTCCAGTCTCCAGAAATTCCTAAAATGCACAATAATAGAAATCAAACACATATAGATAATTAAACATGTACCATATATAGTGAAATATTGCCTCTGTTCCAACATTATCAGCTGAAAATGAGGAATAAAAGAATAGTAATTCTCTAAAAAGTGACTTATGTCTGTGTTTAGAAATTAAGGAAATGATCAGAGAAGTCGTACAACCTCTTACCCTTGCGCATGAATGGAGAGATACTATGATCCATTACAGCAGCTGGAGCCATCCTGTAGTTTGTCATAGGATTGTCCTTCATCACATCAAAAGATGTATGATAAACAATATTATCCACAACTGATTCGTCAAGATTCTTTCCCAAGAAATGTATGATTTTCTTAATCTCACGCTTTGGATCCTATGGAAAATCATATTAAAATCGTATTCATGTTGATGCACGCTACCTTTCGTAAAGTTTTGCCGCACGCATGAAAGTTCTTAGAGGATAAAATACGCATACAGGAAATGTTTGACTTAGAAATACAATTTGGCCTGGAATCTGCTGTTAACTCAGGTGCTTGGCTCCCTCTCATTTCTGGGGCTGGATGAATGAGAGGCTTCTGAATTATTTCAGTTCTGTGCCTGCTTGGATTTCAGCAATCCAAGTGATCACAAAACTGAAATCCTTAAACACACAGCTCTTTCAACTTACAACAGTTCATTTAATGACTGTTCAAAGTTAAAATGGCATTGAAAAAAGTGACTTATGACCATTTTTCACACTTATGACCATTGCAGCATGCAGGTCACATGATTAAAAGTCAACTGACTCACATTTATGATGGTTGCAGTGTCCCAGGGTCACGTGATCCATTTTTGCGACCTTCTGACAAGCAAAGCCAGTGAGAAAGCCAGATTCACTTAACAACTATGTTATTAATTTAACAAATGCAATGATTCACTTAACAATTGTCGCAAGAAAAGTTGTAAAATGGGCAAACTCACTTAACAAATGTTTCACTTAGCAACTTAAACTTTGGGCTCAATTGTGTTCATAATCTGACTACCTGTATTTCAGCTGTGACTGCTTGGATTGCCAAAATCTAAGCAGGATCCTTCAGCAGGCAATTCATTCAGCCAGCCTCAAGACAAGAGGGAGTACTTCCGGAAGGTGGAAGCAGCTAACAACTTTTCTGGCCAGCTTCCCCAGTGACTTGCTTGCAGGAAACAGCAAAGATTGAAATTGTAATCACATGATTGCAGGGTATTTGGCAACTGGTCTTAAGTGCAAACAGGTTTACAAGCATCCAGATTGCAATTACATGACTATGGTGGGATGGGAGTGGAATGTTTTATGACAAAAGTGCTTACAGGTCACAAAGCACCTTTTCTGAGGCCACTGTTTATTTGAACCATTGTTAAGGTTAGGGTGTTGTTGTTAAATCAAGGATTGTGAAATCAAGGATTACCGGTAATCCTTTGTACTGGAGTAAAGGGTCCCAATATCAAAAAAAGTTTCTTAAAATATTACACATAAAAATTAAACTCTTTTTCTTCTATGCCATTTCTGCCCTAATATCCTATGTGAGGTCGCATGGCCCTGATCCTATTGGGTTTCAGGAAGCATTAGACTTGGCTCTAAGCTTTATGTATTGCTGCTAAGCAATAGCAGTGGTTCAATTTTCTGACTCCTCCCACATGGTTGCTTTTTAAAAGGTTTTCAAATTGTTTTAACTCTCTGTAAACTGCCCAGAGTTATCAACAAGTAGGCTCCCTTAAAACATTGATTAAATAAATAAATCTATCATAACCCATCCAATCATATAGTCAATAGTGAGATGGGCTGCATATACATTTAATAAATAAATAAATAATCATTGATAAAATATTTGAAAGGTATTCTTATTCTATTACCTCTTTCATGTCTTCATAAAACAAGTACAATATGAAGTGATCATTTCTCTTATTCCACCAGTTTTTCACATGATCATACCAGGAGCCAAAGATCATTGCTTATATAAAAGAGAGATAAGCAGTTATAAGTTTAAAGATTTCATAGGAACTATGAAATCAGTGTTTTAAATCACAAGTACGCTTGAACTATTTAGGCAACTCACATGCTTCTTAGCCTCAGTTCCATTTGGAATTTGCCAAGAATAATCTGGCCTATATGAAAGAATATGCATAATGAATACTTTAAAAAATTGCTAAATTGTAAATGTTTATAATAATCTCACAGTTATTTCATCCTGCAAGTATAGCTTACACTGACTTCTAGCAGTATTGTTGCCACACACCTCTATTTATGTCAGCTTTCAGGAGAAAGACATTATTGTAATTTGGCCAAGTTAGGCTCTCTATCAATATGTGGCTGACAGTCTGTGGCTTAATGAAAACTCTGGCTACCAAGGGTCTGATTGTGAAAATAAAGTAAAACTGTACTTAAGTTCACTGTATGTTGGGATATGAACATTCTGGTTTAGCTTTGTCTACATGGATAACAATAGGCTGAACCTAATTACTATGTCTGACAGTTTGGTATGCTGATTAAAATCATCAAGCTACAAATCAGAACACTGTGTCTTGCCTTAAGCATGAAGTTAGCTGGCCAGACATTCTCTCTTAGCCCTAAGAAAGCAATGTAAATCATTTGCAAAAATTGACCCTAGGAGTCAAGACTAACTTGTAAGCACAACTTCCATCATTATAAACAACAATATATGAATACTGTCAAACTGGCTATGTAGATAGAGTAAATTCCTAAATTTTGGCACTAACACTGCTTTGTCCCAGCTGCACAGTTAAAAAAGAGAAGTGCAAAGATTTATTAAATATTGGTTCATTTACCAGACTTGTCTTTTCCATAATAAAAGCTACTATTCATTGTCAACATTCAAGCAATATCTTATTATAATATAGTATGTCTCAATTTATGATCAAGTAGGACAGATATTAGAATAGACAGATGTGCATTAAACCATTTCCCCTCCAGAATTCAGCTTTGGATAAAAAGGATATAATGGATTTATTTATTTATTTATTTATTTATTTATTTATTTATAATTGGACTTGTATGCCACCCCCTCTCCGCGACTCGGGGCGGCTCACAATTAAAACACAATAATTCAACAATAAATATTTTTTAAAAAGATTAAATCGAACAAGCCCAATCACTAAGAACCATTAAAATATTTTTAAAAACCCCAGGAGGTCAGTCCAGCCCGGCCTGTTCAAACAACCAGGTCTTCAGATCGCGGCAGAAGGAGCAAAGATCAGGAGCCAAACAGAGTTCCAAAGGGAGTTGATTCCATAAGGCGGAGGCGCAACAGAATAGGCCCTTCCCTGGGGTACCGCCAGCCGACATTGTCTAGCCGACGGCACCCCGAGGAGTCCCCATCTGTGCACATGCACAGGGCGATCGGTGTTTGATATTGGCAGGAGACGCTCCCGCAAGTATCCCGGACCCAAATCGTAAAGGACTTTGAATGTTAACACCAACACCTTGAATCTCACCCGGAGGGCAACCGGTAACCAATGCAGCTCGTGCAGGAGGGGTGTAACATGGGAGTATTGGGAAACTCCCATCACAACCCACGCAGCCACATTCTGCACCAGCTGAAGCCTCCGGATGGTATGCAAGGGCAGTCCTAGATAGAGAGCATTGCAGTAGTCCAGTTGGGATGTCACAAGTGCATGAGTGATCGTGCAAAGGGCACCTCAGTCCAGATATGGGTGCAGCTGGCGTGATTTGAACATAATGAGACTACTTTAATCTCCTTTACTATTTTTGTGTATTTTCAGCCACTACTTAGGTATTACACATACAGTGTTACAAGATATACAAACATAACTCATGTGACCGATGTCCTACCTGAAAAGGAGACATTTTCTTTTTTTTACTAAAAAAGAAAAAAAGTTTGGTCCATAATCTGACTTTGGTTTTTCTTCAGTTAGTGAGCAGCGTCCCGATTCTCCCATATTACACCCCTCCTGTGCGACCTGCATTGGTTGCCGGTTGCCCTCAGTGTGAGATTCAAGGTTTTGGTAACAACTTATAAAGCCCTGTATGGCTTGGGTCCAAGGTACTTGCAAGAACATCTCCTTCGGCTGACAAACACCAATCGCCCTGTGACCTCCCACAGACGGGGCCTCCTGGGGATACCGTCAGCTAAACAGTGTAGGCTGGTGGCCCCTAGGGGTAGGGCCTTGTCTGTGGGGGCACCCACCCTCTGGAACCAACTATCCCTTGAGTTGCACTTGGCCCCTGATCTCCACTCCTTCCGCTGCGACCTCAAAACATGGCTATTTTTGCAATCCAGCCTGGACTGACAGGGGATCGGGGTTTTTAATTTGATTGTTTATTTGGCATAATTTAATATCTTTTTAATTTCTTTTAACTTTTGTACCTTCTGTCTTTTATGTACGCCGCCCTGAGTCCTTCGGGAGAGAGGGCGGCTTATAAGTCCAAACAAAACAAAACAAACAAACAAACAAACTCACTCAGTCTCATCAATTTTTTTTTGCTGAAAACTTACTTTTTCCTGTCATGAATTTCTCCAAGTAGTCATCCCAAGAGCCAGGATCTGGATGTAGCTTATTCATCAAGTCGAAGTGATAAAAGGAGACCGCAACATCCTTTGCATTGCGAGCCATATAGATCATCTTCATTGGAGTAAAGAAAAATACATAGAATGCATAAAACTCTACTGATAGGTTTTTGCTACTGAAGAGTGTAGAGTAATGAAAAAAAACCTGTGATTATAGCATCTTATAAAGTAGAGGTGCTCAACCAGGCAACCTCACATAATTCCATTTGGATGCACAGAGCACCTGGGGCTTGCCCAGCAACATTTCAATAAACTTGTTAATCTAAAAATCATGTTATCAGATTCCTCATGATTTCTAGTATAACTAGTAAGTACTAAAATGAGACTGCAAATAAAAAAAATACAGTATAGTGACCTTGTCTATAGAGCCATGGTGGCACAGCGGTTAGAATGCAGTATTGCAAGCTATTTCTGCTGACCTGCAGCTCCCTGCAATTTGGCAGTTCAAATCTAACCAGGCTCAAAGTTGACTCTGCCTTCCATCCTTCCGAGGTTGGTAAAATAAGGATCCAGATTGTTGGGGGCAATATGCTGACTCTGTAAACTGCTTACAGAGGGCTGGAAAGCACTGTAAAGTCTAAGTGCTATTGCTATATCTCTACATCTAGAATGGGCTCAACTTGGAAAGCAGTTATATGTAAGTTGAGAATTACTGTGTTACTCAAACATTCACATCTGTAACACTTAAAGGGGAAGCTGGCACTAAATTGGAAGTTGTTTCCACTCCCACTGCTTTTTTTGCCTGATCATTCTTCTTCCTTTTATAGGTAAGGAAATATCTCTGAAATGACCATCCATCAGGGACGGCGTATCAGTGTAATCATAATTATATCTGCAAGACATTTTACATTTTTCTTTTGTCAAGACTTTTCTGAGAAAGTTATAATAATAAATTCCAGATTGTAAAAACCATTTTCTCCTGATTTGTAATTGACATTGCACACACGCATATAACCTGGCTTGACAGGTAAAGGATTTAGATTCTGATCAAAGTAATTAATACTTAATCAGTTGATTATACTTGCTTTAAACAAGTGTTATCCTTTATCTGCTTCAATTCAGAAGTACCACTGATTTAATCTCTTCACTCTTTTTAGATAGGTTTTCTAAACAGAATTGTTAGAATTCTGACCAATATTTTTTTAAAAAATCATTTCTGCTCTATTTTTGGTGGCAGTACCACCAAAACCAATATGTTTTATAGCAATATTACTAAAGAATTAGCAAAACTTTGTAGGTGGGGTATATGGGATATGCACTGCAACACCCTTCCCACACCAATTTTGGAGGAAAGATACAAAAAAATACCATATGAGCTGAGATTGTGCCTTTGTGGACAAGGGTCTATTGCAGAGGTGGTATTCAGCAGGTTCTGACCAGTCTGGAGAACCGGTAGCGGAAATTTTGAGTAGTTTGGAGAACCGGCAAATACCACCTCTGACTGGCCTCACCCCATCTATTCTCTGCCTCCCAAGTTCCAGCTGATCGGCTGGGTCTTCTTTTGTTGTCCTGCACAGGAGAACGGAGCTGGAAATCAGGTTAGTGAGGTGGGGAGGGAATGGGGACTTAATAGTGTCCTTCCCCTGGAGTGGGGTAGGAGTGGAGATTTTACAGTATCATTCCCCTGCCATGCCCACCAAGCCACACCCACCAAACCACACCCACAGAACCAGTAATTTTAAAAAAATTGAATCACACTACTGATCTATTGAAAATATAGCTCTGGTCCCAGTATTCTGCATTTACTATAAGGAAAATACCTAACAAAATATCTGAGAAATACTGATCTTTTTTATATTCAACTACTTTTATCAGATCAATATGAAATAGTTTCTCTGAAGGTAGCCAAATTTTGCTATGAAGCATGTAAAATTAGGCAAACTGTAGTTGCCCATTGTTAATACTCCGTCAATCGCAATATATTATTCTGTCTTTGATTTTAATATTTTACTATTATTATTATTTTAATGCTTTTATTTGCTGATCTATGACAATAAAGATTGATAGATTGATGAGGTGCATAGGAAAAGATATCACTTCTGATGGAGGAAACTGTAATTTTAGCAAGACTTCCCACGTAAAGGAAAAAATGACATGAAGAATTTTGGTGTTAAATAAGTCAAATGAGCTAGTGCACGGACTGGCATCTGACATCTCCCAAACAACATTTATTCTTGGAGAGCTACATCCATAAAAAGATGTAAGTAACTAGAAACTCTCATTACAGTATTTAAGGCAAATTGACTTCTAAAAGGTTTGATTTGTTTTGGATTAGAGACCCTCTGCAATCCAGATTTTTTTTTCACAATGTATCATGCTGACAAATATATTTACCTTGCAGCCTTTGTCCCAAAAAGACTTGGGAAGTAGGTTTACTGGGAGGTGGGTCTTCACCATGCGAGGAGAGGGCATATTAGTTAACTGTTCTGTGCCTTGCAAGCAAAACAATGAGATGGTAAGGAATATCATATAGACACTGTTGATATAGAAAATAATTGGAAATACAGGAGGCACCCATTAAACTGATTACATTCAGTATGTGTGGTGTGTGGGTGGGTGTCTTCAAGGCAGTTTTGACTCCTGGAATTATTCAGTACTTATTTAGGTGATTAGAAAAAAGCTAAAAGATCACTGATAAACATTGAAAAAATATAATGTGACTAAAAAGGATGATTAAAAGGTGATTGATAATTGATTTTTCGTTATCATAATCTAGTTCCTTTCCCATAAAGTGCATAGGGCAGTAAACTTCTGATGAATCCTATCTGTGGCAGCATTTTTGGCATCTTTCCATTTGATATCCACTGTTATTGATTAAATAATAAAACTAAAAACTGAACTCTACAATGCACCTAGGCAGCAGTCTTTGAACATCAGTTTCATGTGTACTATTGGATAGCCTTTGATAAAAGCAATATTTAAGACCACTCTCTTTCCAGCTTTAGGAACCTTCTCTCAAATTGATCCACATACATTCCTAATACATTGTATTCAGTATTTCCTGATGTTTCCCAACTATTGGAGAATTTGTGGGAAACTTATTATATCTGTAGATATATATGGATAAACTCCCCTCCAAACAAGTTAACAAGTTCTGGAGAAGTCTTGTGAGCAGTGGAGGATATAAAAGCTGAATTACTTGCATAGTATTCATTCTTCTATGTTTGTCAAAGAAAATGTGTGTCTATTTCAGGCTGGCACAAATATGTGGTCTGTCATGCATCTTGTGTCCCTCTCCCCAAGCATTTCTGGAAAAGTCAGTAAATTCACTGTTGCCGCCGCACCAAAAGATGCATGCCAAACATCTTCAACATCTTTCAGGCCCACTGCTGCCACTCAGTTGACCTCTGTGCCAGGTATTTATTAGTGACCTATGAGGATTTTAAATATATCAATGTGGCTCTTTTTCCTCTAAGTATGCAGTGCTGCTCTGCATTATCTACACACAGCCCAAAAGCATACAATGGGCAAAATAGAAATTTGATTTAAAAAATAACATAAATTATCAGGTTTTCAGTTCTCTGGCATTGTACATAGCACGCCTAATCTAGAACCCACAGCCCACTGGTAACACACTTTAAAAATGATTATGGGCAAATGAGGAATTTGGAGCTCAATTTTTTTTTAAATGAAATGTTAACCAAATGTTTGCCCAATCCAATGCTTTTGCTAAAATACCAAAAGTAGCATCTTACCACTACAGAGAACTTCTGCCCCTTTCATGTCTATGTGACATCATGATGCATGTACAAGCTTATATTTGTCTTCCTCTAATCCTACTGCGTAGCAGAGGTGGTATTCAGCAGGTTCTGACCAGTTCTGGGGAACCGGTAGCGGAAATTTTGAGTAGTTCAGAGAACCAGCAAATACCACCTCTGACTGGCCCCACCCCCATCTATTCTCTGCATCCTGAGTCTCAGCTGATTGGCTGGATCTTCTTTTGTTGCCCTGCACAGGAGAATGGAGCTAGAAAGCAGGTTAGTGGGGTGGGGAGGGAATGGGATTTTGCAGTAACCTTCCCCTGGAGTGGGGAGGGAATGGAGATTTTGCAGTATCTTTCCCCTGCCACACTCACCAAGCCACACCATACCCACCAAGCCACACCCACAGAACCGGTAGTAAACATTTTTGAATCCCACCACTGCTGTATAGGCTTCTGAACTTAGAGACTTGTCTGCAGGGCATTTGATTTCCTTTGATTTCTTTTTTTCCCCAGTATCCATCCAATGGACTCAGAAACTTCTTTTAAAAAATAGTTTCAAGAAATAGTATATTTTGTTTTATGTACTGTAATGTTTCTTTTTTGTTCTGATTGTGTGTGTGTGTGTGAGTGTGTGTATAAGACCACTTGATAGTGATCTTTTTCTAGCTGCTATTAGCAATAGCTCAGATGAGAAGACATGAAAAAAAGAGATCTTTAACATTTAACCAAAAAAATATCCTTTACTAAGATGCTGGATCAATGCAGTATTATGTATTGATTCTCCATAAGCATCCAGTAAGCCTCAAAGGAGCTGGGTCCGATACTAATGCTAGAAAACTGGATTCATTTTCTTCATTTAGTTAATTTTTTTAAATGACATTAGTATGAGATACACAGACATCATACTAATGTCATACTAAATGACATACTAGTATGAGATACCTGGATTAGCAGGTATAACCAGGATTTTTTCATATATTTGAACACATGGGATGGTAGCCTATTAAATAAGTAGTGATGAATGACTTTTTTATCTTTTCTTATTTTTATTTGGATTTTTTATGCTCACATGATGCTCCACAAACTATTCTTTCAATGGGCTTAGGACTTGAAACAGTAAATCTATTTGGATATCTGTATCATACTCATTTTATGTAATGCAGCCATCTCCTCTTACTTTTACAGTGTCTGTTGTTTTTCTCCTATTTACATACTTTACATATTTCCATTCCTCATAACATAAATGTTTTTATTCCCTCCAAGAGATTAAATAAGGAAGTACAAAATTTACTTGGCAGATGTACCTCCTGATCTTTTGTACCCTGTGTCTCCAAACTTCACATTAATAAATAGGGATCAAAGCTTACCTGCTGGCATCTTCCCTGGGACAACAAATTCTAACATAGGCACTTTATTGAAAATAGCATCTCTTTTGCATTTATCAGCATCACCATTATTCAGAATCATATCCACAATTTCACTTAGCCATGTTGTGCCTGGAAACAAACAGCCCATTAGGTTTGTCAGAAGTTGTATTGAAATCTGCATTCCAAGAGAAAAAAACTTCATAAAATGAAGGCATCATGAAAAGGTGACAAACCATCAGGTTGCCCTTTTCCAATACTGAAAACTCACCAGATTTGGGGTATGTGGCTATCACAATATCATCTGGCCGACTCTGGAAATTTTCAATTCTATCCCAGTCAAAGGAGAATGCATAGACCATAGGAATGCCATGGACCATCTGGCAATCCCGACGAAGGTAATCTTCGGTAGCCATCTCTGGAAAAATGTCAAGCATTAGAGTCAGAAAAAATAAAAGGAACATACGCAAGAGTTCTCATACTTTATCAAACATTTTGCTAAATAAGTTGGGAAGCCTACTTTAATCAGTTTAAACTTTGACCATCATGCAAAATAAGACTAATTTTACATTTTATCTCTCTGACTAGATATTTTAAGAGTGTCTTCTTACCAACATTTCATTTTAGAGCTTTTAAAAACACATTCAATATTCTATTCTGTATTTATTTTTAAAAATTACCACCAACACCATAGTTTATTGTTAAATAAACTCTGGTCAGTAATTGTATAATTAGAAGTCCACCTTGTACTATATTATACTGGAAGTATTATTTTAGTGTCCAAAGAGATGCTGCCAACACATTCAAAGATACTTTCTCTTGCAACAGCCCATCTGACTTCTTTATTTAAAGGTTCTTTCTTTCAATTTAAAAACAGTTTACAGTTTGATACTTCATCTCCATAAAGCCAACTTAACCAAACAGACTATGGTTAAGTTCACCATCATCTTTTTAAAAGACACTAATGGCCATGTTTTCAAAAACAACAACATTGTAACCTGAAAATTACTAATTCATGCAAAATCTTTAAAGCAGAAAACCTTGCAAATTGAATATATTTGTTTAGTAAATAAAAAATAAATTACAGTTTCACATAAGTACAATATTTTTCTTATGGGTGAATTTTTTTTTAAAGTCGATCACTGTTCTATTCTTCCACAAATAAAATCAAGCTGAGCATGTATTTCAGTATTCTTTGTTCTATGTGGCAACCTAGATTAGACCATTACATGTTTGTTGGTTTTTTACTCAGATTGGTGAACCTACAATTATGTCTTGTTCCATAAATCATAATTTAAACAGTCAAAACAATGTGTAAATGGATTTAAGTGATTTAAGTAAATCAGGAAGTGAGGTTACACTCCCATGTTAAGAAGACTCTCCTCTGTATCAGTTCAGAGGCCAGACCCCTAAACCTTATTTTAAATCCCTCACAGCTGATTTGATTCAAACATTAATCCAAAAATACAGTTTAGAAACCACAATAGCGAGATTCACACATTAGACAAGCCATAAAATGTTAACATTGGGTGGAGTTTGTTTTAGCACATTGCTTGAGGATAGCCACAAATCCCACTCTTCCATCAGAGAGCAGCAGATCAAGGCAATAGCTCTGTTCGCCACAATTACTCTAAAAAAACTGCAGCAGAAATAATTTCAAACAGCCCCACATTAGATTATACTACATTAGATTATACTATATGACAGCTGATGTTTCCTCTTTGCTTTCTGAACTGGGGGAGAGGGCTGTGGGGAGAGGGCTGTGGGAGGGAGGGAGGGAGGATCATTATTTTCTGCTCTCAAATCATGAAAAAAGCCTGAAGATTTATCTGACTAGGAATTGCAAAACACAGGCCCAATGTTTCTAGGAGCCATGTTACTTACACTGAGAATTAGAAACAAACCCTTACCTTTAACTTTGTAGCAAAAACTGACAGCCTACAATAAGGCAGTGTGATTTTCTTTCCAGATCTACGAACTGGGAAGGAACTCTAAAGGGTTTTAGCCAGTCAGAGGCCTTGAGAAACACAGCCAAGGAAACCAAAGGTCCCCATTGCCTAATATTTGTATGCAAAATAGGTGGAGCTGGCAAGGCAAACTGAGACGAGTAGAAGTGAATGATTTGCTTTTTCTTCTAGAAGAAAAAAGTTTAAAAGGATTCAAAAACCAGGAAATAGTTAGGGTATGGTGCCTTCAGTTGCTGAGTCCTACTTTATTTTTCTGTCCAGTCATTTCCAAAATTCTTTCTTTCCCACAGAACTTTAGAAGCTGGCAAAGCAAATGAGTTTCAATATTCTGGTGTGGTGTTTTGAGAACATAATAAAGGAAAAAAATCATCTTTCAGCAGTCAGATATAGTTTAATTGAAAAGAGAGATTTTTTAAATCTGTCTTCAGCACTGGTACAGCAGGCCCAAAATTAAAATTGCATCAACCCAAGCGTGTTGGGAAAGGTGACTTTGATTCTGCAAGGATGGTAACTCTGTTGGAGGATAACGGAAAAAGCACTCAGGGAACATACTGTAACATAGATTCACCAGTTTAGCAGATTACC
The DNA here is from genome assembly GCA_009733165.1 of Naja naja. Classification (NCBI taxonomy): domain Eukaryota; kingdom Metazoa; phylum Chordata; class Lepidosauria; order Squamata; family Elapidae; genus Naja; species Naja naja. Next base: position 90,239,356 of record CM019155.1, read on the forward strand.
TGGGCTGCTTAATCAACCTATTGTTTACTTCCTTTTCTGTTTTTTTTCCTGAAACAAGATGTTCATAACACAAACACTGATCTCATCTGTTTCACTTTACAGTTTGTACCTGACGATAGAATTGCACTACCTCTGTAAATAAGATGGCATGAAATTGTTTAGTGCTAGTGGGATAAGTGTTCTGTTTCCAAATCAGGAGACAGCAATTTCCTGAGGTTTTCCAAAGTAGCTAAATGGAGGGAGAATCTGCTGTTTCAAATTTTAACTTGATCACTTAGGGAAATCCCAAACAGCATAAGCAACCTGCAACTGTGTCTTCTATTGTGCCATGATCTTTGCACAAAACTTTTGATGTTTCTACTGACACCTGCTATCTCTAGGCACTTGATTTTCCAATCATGTGGCGGAGAGTTGAATGTCCTTTTGTACTTCATCTAGGCCACATAAGAAGCCTTCCTTTCCTTGCAGTTTTCCAAAATCATCTTGTCAATTAGGAGTTGATCCTTTGTTCCTCTGCTGTTCAGGCAATTTCCTTTCTACTCAGGTGAAAAGAGATTGTTTTCTGCTAGATGGTTTTGGACTGCATCAGCTACCACATCAATTAGCAATTTGAAAGTTGTTGATAAGCAGGTAATTGATGCCTGATGCAGCCCTTTTTACTGGGTCTTTCATTATCAGGCAGGCTTTGTCAGAAGGTAGCCATTTTTCAATTTCTCCTTCATGCAATATGTTGTTAAACTGCTTGGCAACTATAGTTGTAGATCAACCAAAACCATGCAATTAGATGTTTCAACCAAAACCATGCAATTCATCTTCACTTGGAGCTGACCAGCCCCTGATCTTCCTTGCTCTTTTCTATACCATTTTTGCTATTATTACTAATTCCTTCATTTCAGCTTTTTTTTTCATATCCACTTCCTTTAACATTTCTTTGGGTTATCCCATATCTGCACCAGAACTGCACTGTTTGCTTGTTTATTATGTGGAAAGCCACCCCTCAGCTTAGAAGAATGAAATATTTTGAGAAATATTTTAAAAGGCAGAATATTATATTTTCTTTTTTTTTTATTTTTATTTTTTAAGACAAACACAAACAAACAAATACATAAAAAAGATAAAACCATCTTCCATTTTGTTCAGTGTGTCAGTTGGTTACACATCATTTGTGCTATCCTTTCATAGTCATCACTCACAATTCAAATAAATTCTCATATTATCAATCTGACATATGCTTATATATTTATCAGTTATTAATCATTCATGACTGATCTATTTATTTCATCATTTAGTACGAGATATTCTAACTTTCATTGTAAAATTTGTATTACACTTTCACCCAATGGTTATGTATGTTTATATTATAATTAATATCAATCTATTAAATATCTGTTGTAAAATTTCCTAATCTATTACATTACCATGTCTTTTTATCCAACCATTGATAAAACAAATCCCATATCAGATAAAATTGTTTATCTTGTTCTCTAATTTCAAATGTCAATTTACTCATTTCAGCACACTCCATAATTTTCTTGATAACTTCCTCCTGCATAGGTACTTTTTCACTTTTCCAATTCTTAGCAAATACAATTCTAGCCGCTGTTCAAACATTTACAATCAAGTATTTCAGTTCTTTATTGTATATTTCCGGTATGATTCCCAATAAAAATATCTCTGGTTTAAAGTCTATATGCTGTTTTATCATTATTTCCAGCCATGTGTGAATTTTAGTCCAATATCCTTTTGCATCCGGGCATGTCCATCACATATGGTAATATGAACCGGGTATCTGATGACATTTCCAACATTTGTCCGATTTATCCTTAAACATTCTCGCAATTCTCGTCAGGAGTAGATGCCACCTGAAAAACATCTTATACAAATTTTCTTTATATGCAGTTGACATTGTCATTTTATAACTTTGAGACCACAGTTTTTGCCATTTCTCTAAATCAACTGCATATCCAAAAATTTTCCCCCAAGCAATCATCGTTTCTTTAACCTGTTCTTCCTCCAATTTAAATTCTAATAAGTGTCCATAAAGTTTTTAAATTACCTTTTCATCAGTATCCGTCAAAATTTTATCTAAAACAGTCGTCTTATCATAAATACCTTCTGTTTTAAAATCAAATCTAGATTGTATTTGCAAATATGAAAACCAATTCATTTTTACACCTTGTTCTTCCAATGCTTGCATAGATTTAAGTTCACCCTTTTCATTCAATATCTCAGCATATCTAACTGTTTGTTCCTTTTTATATATTATTGGATAAGAAAAAGCTTCAATAGTAGATATCCACAGTGGAACTTTTAAATAATATTGTCTTCTTATCTTCTCCCAGTTTAAAAACAATGCCTCTTGAATGTAATGTCTTCTGAAATACCCCTGTGTTTTCATTCCCTTATACCAGAGGAAGGCATGCCAGCCCAACAGTAGGTCATGCCGTTCTAAAGTCAATAATCTTCTATTCCTTAATGTTATCCATTCCTTTACCCACATCAAATTTGTCGCCTGGTAATATAATTCCCAATTGGGCAAAGCAAACCCACCTCTTAATCTTGCATCCTGCAGCAATTTACGTTTTATTCTCGCTTTTTTGCCCTGCCAGATGTATTTCAACACGATTTTATTTAAATCATCAAAGAACTCTTTCTTTAGTCGAATTGGAATCATCTGGAATAGAAATAAGATTCTAGGCAATACATTCATCTTAATTGTAGATATTCTCCCAATCAATGATAATTGTAAGTTTTCCCATTTTGTCAGATCTGTCACAATCTGCCATTTGAGTTTAATGTAATTATCCTCCTTTGATGTGCTACATCTTGATGTAATATGTATCCCTAAATATTTAACCTTGTTTGTGACCTGTATTTCTAAAAGTTCTTCCAATTCTTTCCTCTTGCTAACATATTCTTTGTTAATATCTTTGTCTTATCTTTATTTATTTTCAGGCCTGCCACTTTTCCATATTCTTCTATCTTTTCTATTAATTTAGGTGCTGTTTCCAATGGATCTTCTAATATAAATACTAGGTCATCTGCAAAAGCTTGTAGCTTATACTCTTCCTTTTTAATTTTCATTTCTTTTATTTCTTTCTGTTCTCTAATATTCCTGTTCAGCACTTCTAATGTTAAAACAAACAGCAGAGGCGACAGTGGACAACCTTGTCTAGTGCCTTTTGTTATGTCTATCAATTCTGTTAGTTCTCCATTTATCATAACCTTCGCAGTCTGTCTATGATATATTGTTTCAATGGCTTGAATAAATTTTTTGCCAAAGCCCATTTGCACCAATTGCAGTAGCATAAATCGCCAATTCACATTATCAAAGGCTTTTTGTGCATCTAAAAACATAAGGGCCATTTGCTTTTCAGGATGCACCTCATAATGCTCCAAAGTATCCAGGATTATTCTCACATAGATTTTGATTTGTCTCTTTGGCAGAAATCCATTTTGATCTACATGAATAAAGTTATTTAAGTATCTTTTTAATCTTTCTGCCAAAATTGAAGCAAAGATCTTGTAGTCTGAATTTAGTAAAGATATGGGTCTATAATTTTTAACTTGCTGCAGGTCTGTGTCCTCCTTCGGTATAAGTGTGATATATGCTTCTGTCCATGTTTGGGGTATTCTCTTCTTTAACATAACTTCATTCATAACTTCTAATAATTGAAGGTTCAATATTTCCTTGAAGGTCTTGTAAAATTCCACTGGCGATCCATCTGGACCTGGTGCTTTTCCATCATTCTGTTTTTTTTAAGCTTCTGTTAATTCCATCATTGTTATGTTCCCCTCTAACATTATTTCAATGTCTTTAGGTATCTGGGGTACTTTCGCTTTCTGTAAATATTGCTTAACTTTTTCTTTTTGAATACCCTCTTGAAAGTACAATTTTCCATAGTAGTCTTGAAGGTCTTTTTCTGTATTATGTTTCTTTTCCTTGTATAATCTATTATCAAACCTCTTGTGTAGGCCTTCATCGTGTCCCAGAGATTCTGTGAATATGTGTCCTCTTTTTTTATTTTCTTTAAAGAAGAAAGTCAATTCTTTCTCTATTTTCTGCTTAAAGTCTTTTTCTTTTAATATCATATTATTCAAGGTCCATCTAGATCTATTCTTTTGTCATTTCCATGTAACTGTTATTGGACTGTGGTCAGCCCAAGTGCTTGTTTATATTTCAATTTCTTGTATGTTCAAAATTAGTTCCTCTGACATCCAAATCATATCAATTCTAGACCAAGATGTGTGTCTATTTGAATAAAAAGTGTATTGCTTATTCTCCACATTTCTCTCTCTCCACCATGTGTCTTTTAAATTTAATTCTTTTATCATTTGAAAGAAGGATTTTGGCAGTCTTTCTAATTTTCCTTGTTGATCTCTGCATTTTATAGTCCATTTGTTCATTTATTATTCCATTTAAATCTCCCAGCATGCAAATATTCACATAGTCCAATTCAATTATTTTCATATGTAATTTCATGTAGAAATCTTCTTGGTTATCATTTGGGGCATAAACTGCAATTAAAAGTGTTTTAACATTATTGTCCATCATTTCCACCATCAAAATCCTTCCTTCGTCATCTGTGTAAATTTGTTCTGCCAAGATTGTGTCTTTAATATATAAGACCACACCTCTTTTTTTACATTGTGTCAAGGATGTAAATAGTTTCCCTATTTTTTTTTGTTTCAGTAAATGTTCATGTTGTTTTTTGATATGTACTTCTTGTAAGCAGATTATGTCAAATTTTAACTTCTCTAATTTGTGAAATACTTTTCTTCTTTTAGTAGCCAAGTTAAGTCCATTTATGTTGATCGAAATCAGTTTTCTTTCATCCATGTTAGGCTTTATAAGAGGGTTTAATTGCTCTAGTGGATCTTAATTTTTGTTGTTCTCTGGGTACACCACCTACTGCACCTTCTTCCTTTTCTTTCTCTATTACTATTATGCACTCCTCTTGAAATTCAGTTAGCGACTCTTCTTTTCTTGTATCTTCCTCTTTGCCTTTAAAGTATTCTTGATGGAATTGTTCAGCTTTTGCAACCATATCAATTCTGTGTCTTTCCTCCTGCCAAGTAAACAGGAGACCTTCTGGTATCGCCCCTCTATAATTCACTCCTCTCTTAAGCAATTCTTTAGTCAGAAATAGGTATTCTCTTGTCATCTCTCTTACTCTTCTTGGTACCTCTTTCAGCACCACAATTTCTTTATCTTTATACTTTTAATGCTTTCTCTCTTGCCACCTGAAGTATCTGTGTTTTAATAGTTTTCTTAGTAAACCTGATGTGGACTTCTCTTGGTTGCTTATTTCTCATTGCGTATCTTGTATAGACATGGAATACTTCATCCATCCCATTCATCATGTTCTCTTTTGGTTATCTCTAGTGCTTCTGCCAGTATTTCTGCCATTGTTTCAGTCAGGTTTTCACCCTTTTCTTCCTCTATATTTTGAAATCTCAAATAGAATTCTGATCTATTGACTTCCCATCATAATGATCCGCTGTTGCCCTTTTCAACTTCGCTCAATCGGGTGTCAATATCTCCAATTTTCTTGTCTTTTTGTGTATCTTCTTCAATTTTCTTAAATCTGTCTTCATATTTCATCATCATCTGCTGAATATTCTCTACTTTCCCATCTGTCTCTTCAGTTCTTTTCTCAATATTCTCTGTTCTCTTTACTATATCATCTGTTCTCTTTGCAATATCATCTGTTTTTACTTGTAGATTCTGGATTCCTTGCATAATCATCTGCAGAGTCACTTCCTTTTCTTTGGCTTGTGTCTCCTGCTGTAACATCGTCTAAATTGATTGCTATCCTCCAGATGGTGAAGAAGAGACTATTGGTATTGAAGAAGTTTGAACTGTTGGTTTTCTGCTCATCTTAGTGCTTACACAAAAGGAAAAATAAGAGAAAATAAGAAGAAAAAGGCAAAAACAAACAGCTGCCACTCCAAAAAATAAAGGGGGAAGAAAAATCTTCAGGCACTTTTATGCCTTAATCCAATTGATTACAGTAGTGTGCCAAAAAAGAAAAAAAAGGAAAAAAATTCTTTTTTTTTTAAGAGAAAGGAAAAATTGAAAACAAAAGTAATATTTCTCTTTAAAAAAACCAAAAGTAAAATATAGTCTAGTTCCTGGGTGAAAGGGCTAAATCCAAAGCATAAAAAGTCAGCTAGGGGGGAGTGGGGGGCACCATTTTGCGGTGGTTCTCCTCCTACCTCTCGGGCCATACGCAGATGGTGTTGGGGGACAGGAATCGGCCCTGAGGCTCCTCCTCTGTGGGGAGCCTCAGGGGTCGGTTCTCTCGCCCCTCCTGTTCAACATCTATATGAAGCCACTGGATGAGATCATCCATGGTTTTGGGGTGAGGTATCATCAGTATGCTGATGATACCCAGCTTTTTATCTCCACCCCTAACCAACCCACTGACACCCTTGACGTGATGTCCTGGTGCCTGGATGTGGTGCAGGTCTGGATGGGGAGGAACAGGCTCTGGCTCAACCCAGCCAAGACCGAGTGGCTGGATGTACTGGCGTCTCGAGTTGTCCAGGATATTCCATCGTTAACTATGGGGGGAGAGGTGTTGCCCCCCCTAGATAGGACGCACAACTTGGGCATCCTCCTGGATGCACGGCTCAGTTTGGAGGAGCAGGTGGGAGCTGTGGCCAGGGGGGCATTTGCCCAGGTTCACCTGTTGTGCCAGTTGCGCCCCTACCTGGACCAAGACACCCTATGCGCTCGTCATGCGCTCGTCACTTCCCATCTGGACTACTGCAATGCTCTGGAAGTATATGCCCTCCTCTTACAGCCAGTCAGGATGTGATCTAGTTTGACATGGGATCCTGCAATCACATTGAGAATACTATGCTTCATTTATACAGAGTCCCAGCAGACATTTCTTCCTAGTCACGTACTGCTGATTTATAGAAACATTTCTGATTGAATTAAAATTGGAGGTTCTGCCTATAATTTGCAATTGGAGCTTTGTATCTGCTGATCTTGGCTATAGTTGTTATTTGCTGCTTTATTATTTCCAGAGCTTCCTTGTTTCTAAGTAGTGTCTCTTGATTAGGTATTCTTTGGTTTTTTGATCTTTAGCTTTTTCTTTTATATGTTCTAGCTTATTTGCCTCTGATCTCAGCTTGCTGATTTTATTTTCTAGTCTGATCTTCCATTTTGGTGGTGCACTGTTTTTTCCTTCTTTGCTGAATTTCTCTATTGCTAATCCCCCTGGTTTGTCTCTGCAGTCCAAAAAGAAGTCCAAAGCTCTGATTTGTCTGCCCTGGATAGACCTTTTTCAGTTCTGCTTCTCTGAATATTTTATTTTGTTTTATAAAGACATTGATCAGTTAGCCTCTGTTCTGTTATTTCTGATTTTAAATATTTGAAAGAAACTGGTGCATTTCTTTCAAATATCCTCTTCTTTTTGGACTTGATCCATAATAACAGATCATTATATCAGTTTTCAATCATTATATATTTATGATGGATGAACATCTTTTTTCCAGTAGTTCTGCAGCTGCTGGCCCTGGCTCAGCCAACAATCCTGAGTCCTATAACCCTTAGAATAGAGTAGAGTAGAGTAGAGTAGAGTAAGGTAGGGTAGGGTAGGGTAGGGTGGGGCGGGTCGGAGCAGAGCAAAATAACAGAATTGGAAGGGATGTTGGAGGTCTTCTAATCCAACCTCCTGCTGAAGCAGGAGACCCTATAGCATTTTGTCACCAGATATCAGGAACTCTAACATCTAGTGCTATCTGTAACATCATCAAACATCCAGATATGTCTGTCCCAGGTCCTTGGGAAGGACTTGGTAGGTAGACAAAATGCCAAATCGAGTCTGAACATCTGACTGCAACAAATTACAGGTACTCCTTGGCCTATAACAGTTCATTTAGTGACTATTCAAAGTTAAACAACATTGAAATAAGTGATGTATGACCATTTTTGACACTTATGACTGTTGCAACATCCCTCTGGACATGTGATTAAAAATCAGATGCTTGGCAATGGACTCATATTTACAATAGTTGCAGCATCCCAGATTCATGTGATCACCTTTTGTGACCTTCTGACAGTCAATAGGGATGCCAGGTTCACTTAACAACCATGTTGTTGAATGAGCTGCAGTGGCACAATGGTTAGAATGCAGTACTGCAAGCTACTTCTGCTGACTGCTGTCTGACTGCAATTTGGCAGTTCGAATCTCACCAGGCTCAAGGTTGACTCAGTCTTCCATCATTCCGAGGTCGGTAAAATGAGGACCCAGATTGTTGGGGGAAATATGCTGACTCTGTAAAACTGCTTAGAGAGGGCTGTAAAGCACCGTATAGCAGTATATAAGTCTAGGTGCTATTGCTATGTTATTAACTTCACAACTGCAGTGATTCACTTAACTACTGTGGCAAGAAAGGTAATAAAATGGGACAAAATTTACTTAACAAATGTCTCACTTAGCACTAGAAATATTGGGCTCCATTATGGTTGTGAGTTGAGGACTACCTGTATAAAATAATAAAAAGTGCTCTGTAGCTTTAAAATTCAAACAGACAAACACCTGCCACATAGCAAGACTTAACAATTGTTGATAAGAAAGACAAAAAATCTGGATAGTAGATACGGTAATGCCTGGAGAAAAAAAATAGAAGACAAAGAACTGGAGAAAATTACAAAATACAAGACCGGTAAATAGAATTACATCATGCTGGTTGCTAAGTGGTTCGTTACATGATCATGACCAATTTTATGACTTTTTTTTTGCTGTGTAGCAGCTGTAAAACGAACACTGAAGTTGCTAAATGAACCCATTCCAAGAGGTGTTTTTGCTGAAAACCTCTAGTAAACACCAGTTTCTAGGCCGGGAAAAAGTCATCAATTGCTCAAATGGCCATAAATGCAAGTCAGATGCCTAGCACACGAAGTATTATCACATGACCATGGGGGTGAGGGAGGTGCCATCAGAACTTTTAATCCAGGTTGTAAGTATCTTATTTTGAGTTTGCAACTTTGAAATAGTAACTGGGCATAATTTGAGGAATATCTGTAATTTCTCTAACCCTATCATGTCCTTGCAGTTTCCTCTTTAACTGGTTCCTGAATGTAGAGCCTGAGTAACTGTTCCTGTGAATTCTAGCATATCAAAGTATTAAGTAGCAAAAATCTAGGGAGCTACTAGAGGCTGCAAAAGTTTTTGTTTTCTATATCACTTGAATGGCCATCTAGGTTTTTGCAACCTCTAGCTTATGACCCTATTTTGTCATTAGTGGAAGAAAACTAATTAAAAATATATTAGCAGCCATTGTCCCAGCTTCAAATGTGTTTTGAAATAAGATGAGTCTTGAAAAGTAAAACACAGTTGGATATCCTATTTACTAAAATCACACATACATTCTAGTTATGAAATCTGTTGTCATTAATACACAGAAGGATTTTCTGCCATAAATAGATGCTTTGGGAATAAAGAAAAATACAATTATGTAAAAGAGGTTTATGAAGCTAAATCTCTCCCAGCTGCAGAGTTAATCAACCAGATTAATACTTTGTGGTGGCTTAAAGGCTTTGATAATGGCAGGGAATTCTAATGTCCATGACATCATTGTTTACTTAGTAATAGCAGAGGATCTTGGAGACCCAACTGAACAATCATTAATCTTTTGGCTATGAAAAAAATGTTTATAACCCACAACTGCAAAAGTGAAATATGGAGAATATTGCTAATTATGTAGAATCTACAATGTATTGTTTCATTACAACTGTGTTTGCCTCTGCTCTAAATCTTCATTTGCAGCAATTGTGGACAATTCCTTCCTAACATATGAATATATATATGAAGAATCAGGATAAACGGGCCTCTCAGTTTTAACCATTACCATGCTAGGCAAGTGCCTGGAGGGTAAAATTTTAAGACTGAAATGTTTGGATGCACTTTCACCTAGGTAGGGAAATGAGCAGCTGTAAAGCTTCTTTCACATATTTTTCTTGTGCTCTTGGGAAAATCAAAAATTTGGGGATTATCACCATAGTGTAATCCTATTACCTAAACACTTTTATACACCCCTGTTGCTCATTGAGCAAGATGAACAATTAGCCGTGTGAGAGTTATTCAATCACAATTAACTGCCTTGCTTTTTTGTGTATTATGATACTGTGAGACGTCCCCCTTTCTTTCATCAAAGATCTTGCTATTTGAAGAATGGAATCAGGATAAGGACTCTGGATTTAAATTAGGACATAAATTTATTTGGCCAATAATGTCACAAACTACCCTATTTTATACAGTTGTTGGAATCACAGTACTGTAGGAAGTTTGGGCATAACCTTGGGCTCCTAGAAATTTTAAAATGTTAAAAACAAAAATAAATGGAAGCCTTTTGTGCTGTGCTTATTTCGAAGGCCAGGCAAGCCACCTGGTGAGGAGAGGCTGGGTGAGGCGAAGTGTGGCTGGGAGGGGAGGGGAAGGCACAATATTCAGCCAGTTCACTGAACACCATAAACATTAGCTATCAGTTCTACTAAACCAGTGCAAACTGGCTGAATCCCACCACTGGTGGAATCTCTACGTGAACAGGAGCAGTTAAAATTCCAGCAGGCCGAGGCTAAAATGAAAAAAACTTAGCAACCCTGAAGCTGAGACAGGAGGTGGGAGCTGCAATGCAAGAGCAGAAGAAGGCTGATCCCTGAATTTCACCAGAATATTGGGATGTGTTTGGTGAAACAGCTCAGATGAACTCCTGCCCCAACAGCCACAAAGTGCTCTATAAAGATCCTACTGGAACTAAACTACCCAAACTCAAATTATACTTGATAACCCTAGGGAATTAGAAGAACTATGTCTTTTTATAGACAAAAACCTAAAATGGGGATTTATCTAGCCTGCTTGACTCCAGGTAGCTGCCCCAGCATTGTTCAGTCTTTTTACTGCTGAACCAGTGCTAAAACACCCAGACCCTAATGCCCCATTATTATTCCAGTGGATGCCAGCGATGTAGCAATGGGGGTGGTTCTCTTACAAAGGAACAGCCAGGGTGCCCTACAACTGTGGGCATACACCTCCAGAAAACTAAGTGATACTGAGTGGCAGTGGGCAGTTTGGGAGAAGGAGGCTTATGTGCTGCATTGGGCACTCATAACATGGAGGCACTTCTTGGAAGAGAGCAAGACCCCTTTTGAGGTGTGGACTGACCATAAGAATCTAGAAACCACCAAAATACCTGGAGGTTATCGCCCAAGCAAGTTTACTGAGCTCAGTACTTTAAGAACAGGAGCACACTTGAAGGAATCTAAAAATTTATTGGAATAAAGTTTTCACTACCACTGTGTTTGTTTTATCTCCTGCCATTTTACAAGTAATAAAGTGGTGAACACACTAGTACTTCTTCCTCCTATTTCCACCACAACAACATCCTTGTGAAGTCAGTTGGTCTGAGAGACAGTGACTGGCCCAAAGTCATTCAGCTTATTATTATTGTATTATTATGTATATTGATATCCTGGTCATATATAACAATTATATATCTATTATTCTAAGTGTACTTAAAGCTACATCTAAAAGAGAACATCTGGCTGTGCTTCCAGTGGTGTCGGAGGCAAGAACCATGAATTCTGCAGCCCCACTCCAAGCTTCCCCCCCCTCGGAGGGCTCCAAAAGAAGCCATAGCCACCCTGTAGGGGTGGTGAAGTAAAGGGGGGCACGTTGCAGGTTGAGGAGAGCCACATCTCTCCTCCTTGACTTGGAAAATCCCCCTCATTTGAAGACAAGGAGCAGCGGCAGTCAACATGGCTGCCATGAAGCTGGGGACAGCCAAAGCACCTAAGAAAGTGCAGGAGCAAAGAGAATGAACAATGATTGTTTCTGGGTGAGATGATTCTTTTTCTACTTAAAAAATTAACCCCAAGGAAAATAAAAAAATCTGTGAGAAGAGAGTCTAAAAAGACAATTGTTTAAGCTGCAAAAATAAGCACTTCTGAGATCTATGTTGAAAAGTAAGTCGAGAGTGCCATCTATTGATGAAAGGAAAAGTGACTCCTAGATTCCTGGAATTTTACAGAGGAGGAAAAGAATATCTGATATCCAGTGGAAGGTGTGACCTTTAACTGTTTATTGTCTTACATTTACCAGAGATGGAGATGAGAAGGACATTTTATAAAAGAAGCTCTGGAAAACCAGAATGAAAGACCAAAACTACAGAGCAGATTCAAGAATTTGGAAAATAGTTTGGACTACTAGAATATGGAGTAAATGTTAGAATTGGCCTGTCTAAATAAATGACTTTGCTTTGAAATAATTAGCTTTTGACTGAAATTAATATCTGCTGGAAAAAAGACAGCATGGAAATTTGAGAGGAAAGTCCCATCTATTAATGACTGGAAACCTATAATTTTGAACTCTTCTTGAAATATATTGAGACTTTTACTGTTTAATATATTTATATCACTATCATGATTGGAGTTGAAGAAACAGTTGTGGAAATGAAAGGACTTTTAATGAGATGACTTTGTTGTTCCAAAGTATTAAAATATCAATGGATGGTATAGATGAGAAAATGGAAAACATCCTGCAAAGAACAATGAATAAAGACCAAACTGCCCATGAACTGGTGGAAACAACAGAAAGATTGGATGAAACAGGCTACTTAAGCCAGCAAACTGACTATAAACAGGGAAAAAACATGGATCAGAAAAACCAGCAAATGAAGCAAAAGCTCAATGAAGAGGAAGACCAGACAAATGGCAAGCAAAAGGAGTGGAAAGAAAAAATGAAGAGGTGACATCAACAAATAAATCAAGCACTGGAGCAAAAAAATAGGACTGACAAACCAGCTGATAAAAGAAGAAAGATCAAAGAAAATAAAGCAGATAAATCAACAATTGTATAGACAGGAAGATATCTTTGATAAGGAGATTGAGACATGGACAGGCATCTGGGAGAATTGCCAGCATAAGTTTGTACTGGGAGAAATGCTTAGATTGAATAAGAAAGAAAGAGATAAAGACAGAGATAAAGATGAGGAGTGTGGGAGGCGAATAAAAAAATGAATAAAAATTGAAGCACTGATGAAGACAAGAGATGATGGATAGAAAAAAATTCCTTTTAAAAATTAAGATAGCTTGTTGTAAGCAGATAGAGGCAGAAATAAAATTAGATGGAGGAAATATTAGAACGTATATTTTTATAAAATAAACAAAAATAATAGAAAGATTAGAGGTTTACAGATGTTAGGGTTTTTTGTTGTTTAAATAATATTATGAGGATCACCTAAGTTTGCTAAATGTGATAAAGGTTATCAATATTGTTATTGTAATTTGGATTAGTATGAATGATACCCAGAATCAACATTGTCCACACACAATATGGATGTATATTTTAATAAATAAATAAATAATAATAATGCTACATCTAAAAGCAGCCGTAGCAGCAGAGGCCAATAAAAATATCACAAAGCAGTTGTGTGCAAAACAGACTTGTTCTTAAGAGAGGAAAAAGAGGGCAACAATGGTAGAAAAAATAGGCTTATGACAGGATGATTCTAACAGTCTTGATCTGAAACTGAGAGGTGTTAATCAAAGTTGATGTTTTTATTTCTTTATTTAGATGCATAAAAAACCCAAGATCTAATCCAATTAAATCTGCATGACACTTCGTCATTTCACTTGGTAAGTGCTAAAGAACTTTCATCTGTATTAAAGACTTGTGATTTCCCTTTCACATCTATTTTGCAAATAGATTTTCTGTGTGCTACCAAAACAGTGTATTGGTTCTTTCCCTGTGTTCACTTCACTTTTGTGATTTTTATTGAACATTGTGGCTGAAGATTTCTGTGAAAACTAAAAGCTAACCTTATTTGTGACCTGCACCAATCCAGAAGAAAGATACAATACATGTTGTTTGAATTATGTATTGGAGATGTAAAAAACCTTTGTGCTGGCTTTGCTTTTTCCAGGTGTGATCTGTGTGCTAATATTCCAAGGTTTTTGCAGTATTGGAAAAGATTTAAAAACAAAGAAAGGTTAGCAATGAGAATTTAAGATAAAAAGGGATCATATTGCACAGGTCTGGCCTCTAGTATTCAGCAAAAGGCATGGTGGGGAGTTGGGTTGGGGTTGGGGCTCTAAGAAAGTAAAAAAGAGGGTCACTAGGGCCCCTTTAATTAAATTTTTAAATAAATTCTTAAGTAGGTTAGGGAGGGGGGTGGGAAATGATGCCGGGAGGGTGGACTGCAGCCCGGCTTGTGGTGGGGAGGGCTGGGGGCCGGTGGGGGCCCAGAGTGCGGGCTGGGGACAGCGATCCCTAGGGTGGTTGGGATCGGCGGGAGACGTCGAGGCATAGGGCCAGATCATGTGTTGGGAGCGCGTCCTCGCTATCTTCAAGCGGTGGCGCGCTCCGACCCTATGACCTCCTCCCCTGGGGGCAGGGGAATGGGGACCCCTGGGCTCAAACTGGTGTATTTTAATGCCAGGTCTGTGGCTAATAAGTCTTCCCTCCTCCGCGAGGTGATTGAGGAGGAGGCTGCGGACCTGGCTTGTATCACCGAGTCCTGGTTGGGCCCAGAGGGAGGAGTCCCTCTGGTTGACTTATGCCCCCCAGGTTTCCAGATTTTGCACCGGTCACGGGCTCAGGGGAGGGGTGGTGGAGTGGCTGTGGTTATTCGGGAGACCCTGATTCCAAGGGAGGTTGCTGTTCCAGAGATAGGTGGAAGTGAGACCCTCCTCCTGAGGTGGGGGCCTGGTGGTCGGGTGGGCTTGCTGCTAACATACCTTTCCCCCAGCTGTGTGGCAGCAACCCTGCCTGGGTTTCTCGGTGTTCTCTCAGGGGTGGTGGTGGATCTCCCGGGGCTTATTGTCCTGGGTGATTTTAACCTGCCTTCCCTTGGGGGGGCATCAGGTTTGGCCCAGGAATTCATGGCCTCCATGGGGACCATGGGCCTGACCCAATTAATTCAAGGCTCGACTCACGAGGGGGGAAACACTCTCGACCTAGTTTTTGTCTCAAAACAGTGGTGTAGTGATATAGGGCAGGCTAGTTGTACAACACTGCCCGTCCCATGGTCTGATCACTATCTCCTGCAGCTGGTCTTCCAACAGGCTGCTCCCCACTGCTGGGATGAGGAGCCACTTAGATGGTTCCGCCCCAGATGCCTAATGGATGCCTGAGAGGTTCCAGGCGGAACTGGGGTTATTCCCCACTTCACTTGCCCACAACTCTGCCGAGGACCTGGCGGCTGCTTGGCAGCAGACCGCTGAGGCTGCCCTCGACAGGGTTGTCCCCATGCATCCCCTCCCATGCCATGGATCCTGGGTAGCCCCTTGGTATACTGAGGAGCTCCAGGAGATGAAGTGCCATCGAAGGGGCTTAGAGAGCAGGTGGAGGTCCACCCGCTCCCAAGCCGATTGAGCCCAGCTAAGAGCCCATATTAGGACTTACCTGGTAGCTGTGGGGATGGCGAGAAGGTCCTATCTCTCCACCCTCATAGCATCCACAGATAATCACCCAACCGCCCTGTTTAGGGCCACCTGCTCCCTCCTACACCCGGGGGAGGTGGTGGACCCTCTCCAGGGAAGGGCTGAGGAATTTGGTCAATATCTGTCGGATAAGATCACGCAGATTCGGGGCGGGTTGTGTTCCACCTTGCAGTGGTCTGAGGAACGGGATACAGGCAGTCTGGCCAATGTGATTTGGGATGAGTTCGATCCTGTTTCCGAGGATGAAGTGGACAGGATTATGCGGCGTCTGAGTTCCACCACATGTTTGTTGGACCCGTGCCCTTCCTGGCTGGCTTATGCCGCCAGGGAGGTCACCTGCAGTTGGTTCCGGGCAGTGGTCAACACTTCGTTAAGGGAGGGTGTCTTTCCCTCCGCCTTGAAAGAGGCGGTGGTGAGGCCCCTCCTGAAGAAGCCTGCCCTGGACCTGACCGTGTTAGACAACTTTCGTCCAGTCTCCAACCTTCGTTTTTTGGCGAAGGTTGTTGAGAGTGTGGTGGCTCAGCAGTTTCCACTTTTCCTGGATGAAGCGGACTACCTAGATCTGTACCAATCAGGCTTCCGGCCTGGTTTCAGCACGGAGACGGCATTGGTCAAACTGATGGATAATCTCTGGAGGGCCCGGGACAGGGGTTTTTCCTCTGTCCTGGTCCTATTAAACCTCTCAGCGGCTTTCGATACTATCGACCATGGTATCCTTTTGCGACGCCTCAAGGGGCTGGGAGTGGGGGGCACTGTTCTTCGGTGGCTCTCCTCCTACCTCTCGGGGCGGTCGCAATCGGTGTTGACAGGGGGACAGAAGTCGGCCCCGAGGGTGCTCACTTGTGGGGTCCCTCAGGGGTCGGTCCTCTCCCCCTTTTATTTAATATCTACATGAAACCGCTGGGTGAGATCATTTGTGGTTTTGGGGTGAGGTATCACCAGTACGCTGATGATACCCAGTTATACATCTCCACCCCAAACCAGATCAGTGATGCCCTCTCCGTGATGACTCGCTGTCTGGATGCGGCATGGATCTGGATGGACGGATACATGCTTCAGCTCAACCCGGCCAAGACTGAGTGGCTGTACATACTGGCATCTTGGCCCAGTCAAGATTGTCCATCGTTGACCATAGGGGGAGTGGTGTTGCCCCCTGTGGATAGGGCGAACCTGGGGTCCTCCTGGACACGCAGCTCCAGTTGGAGGAGCAGGTGGGGCCGTCGCCAGGGGGGCCTTTGCCCAGGTCCGGCTGGTTTGCCAGCTTCGCCCGTTTCTGGACCGAGATGCCCTGCGTACAGTCACTCATGCCCTTGTTACTTCGCGACTCAACTACTGCAATGCTCTCTATTTAGGACTGCCCTTGCACACCATCCAGAGGTTGCAGCTGGTGCAGAATGCGGCAGCGCTGGTTGTGATGGGAGTTACCCGATTCTCCCATATTACCCCCCTCCTGCACGGCCTGCATTGGTTGCCGGTTGCGTTCCGGGTGAGGTTCAAGGTTCTGGCTTTAACATTCAAAGTCCTACATGACATGGGTCCACAATATTTGAGGGAGTGCCTCCTGCCGATATCGGAGACCAACTGTCCTGTACGGGCACACAGGCAGGGGCTCCTCAGGGTCCCGTCGGCAAGCCAATGTCGGCTGGCGGTCCCCCAACGGCAAGCCTACTCTGTGGGGGCCCCCAACTTATGGAATCAACTGCCTCTGGACCTCCGTCTGGCCCCTGACCTCCGCACCTTCCGCCGCGATTTGAAGACCTGGCTATTTGACCAAGTCGGGCTGTGATTACCTAACCGGGGGTATGGGATAATTTTAACTCTAATTCGGTTTATTGGACTTTATAGTGGTTTAATTCTTTTTTAATTATTTATTGTATTTGTATGTTTTAACTGTGAGCCACCCCAAGTCTTCGGAGATGGGGCGGCATATAAGTCCAATAAATAAATAAATAAATAAATAAATAAATAAATAAATAAATAAATAAATAAATAAAAGTATTGCATAGGAGCACACTGAAGCAAATTACTTTAAGACATTTCACAATAGCAGAATAACATTGAAAGGGTCCTTGGAGGTTTTCTAGTCCAGCCCCTTCTCAAGCAGGACATCTTATCCTATTCTAGACAAGTGGCTGTCCAGCCTCTTCTTAAAAGCCTCCAATGATGGAGAATCCATAACTTCTGAAGGCAAGCCATTCCACTGGTTAATTTTTCTCACTGTTGGAAATTTCTCCTTAGTTTCTAGGTTGCTTGTAGCACACCCTGGACAGTGCGATAGCCTGAACTAAATGAACTAGCAACTGCTGGCAACCAGACTACTCTGTAGACTTTCCTGGCTTTCAAAATACATCGCAACAAAAATGAAAACAAAAAATGGACCTTTTCAGATCCAAATGACAAGAGAGATTGGGAATATCATTTGAATTTGACAAATCAGGATTTAGCAGATCCAAGAGCCAATATGTTTCCAAGCTTTATTGAATAGTAACATAGACATGGCTATAGTTCAAGAAATGTACGTAGAAAATGAAGAACAGCAACTCAGAAGAGGCAAGTCTTAGTAATTCCTGAGTTATTCCATCAGTTCCTGGGCCTTTCCAGTTCGGCAATTTCTTCATGGCCTATTCTATTTCTTCTTTCAAGATGTTTTGTTCTACAATCATTTTGTGCTACAATCTGTGCAAGGAAGTTACTTAACAGATGCAACTGAACCTTTCCAGAGTTATTGGCAATATGAAGTCTATCTGATTTCGATGTTGTCCATTTGGTGCTGTCCATATGTATAAATGCCACTTTCATTTAATAAACCACATTCATTATGCTGAGATGATTATCCTGGCAAAATTGCACTAGGCGATCACAAGCTTCATTCTGTTCATCTAGCCCAAACATGACTACTATTCTGGCAAACTCTCCTTAGTCTACCTTTGCACTGAAATTGCCCATAATATATTTGTTTGAATTGTTTTTAATATGGTTAACGTCAAAATCTTTATGTCTCTCTCTATAAACTTGATTTAGTTCACATAAGACTGATTTTCTCACACCACCAAAAGACTACTGTGTGCCTTTATATGCCATGGAGATATTCATGTCCATCAGTCATTAAATGTTTCTGTTCATGCCCATGTGAGTAATGAGCAGTTTGGCAACAGATGGGCAGTGTACCAATAACAGAGAAAATGTGGGGGAAATGGTGATATGGATACTTTCTATGAGCAACACTCCCATCATTGCCAGTATCACCTACCAGTTTAACATCAATGGCAAATATCTGCAGGTAACACTAAAGCAAAGGTGACAGGACACAATTGAAGGATACATGAAAATCATCCAGTTGAATCCAGTTTCTATGTTTGATTGTATGAAACAATCATTAATCCAAAAAGCAGATGCTGCATCTATGGGGAAAAGCCAGGGGGAAGGAGGAGGAGGAAGAGGAGGGGGGATGATGACGATTTCAGTTTAAAATTCCATTCAAGAAAAATTACCTGGGAACAAAAATAGGACTCTACTGCATTCACAAACATATAGTCACTCATTAACAGTACATTACTAAATGAACTTTATAAAACTAACTTGTAAAAGTATTCCATTTGCACTTTAAATACATAATTCACACTTTACTGATGACAAAGTCATTTTTCTATAATTAGCTCTCCCAGTACAGTAGTAACATATGAAATGGTAGAACTAGTACTTCCATAATGTTCCAATGTGATTCACAATATTGTTGAATAATTCTGAGTTTCACAAAGCACTATGATGGTTAACAAACAAATTTTTGCATACAAAGTTAACAAACAAACTTTGTATACATTTAAAATAGACTTAATCTTATAACAGATTACTTCTGAGAAAATATGTTTTTGAGTTTAAAAAAGGCTCTTCATTTAGTAGATATAGTAGCAGATTTCTTCAAACAAATATGCCTCCAAACCACACCAAAGGAATCTCTCATTTCTTTTCTATAACTTGAAATAAGCAGTGGAAGAATGGGTGGCTGCAAATGAAAAAAAATTGGCTTGTCAACATTAGGATAAATATTTTTTCTGGATAATTCATTATCATCCTTATTATTTGTCATTGCTATAATCCTACTTAATAGTGATTTTGAAGAAAATCTTGACTGCCAAATAGCCAAAAAAAAATGTTAATAAAATCTCACATTATATGGATAACCTGAAGCTTAATGGAAAATCAGAAATCCAAATCCAGACATTGACAAATATGATAAGAATTTTAGCATAGATATACTGTAGCAAACGGGATTTGATCTAGGGCTGTGATGGCGAACCTATGGCACACGTGCTGTAAGTGGCATGCAGAGCCACTTTTATCGGCATGTGAGAGGTCGCCCGGAAGAGCCCCACTGCGCATGTGCGTGCACTGCCCACCCACCCGCCAGCTGATTGTTGGGTATCTGGCATGCATGTGTGGGGTGTGGGGGTGTGCAGGAGATGTGCATGCATGCGCAGAGATGCAGGAGGTGTGGGGGGTCCTACTGGAGGTTCTGGTGGTGGCATGTGAGCGCACGTGCATGAGAGCCCGCACAATTTTCAGCACAGAAGCCAAAAAAGGTTAGCCACCACTGATCTAGGGAAATGTGCTACAGTAGCAGTAAATCAGGATAAAATCACAAACAGTCACAAAATTCAAACAGTATTCAAAAATAGTGAATGGACAAATCATTGGGAGCTACCAAGATGAAGCCTATGAGCCTACAGGTACAGTATCTGGGCATTTTACAGTTAAATAACATCAAGCATGGAAAAGTTGAAAAGGTAATTAATGAAGAATACGTCCAAGGAATAAGAAGACAAAGACAAGATTGAATAGTTATCAAAGCCATCAATACATTTGTCGTACTTGTGATATGATTTACTACTGGAGTTATTAACTGGACACAAGATGAATTGGACAGTTTGGATCAAAAAGAAAAAAAGAAAGAAAGAAAGCTAATGACTACTCACTCAGCATTACATTCCTGTACTTATATTGATAGATTACACTTGTTCCACAGAAATAGAGACAGAGATTCAATTTAAATCAAATAAACTGTTGAAGAAGAAAACCATATGTTTGTTGATTATGTAAAAGACACCCAAGAATAAACATTGATGCAAGTTAAAAAATTAAATAAAAAATTTACTAATTGTACAGGAAACAAAAGATGAATATCGAAATAATAAAAACACAAACAGAATGCAAGCAAAAAAGAACATTACATGGTCAATTTCTACAAAAGATTGACAGGAAATAAGATAAAGATAAAACCTGCAAAGGCTTATGACTGGAACATTAAAAAAAGAAATGGAAGGCTTGATTTTGACTGCTTAAGAGCAAGCTATTCAAACTAATGCAATCAAGGCCAGAATTGAAAATCTAAAAAAATGTGTATTATGCAAAGAGACAGAAGAAGCAGTAGATTACACATTTAGTTCATGCAAGAAGATCAACAACTAATTATAAACAATGACATAACACAGCTTGCCAAAATAATTTACCAGAACATTTGTAAAAATAGTCGCGTGTCAGTAATGAAAAATTTCTGGGAAAATACAATGAAAACAGTAAAAAAATGAACATTAAAATATTGTTATTATTAAAATATTAAAATATATTCCAAATACAAACTAATAAAGTCTTGGCTAATCTCACCAGATTTAATTGTGGTTGAAAAGATAAAAGTGTAGATAATTGATGTGGCAATACTAGGAGATAGCAAAACAGAAGATAAAGAATTGGAAAAAATCACAAAATATCATAATCTGAAAATCAAAATTAAAAGATTATGGCATAACTGACTATGATGGTTCTAGTTAGATAACATCAAACTGGCATACTGGGTGCAGTTTCAAAAAGTATGCACATTGACAAAATTTCCACTTGGCAATTACAAAGAACACACTACTTTGATCTGCACATATACTGTACTATTATAATGCAGCAATAGCAATAGCACTTATATATCGGTCCACAGGCTTTCAACACTCGAGCAGTTTACAATGTCAGCATATTGCCCCCCACTCAACCTGAATACTCATTTTACCAACCTCAGAAGGAGGGAAGGCTGAGTCAACCTTGAGCCAGTCACGATTGAACTGCAGGCTGTGGACACAGTTTGCTTGCAATAGTGCATTCTAACTACTATGGCACCAGGCTCCTTCCTACAATTTTTCCTAGGAAAAATTCAATATGTATGAAGGCCAATACCAGCTTAAGAACTGGCAGATGTGATTTCACATTGTTATGTATAGTAATCATCATACCATCCCCACTAGATTCAAAGTTGCAATATATCATGAAGTTTTTCAGCTGATGCCTAGATGCCTAGATGACTAGGTCCAGCATTAACACATATTAGTAAGTTGCAGTTAGTGATTCAGAAGCTTCTCCATTCACCTGATAGACCTTCTGCGTATAAAGACATGGGATCTTTCTCCCCCACCCTATTTTTTCTAGAAATTAAGCATAAACAGCAAATACCAATTGTCCTCTTATTCTAAAGGAAATATGATTGAAAAAAGCTGGCAGGGCCTGTCCACAGTGTATTTTTAAAAGTGCTGTAAAAAGCGGGGTTTGATCACATAGTAGCACACGCCATGTTTATTATTTTAATCTTCCCTTGGATGCCTCTGAGAGTTGATATATATTTCCAGTGTTGGTCTAGGGCTTCCTAATAAATTGAACATCAGTTGTTTTGATGATCACAACAATGAGCTGGATCATATACAACCGTTTACCATATGATGACAGAATACAAATTATGACTGGTGTGGATAAAAGTCTAGATCTAAAGTGGTACAAGCAGCATATTAAAATATTACATACAAAGCATTTTAAAAAGGCAAGGCATGTTTTGGAGAGCTTCAAGGATATTCCTCACCTAGTTATACTTTTATGTATCTTCATAGTCAAAGGGGAGACAGAGATCATACCCAAGCACTAGTAGCCAGGGACAGACTTTGAAGCAGCCATGTGTCAGGCCTTCAAGGTCGATGAATCTAGGAAACCAGTGCCAAGCAAGTCAGTGCTACTTTTACTGTAATACAGCATAGCAATAACATCTAGCAAGTCTGCATGCACTTCCCCCTTACCTCCCTCACGTTTTCTTTGTGTGAAACTAAATCATGCGGACACACATGCATGAGTTCAGA
This sequence comes from Naja naja, assembly GCA_009733165.1. NCBI lineage: Eukaryota > Metazoa > Chordata > Lepidosauria > Squamata > Elapidae > Naja > Naja naja. Next base: position 90,261,973 of record CM019155.1, read on the forward strand.
TGAAATAATAACCACAGAGAAGGAGTGCATGTTTATGTGCAGGAGATCTCAGATCAAAATGAGATCAACATAATATTGCAGACTAACAATTGAGGGAAACTGTTCACCATGAAGTTTTACATCTTTGCTTAATTAAAGTCAGGAACACTTGCCTTTGGCTGTATTATTTGATTGTATTTTTATCATGTCCAGATTTCAGATGGTGAAGATTGTCTCACCAAGTTACCTCATGCAAAGAACTCAGCCCTCTATTGGTTTACATTGATATTTAACAACACAAAAGACCACCCTTGGTGTAAGCCCTCACCAGGCACAAAGCATACAAGGATTACCTCCATTGCTTGATAAGGGAAATTGCTTCAGTTGAGTCATCCAATGAGGACCCTTGTTTCTTCCTCTAGAGATGTTGATATCACAACAAACACAGGGCATGAGGCCAATGCTTCCTTTGCCTAGAGGCAATATAGTCCCTTCTTCAGGTATTATACTCAGCAACAGTGCACACCATGTGCAATAAAAATCTGCAAAGGCGTATTTTTAAATTCTCAGAAACCATCAGTGGGAAATGAACTGTGACCATATAAGGAATGGGGTGACAGATGAGGGATGTTTACCTCTAAGAAAAAAAGAAGCATTGAAGTAAAGACTTGGGGGAAAAAACCTGAGATAAAGCTGGGCATTAATGAACTTCTGCCTAAGAAGCTGGAAAGAATGCAGAGTCCTTAGCTGTGGGTTACTTTTAGCAGAGTGTGTGGGAGCACAAAGAGGGGATAGTGTTGTGCTGCTTCTCTATGTTCAGCAGAATTCTGGATGTTCAGCAGAATTCTGGAGTTATCCTGGTTAGATGATGACCCATCAAAACAAATGTCTCCCTGAACGACGTTATTCACAAGGGCAGGAGGAGTTCCTTCCTAAAAAGGGAGAGTGAAAGGTCACCATCCTACATGTTCTCCACATGAAAACAGAATTCTTAATAATGAGGCAAGGCTAGGACTCTTAGTTTTGAATGCTGGCCCTAGTGAGCCAGCAGGGGGAGCAGTTTATGATTGTTTTTAATTAACTGAGGAACTGATTGTGGTTCTCCTTCTGGTGTGTAATTTGCTACATTCGGGAAACAGGACTGGGTGTAACAATTTAAAAAAAATTATAACATGGACATTTACACACATCCTATTGGCAGTTGAAGAGACTACAAAAGTGACCTTGACACAGATATGGAAGAACTGTTATCTATACAAAAGAGGCTCCATGTTTTTGAAAGTCCTGTCAAACAAGGGAACGTTTGAAGGTGGCTGCCTGACTCATTGGAGTATAGGTAATTCTTGAGTTATGACCATAATGGAGCCTGCCCAACTGAAAGTCAGGAGAGCATTCAGTGAACTACCTCATGTAATGAACTCCAATCCCTTCTCTCCCCAACGCACTTGTTAAATTAATGTTAAATGAAATTACCAGTAAGTATAATATGGGGTGTCTCAGGGTGGGGCAGATCCTAGTGCAGGCACAAGCCCATCTGCCTTCTGCCTCTCTCTGACTCCCTAAAATACCCCATATTCTGCTTCTGATTCCTTGGGGGTCCCTACAGCCTCTTGGGCCTCCTTCTCCATCTCCCACCCCCATTCAATGATCCCACATATACCTTTTGAAGCCAGAGCCCTGAAGGTTGGATAGGCTGCTTCACTGCTGGGCCAGGTGGCAGAATTTGACAAGTTGCCATTTTTTTCTGAGATGCTGATGAAGGCTCTTGGTTTTCCTTTCTTCACTAGTTGCTAACCTTCCATACCCCAGCATTAGCAGCATATCACAGCTAACACTGAGGCAGGAAAGACTACCACTAGCAAGGAGAAATTCTTGCCAAAATTGTATTCCCTCAGGGCTCATGAATCTTGGATTTTGGACAGAATCTAAGTCAACCTATTTGAAGTACTTTGTTAAAAAATGTTTGCTCTATGATGTAGCATTTTGCTCAATTAAAAATTATGACCTGGCAGTTTTAGTGGTGTATAGATCATAATAAAGTTCACAGATTGTCCTCAGGTTACAATAGCAATCAGGACTAAGTGATTGTTGAAATTCCTCTGCTTGGCAGGGAAGAGGAATCAAGTGAACAATTAGTCTTGAATCGTTGCACACTCATAAAAGATCCAGAACTGATTCCTCCCCAACCCAGAACTTCATGGAATCTTATCTATCTGTTCCCAAGGGAAGGTAAGCAATCGGGAGATTTCTGTATTATAGGCAAAATACAATAAAATAGTTTGCTTAAACTCTACACATGTGGATCTGGTTGTGCCTGACAATGATATAGTCATTAAGCACCTCATCATGTGATCATGCTACTTGGTAACAACAGTTCCAGCAATTCCAGTTATCATAAGTAAACATGGTCACATGGGTCATTAAGTAAGGTTGTGTGAATTCTGAATTTCTGCTGACTTCCTCATTGCTTCTAGTTGTAAGAAGCTGAAAGGGAATATCACAAATCACAATGACAGGACTGTGGTTTGTTGATATTGGGCATTAAGCATCCAGATTGCAATTATGTGACTGCATGGATCATGCAGTCCCCCTTGTTCAATGCCACTGTACCTAAACAATAGACAAATGGTTGTAACTTGAGGACTACTTGTAGTTAGGGTTAAGTACTGTCAATTGATCCAAATTCCTTGCTATTTTGAAAGTGCTCAGTTTGTATCTGGATATTCTACTTCGCTTGGTTTTCTCTTCAGAGAAAATTAGTCCTTTACTTCCAACATGTTTGCGTGTAAACATATTATACCGTATAGTACGTTCATAAATCATTTATGTCTCTCTGTGGGACTAATATCCATTATATCCATTACAAATATCTCTCTGTATTTCATTTCACAGAATCTAAACAAATATGACATTAGAAATTATCCAAATTTGTTTAAATTTAGGGCATTTAAATTAATAAACATGGTGATTCCACAATTCCATAAAGTTGATATAAGCAGAGAGCATGTCCGTGATATTTAAGTTCCTGGACAGTTGCTTTATTTTTAGAACAGGCATTTGCTTTGAGTTAGCTGGATCTTTGTTATTAATTTCATATGTACCAAAATGGCTCTTGTACACGTCCCATTACAGGACTATACATCAGTGCAGGACTGTCAGTTTAATGACTATGGCATTATTTAAAAATATTGATCTCTCTATTTGAGCAGAATCCTTTCTTTCTACAGCTACTGTTACATAGCACTGGGTTGCTTTATACAAGACAACTGTTCGTGTGACTTAGAGAAGAGTTTATGCCTTTAAAACCAGATTTCTGATTCACTCTGCAAAAGTGTGGCATTATGTACATTAAAGCAACAAACCAGCCTGAAATCTAAGCAAAACCCAGCGATGACTCTGAGATTAACTGTGATTTATATGCTCTCAGTGAGACAGCTAAGTTTTCACCAGGTGCAAAGACAGATCACATTAATCAAATCCCCAACATGGGCAAGAGGTTAAAGTCCAATCAGGCTATAATTATCTAACTGTTTCTGCAGCTGGACAACATGAGCTTGTAGACTGAATCATAGACAAGAAAACAGGTACAAATCTGTCTAAAGCAATGTTTTTCAAACTTGGCAGCTTTTAAGGTATGTGGTTTTCAACTCCCAGAATTCCTCACACATCTTAAAATTGCCAAGTTTAGAAAACAGGGATTTACAGTAATCAGTATAACATTCTCGATCACAGATGATAATCAGATGATGCCCATGAGCGGTGGTGTTAGCTTTGAGAACTGAAGTACACTGCTTATTTATAAGCTTACTATGAACCTCATATTCACCTATGAGATAAATATAGCTCACCTCAATGTAAAATAATATGTAAGGGTTTATTTCTTTAAATATGAATTGCTCTTTTTGTTAAACTTTGAGGAGAATGTTACAAACGTATTTCCTTTTGCAATGCTGTATATGAAAAGTTCAAATTAAATTGTCAGAGCATTTTTATTTGTTTTGCAGTACATTTTTCATATAATGATTAAGAAAAAATTGGATGTTTTGTTTACTCATACTTTATACCTTCACATTTGAAATAGATACATGCTTAATTCTGTTGACTTTAGGGTAGAAAGAATCTTCCCAAGCAATGAAGTATGATTTTTCATTAAATTTCAAGCCCCAATATTAACTATTTTTTTATCCTGCCTACTAGAAGTTTAAATTCATGTTTCTTTCCATAATAAAAGCTTGAGTTTATATTGGTTGTTGAACTTCATGATCACTTTTAATCAAAGTAGTTTGTGTTTGCCATTTCTGTACCTACAAACACCCTAGTGTTTGCTCAATAAGCTCCCTGTTTGTAAGTATTTCTTTTCCTCTTAATTTGGGAGAGGGAAACTTAGTAATGTAGAAGTAGAGAATGAAGGGGGAGGAATCTGACAAGGGCACAGGTTTGAAGTATTGAAGCATTAGAAGAACAGGATAGGATGCAGAATGTACATGACATCACTGACAGCAGTTATCTTGATAGTAAATCTATTTTGGGACTGATATAAAGTTTGAATCTCAGGAAGAAAGTTGCTTGAGACCTAGACATTTGTGGGTAGAGACTGCTTCTTTAACTAATGTAAAGCAGTTAGTCAATCTACAATGCATTGCAACAACCAGCTAACATTACTCAATTTTGTTCACAACATAAACCCAGTCATTGCAATACGCAAATATGTAGCTTTGGATTATTTTCCTCAGTAAAAAAGTCTGATGTTTTTGAATTGTTTAATTGAGTTGTCTTTATTTTTTTTAGAACTTATGTTTTAGATCATATTTATGCAGAAATATTGAAAATTCAAGAGCACAGTAACTTTTAAGTACCTACAACATCTACAAGCTGAAAAGGCTGTTACTAAATGAACCTTGGTGTGTTACAATGTAGTCCAGGTCTGTGGGCTGGATGCGTCATGTGCTGGCCACAGCCACAACCAGTTTAGCCAAGGGGGGAAAAGTCCCAATATGTCACGTTATGCTGCCATGACGCCATGAGTTTGACATCTGATGTAGTCAGTTCACACATTAGTTTCAGTCTATGTGCACCGATCAAGTGAGAAATGTATATATGAAGTATCATCTGCTATTACAGAGTTCTCACATTGTGTCACAGTTGCCTGAATTGAAAATTACTCTTTTCCCAATACAATTTTTACAGTTGTCTCTAGCAAAATTTATTGAGATGAAAGGGGTCAACATACAAAGACTTCAGCAAGTGACTTCAACTGGAAACCAATACATATATCTGGATATTTGAGTGATTTTCTGTTTTTTTTGTTCATTAAATTGCAAGGATGCAATTCCACAAATAGACTGGATCATTTGAAAAATCTATAGAACTGGAAGCCTGGCACAGGATTAAATCTGGGTCCAGGTTAATAAACAGACCTGAAGGTGAAAGGCTTCTTTTTATTTACTCAGTAAATATGCTACTAGCTACGGAGACACCTGACATATATTGCTAGGATAGTGACAAAACCTATTAAGTATAAATACAAGGATAAAACTATTTCCTAATGCCATGGAGGATAAAGAGAAATATTACTGTAGTATGATTGGATACATTGCTAATAGTACCCGGTTCATGACCTGAGATCAAATTTAGAAAACGATATAATTGTCTATATTCATCAACAAGAGGTTCAAGAGTTGAACATTGTACTTTGATATTAGGAAAATTCATAACAAAATTTTAATTCATCTGAAAGGACAACTGCCTAAATTAGCCCCACTTTATTTTAAAACCCCTTTTTATGAAATGCCTTTATGAAATGGGGGGAAGTAGGCCAGAATCGATGATCAATCATTCTTAAATCAAGGTAACTTCTGATTAATTACAAGTTTTAGATTTGCTGAAATTAGGTTAGACAATTGTCTATCACCAGCCAGAGAGCTTTAGAAAAGAAGGAAGAGCAGAAGTAAAATGTGATTGGAAGCTTTGAAAAGGATGAAGAAACTATGTGAACAAGCAGCTGCTATAGTCAAAGTCTGCTTGGCTCATTCTGATGTGGGAAACATAGGTTGTGTCTGAATGGGTTTTGGGGATAGAGTGAATTCTTTAACTACTGGTTGGTATATGCCTCCCGGGAGGTTACATGTGGTTGGCTCCAGGCAGTAGTCAACGCTTGAGGGAGGGAGTTTTCCCACAAGGAGGCGGTGGTGAAACCCTCCTTAAGAAGCCTGCCTTGGACCCTTTTGAGGTTGTTGAGACTGTGGTGGCCCATCAGCTTCCGGGGTTCCTGGAGGAAGCTGATGACCTAGATCCATACCAATCGGGCTTCCGGGCTGGGTACAGCATGGAGATGGCATTGGTCATGCTGATGGATTATCTCTGGAAGGCTCGGGACCGGGGATCTTCCTCTATCCTAGTTCTATTAGATCTCTCGGTGGCTTTCGATACCATTGACCACGGTATCCTATTGCGACGCCTCAGGGGGTTGGGGGTGGAAGGCACCGTTTTACGGTGGTTCTCCTCCTACCCCTCGGGTCGTTTGCAATTGGTGTTGGCAGTGGGGCAGAGGTTGTTTGAGGCCCCTAGCTTGTGGGATGCCCCAGGGCTTGGCCCTCTCACCCCTCCTGTTCAACATCTACATGAAGCCACTGGGAGAGATCATCCATGGGTTCGGGGTGAGGTATCATCAATATGCAGATGATACCCAGTTGTTCATCTCCACCCCGAACCATATCAGTGATGCCCTCTCCGTGATGTCCCATGCCTGGATGCGGTATGGATCTGGATGGGAACAGACTCCGACTCAACCTGGCCAAGACTGAGTGGCTGTGCGTACCGGAATCTCAGATAATCCAGGACGTTCCATCACTGGCCATGGGGGGAGAGGTGTTGCCTCCTGTGGATAGGGCCCACAATTTGGGTGTCCTCCTGGATTCACAGCTCAGTTTGGAGGAGCAGGTGGGAGCTGTGACCAGGGGGGCATTTGCCCAGATTCGTCTGGTGCATCAATTGCGCCCCTATCTGGACCAAGATGCCCTATGGATGGTCACTCATGCACTTGTAACTTCCTGAATCGACTACTGTAATGGTCTTTACATGGGACTGCCCTTGCAGACCATCCGGAGGCTTCAACTGGTGCAGAATGCGGCCGCGCAGGTTGTGATGGGAGTATCCCAATACTCCGATGTTACACCCCTCCTGCGTGACCTGCATTGGCTGCCGGTTGCCCTCCGGGTGAGCTTCAAGGTGTTAGTGATAACATACAAAGTCCTACACGGCTTGGGTCCAGGGTACTTGCGGGAGCATCTCCTGCCAGCGTCGACTTTCAATTGCCCTGTGCGCTCCCACAGGCAGGGCCTCCTTGGGGTGCCATTGGCCAGACAGTGTGGGCTGGTGGTGCCCAGGGGTAGAACCTTCTCTGTGGGAACACCCACCCTGTGGAATCGACTCCCCTTGGAGCTCCGGTTGGCTCCCATCCTCCGTTCCTTCCACCGCAACCTAAAGACCTGGTTATTTCAACAGTCCAGCCTGGACTGACGGGTAAGGGGTGGGGTTTTATTTTATTTTAAATTTTATTGGGCTTTGATCTTTATTGGGATTAGTTCACTTGTTTAATGTATTTTTAATTAATTATATTGCTATTTTTTATTGTAAGACGCCCTGACTCCCTAGGGAGAGGGGGCGGCATATAAGTCCAATAAAACTAAACTAAACTAAACTAAACTAAACTAAACTAAACTAAACTAAACTAAACTAAACTAAACTACTTTGTTTTGTATCTCCAAGAGATTTGGACATGCAGAGTTATGTAATGAAAACTAACTGTTCTCTTGCAATGCATTTCCATCTTTTTTTTTTTTCTATCTCCCTTCCCAATTGGGGAAAATTTTCTCAGCAGAATAAGGGAATTGATTGGGTCAAACTACTTCCAGGAAGACATAGATCGACTTAAGATTGTTTCTAGAGCATCAGAAATATTTTGGGCAGTTTCTACACAGTTCAACTCAAAAAATTTCAATGAATGATCTATTTTTCTCTATTCCAAATGTGTGTATATGTTGTTGTACATGCACATTAAAAACAACTCTACCTGTGTCTCAGTCTGTGTGAATATCTCCATGGCTCTCCATAATTTACTCGAGATATAACCTATTTTAACTTACTTATCAAATCACAAAACTGTATATTTAGCCTAATTAATATTTCCAATGTCACATTAGAATACTGTAAAGAAATACATTTTATTAAAGTCCTTCGATTATGTTGATCATAACAGACTATAGATCCAGCTTCCTCTCTCTGGGACCTGACTACTCTCCATTGCAGTGAGAGGGCAATGGATGGTTTTTACCCCCCTGCGGTGAGAGAGCAGGGGGTTGTTATGGACCTTTTCCGCAAGTCACTGGGGTGGGAGACCAGTGACTGGACTATTTTGACTCTGGCCATCGGCAGCTGTGAGAGAGCTGCTGATTGTGGACTATCCCGGACCATCATCGCCAGGCCCCTTGCACTGCATTTATTCCATCCTTGCAGTTACTTCCATCCAGTTTGCAACCTTTTATGCCGATCTGCCCTTGAATGTGTATACATTCCTCTCGCCGAACTACGAGTCCTCCAGTTCCCCTGTCTGTGAAGTGGCCTTATGGGCTGTCAAGAGCTTACCTTGATGACAGATCCTGGGATCCTGAGAGGTGGCATGCTGCGACCAAGGGTTCATATTCTAAATTTGGTGTTAAGGGAAACTTTTAAGTTTTTAATTGGCTGTCTTAAGGGGTTAGGAGGGGGGATGGGTCTTTTTACAGCCCGGTGCATGGTGGGGGGGGCGGGGGTTGGGGCCTGGCGGGGCCCAGAGGGGTGAGGTGGGGACCACGATTCCCAGGGTGGTTGGGGTTGGTAAGAGACGTTGAGGCATAGGGCCATATCATGTGTTGGGAGCCCGCACCCACCATCTTTGTGCGGTGGCATGCTCCGACCCTATGGCCTCCTCCTTAGGGGGCATGGGAACTGGGACCCCTGGGCTTAAACTGGTGTACTTTAATGCCAGGTCCATGGCTAATAAGTCCACCCTCCTCCATGAGATCATTGAGGAGGAGGCTGCAGACCTGGCTTGTATCACCGAGACCTGGTTGGGCCCAGAGGGTGGTGTCCCTCTGGTTGAATTATGCCCTCCAGGTTTTCAGGTTGTGCACTGGCCACGGGCCCAGGGTAGGGGTGGTGGGGTGGCTGTGGTTATTCGGGAGACCTTGTTTCCAAGGGAGGTCACTGTTCCTGAGATAGGCGGGAGTGAGACCCTCCTCCTGAGGTGGGGGCCTAATGGTCTGGTGGGCTTGCTGCTTGCATACCTTTCTCCCAGCTGTGTGACAGCAGCCCTGCCTGGGCTCTCGGCTCCTCTCGGGGGTGGTGGTAGAGTTCCCAGACCTTATAGTCTTGGGGGACTTCAACTTGCCTTCCCTGGGGGAGCGCCGGGATTAGCCCGGGAATTCATGGCTTCTATGGAAGCCATGGGCCTGACCCAACTAATTTTGGGCCCGACTCACGAGGGGGGAAACACTCTTGACCAAGCTTTTGTCTCTGAGCAGTGGCATAGTGACAGAGGGCAAGCCATTGTTACGGCTTTCCCGTTCCATGGTCTGATCACTATCTCCTACGGCTGGTCTTCCAACAAGCCGCCCCCCCACTGCTGGGATGAGGAGCCGCTTAGATGGTTCCACCCTAGGTGCCTTATGGACCCGGAGAGGTTCCAGGCGGAGCTGGGGTCTCTTCCCTCTTCCCATGCCCACAGCTCTGTCGAGGATTGAGCGCTTGCTTGGCAACAGGCTGTGTCGGATGCCCTCGACAGGGTTGTCCCCATGCGACCCCTTGCGCGTCGTGGATCCTGGATGGCTCCATGGTATTCAGAGGAGCTCCGGGAGATGAAGCGCCGTCGGAGGGGTTTAGAGAGCAGGTGGAGGTCCACCCGCTCCCAGTCGATCGAGCCCAGCTAAGAGCCCATATTAGACTTACCTGGTAGCTATGAGGCGAGAAGGTCTTATCTCTCCACCCTCATAGCATCCAGAATAATCGCCCAGCCGCCCTGTTTCAGGTTACTTGCTCCCTCCCGTCCGGAGGGGTGGACCCATGGGAAAGATGAGGAGTTTGCTCAATATCTGTCGGATAAGGTCAGCCATTCGGAGCGGGTTGTCCTCTGATTTGCAGTGGTCTGAGGAACGGGATACAGGCAGTCTGGCCAATGTGATTTGGGATGAGTTCGATCCCGTTTCCGAGGATGAAGTGGACAGGATCATGCGGCGGCTGAGCTCCACCACGTTTGTTGGACCCGTGCCCCTCCTGGCTGGCTTATGCCACCAGGGAGGTCACCTGTGGCTGGCTCCGGGCAGTTGTCAACGCTTCATTAAGGGAGGGTGATTTTCCCTCCACCTTGAAAGAGGCGGTGGTGAGACCCCTCCTGAAGAACCCTGCCCTGGACCCGACCGTGTTAGACAACTTTCGTCCAGTCTCCAACCTTCACTTTTTGGTGAAGGTTGTTGAGAGTGTGGTGGCTCAGCAGTTTCCACTTTTCCTGGATGAAGTTGACTACCTGGATCCGTATCAATCGGGCTTCCGACCTGGTTTCAGCACGGAGATGGCATTGGTCGCACTGATGGATGATCTCTGGAGGGCCCGGGACAGGTTTTTCCGCTGTCCTGGTCCTATTAGACCTCTAAGCGGCTTTTGATACCATCGACCATGGTATCCTTTTGCGACGCCTCGAGGGGTTGGGAATGGGAGGCACCGTGCTTCGGTGGTTCGACTCCCTATCTCTCGGGGCGGTCGCAATCGGTATTGGCGGGGGGCTGCGGTGAGGGTGCTCTCTTGTGGAGTCCTCAGGGTCGGTCCTCTCCCCCCTGCTATTTAACATCTATATGAAGCTGCTGGGTGAGATCATCCATGGCTTCGGGTTGAGATTCCATCAGTACACGGATGATACCCAGCTGTACATCTCCACCCCGAACCAAATCAGCGATGCCCTCTCCCTGATGACCCAGTGTTTGGATGCGGTGCAGATTTGGATGAGCGGGAACATGCTTCGACTCAACCCGGCCAAGACTGAGTGGCTGTGCATAACGGCATCTCGGCCCAGTCAGGATTATCCATCTTTGGCCATAGGGGGAGCAGTGTTGCCCCCTGTGGATAGGGCGCGGAACCTGGCGGTCCTCCTGGACGTAGGGCTGCAGTTGGAGGAGCACGTGGGGGCCGTCGCCAGGGGGGCCTTTGCCCAGTTCCGCCTTGTTCGTCAACTACGCCCTTTTCTGGACTGAGATGCCCTGCGCACAGTCACTCATGCCCTTGTTACCTCCAGACTCGACTACTGCAACACTCTCTATCTAGGACTGCCCTTGCATACCATCCAGAGATTGCAGCTGGTGCAGAATGCGGCGGCACGGGTGGTGATGGGAGTTCCCCGATTCTCCCATGTTACCCCCCTCCTGCGCTGCCTGAATTGGTTGCCGGTTGTGCTCCAGGTGAGATTCAAGGTTTTAGTTTTAACATACAAAGTTCTCCATGACATGGGTCCTCAATATTTAAGGGAGCGACTCCTGCCGACATCGAATGCCAACTGCCCTGTGCGAGCACATAGGCAAGGACTCCTTGGGGTCCCGTCGGCCAGCCAATGCTGGCCGGCAGTTCCCCGACGAGCCTTCTCTGTCACGGCCCCTGACCTCTGGAACCAACTCCCCTTGGGGCTCCGCTTGGCCCCTGATCTCCGCACCTTCTGCCATGACCTGAAGATCTGGTTATTCACCAATCCGGCTGTGACCCTCTTTGGGTGGGTGGTTTTATATGTTTATATGTTTTTAGTATTTAACTTTTTGGGCTTGTTAGTTTAATTTTTTTCTTAACTATTTATGTTGTTGTATATGTTGTTGTTTTTTAGTTGTGAGCCGACCCGAGTCTTCGGAGATGGGGCGGCATACAAGTCCCAAAAATAAATAAATAAATAAATAAAAATCAGGAAATTGCAAGCAACAGTATTCTGTGTAACACTATATGCAAATAAAATTGGGGCTTTGGAAAGGCAATATAGAAAGAGTATTGGTGCTTTTTAAATTTAGGGTTGAAGAAGACTCTAGAAAAATGAATCAAATCAACACAAAAGTTGTCATTTTAGGTACAAATAACCAAGCTCAAATTATGTATTTTGGACACATTATGTATAGACTAGTTCTCTCTGCATTATAAAACTTTCTTTATTTTTATAATGCTCTCTTTATTTTATTAATACTTCATATTTTTTAAACAGCCACCTGCCTTGTTGGAAAGAGATAAATTGGGTGAACTTGATTATAGGAACAATGAGTGCATTACTGGAAGATTGAAGGACCTGACTGAGAACAGAGATAAAAATCTATTGACAGATAGTTGTCAACTTAGAACTGTTGCTTAGTTATCATCTGAGATTATGGCAGACTCCATAAAAGGTACTTACCACCCAAATTTTAAGTTCCAGTGGCTGCCCCTCCTCAGCTACATTACTGCATTTTGGATGCTGGACAACCAGCTTGCATTTATTGCAAGTTGCAGCATTCTGCAGTGACATGACAATTTGTAAGATTTTTGGTGAAAACTGGCCATATAGTAAACAATGTGTTAACTTAATGATCCACTTAATGATGACCCTTTTAACAACTATCACAATTTACAATTGTAATTGAGCACTCAATTACAGTTGCAAATCAGGGACTACCTACATATGGTTGCTAAGAATCTGTACAGACTTGATGGCATAGAAATATAAATTATTCTGTCATATGTAGAAGAATGACAATCACTTTGGAAATAAAAAATAGTTTCCTCATGCTTAATGAACCGATGTGTGTGCATATTTTTTAATGACTTGACAAGCTGCAACCCTAGAGGATGTACAGAGTATTCCAGAAATTAAAATAAAGAAATTGGGGGTGGGGAGGGAGGTGCAAGAAAATAAAGCCTTAGCATGCACAAGCCCCTGCTAGTTACAAGTATTTAATTATGGAGAAAAAACAACATTGAGGGGGTTATACAAACAAAAACTTCCCTTTCTCCTTTATTAACAGAATACTTTAGAAAGGTGGAAAGGGAACGCAGTTTTCCTTCAATGATATTACATGGGCAGATCACTTATACATAGATAACTGTTTAATTTATGCAGGTCAATTATACAAAGATAATTATTATAATGTATAAGGCTGAAAATCAGTCAATATTTATTTAATCCAAGAATTAATTTAAAAACAAACTCTGAAGACAGAGTAGTGTTTTTGTAAATTTTTGTAATCAATTCAGCTAAGAATCTTTATTAAACTTAAAATGCACCGGGACTCCTCCTTTGCTTAGATGGCAGCTTCTGACCAAAGGCACTTAGACTAGAATTTTAAAAGGATACCCTATCATTTTGATTTCTATTTTTTGAGATTTAAAATGAATTATTTTCTTTAAGCGGATACTAGTTTGCAACTGCAATAGCCAATCTTAATTAAGTTTAACAAAAATATTTGTTAATATGCAGATTATGCCATTAGTAACTTGAGTCACAAATTGTACATTCAAGTTCAGAGGTTTGCGGTGTCAATATTATTGAACATGTAAAAGTCTAAGCATTATAATGGCACTGCCTTGAAAAGAAAATGTGGATTTTTTTTCTCCCAAGTTTTCTGAAAATGTGGATTTTTTTTCCCTACCAAGTTTTCCTTTTTCCAAGTATTGTTGTGATAGCAATATGCAAACACCTTACTTTTTCTTCATTTTTAGAAACTCACTCTTAAAGTTTTTAACAAGACTGCTATTGGAAGAAGGCTTTAATAATTCCAGTGGAACTGGATCCTGGAACAAACAGTCCCGAGAGCAATAAATAGAAGCTTCTGTTTGTGCTGTACAGAGCTGGGCTTTATTTAGATTTTGTCACTTGGTATGTAAGTGCATGTGTGTGCACACCTCCATTGTTACAAAACACTGAACAATCTCACATAGAGGGAGCATAAATAAAGGGATTATAACAAATGCAAAATAAGAAGGAAAATTTTGTGCTAAATGAATTGTGATAACGAATTTTGTGTTAAATGAATTGGTGTCAATTGTAAAATCTCATAGAACAGTGAGAGTAAAAGAGGCTTAATAAGTAATCTGAATGAAATTTATTCTTTTATTATAAATTTAGAGTGAATGACCAAGGAAAAAGAATGACAATGGAGTACCAAGAAAGCTCATATATCAAAATTTTAGCAGCATTTCAACAGTTCTGGGCTCCCAACATTCTTCAAACAATGCTTCCTCAAATCCTTTCCAGTAAATACAATTACAGTAATAAGTTTTAAACGACAGAGCAGTCTTCTGGGAAAAAAACACAAGAGTTGTACAAACATTGTAATTAATGCCAGAGAACTTCTCAAATGCTAATGCTTCAGAGTTCCATAGCAATAAAAGGACACCAAATATTGTCTCTTAACTGCTACTCAGGAATTGCCTTATTAGATGCATAGACAATGAATTACATCAATTTGCAGCTTAGTTGATAGATCTATCTACTAATATCTTCATTTTATAAAACACACAAGATGGCAAACTAAGATAATTCTTCAAAAAGTAAAAACGGATTTCTTATACAACCTGTTATATTATCTTAGCAATGCGGGAACTGAAGCATTATCAATCTCTCCACTCTTTGTTGTCATCCAGTGTTCTGGTGAACATGCTGTGGATGTTTCCATGTCCTGGAGCAATGCGGGTACATGCAACTATAGAGTGGACTTTCCTAGTTTGGCCAGATAATGACTGCTACATTGAGATGTTATCAAAGGACAAAAACCATGCTGCAGCAGATTTCACTTCACCAACTGTTAATATCAGAACTAATCCGTGTGCACAGACGGGGACTCCTCGGTGTGCCGTCGGCTAGACAATGTCGGCTGGCGGTGCCTTGGGGAAGGGCCTACACTGTTGCGGCCCCCACCTTGTGGAATCAACTCCCTTTGGAGCTTCGTTTGGTTCCTGATCTTCGCGCTTTCCGCCACGATCTGAAGACCTGGTTGTTTGAACAGGCTGGGCTAGGGGTTTTAATTTATTTTAATTGTTTCAGGGATTTTAGTGATTAGGCTTGTTAGGTTTAATTCTTTTTTAAAATATTTATTGTTGTTGTGTTTTAATTGTGAGCACGAGTCCTTGAGAGGGGCAGCATACAAGTCCAATAAAATAAAATAAAATAAATAAATAAATCCTTCCAAATGATTCTTGGAGTTAGTATTGATATTAAAAGTTTTCCACAGTGCCAGTTTTAACAGCCAAACATCTCTTACTTGAGTAATTCCTTTTTCTTTAAATACTGAAATGTCACAATTAATGTGCACACTGCCAGTATTCCTCAATTCCACTGCATAGATGAGATTTACTGGATGTAATCATAGAAACAAGGCAGAACTTCAGTTTCATCTTTCTTTTCCTGAACTTGTTCATTCTTAATGAACAAGAATAAGAATCACATACAAATGATGGCAAACATCTTTTAAAAGAAATTTGAACTCATCATATACAAAAGCAGAGAACTGGATTTCTAAAAAAATAAATGCAGTGGGTAATAGATAATATACAGACTGCAACAATATAATGCTTTCCTACTTACAGGAAAATATTAATATTATCTTGGCATTGCTGGTGTTTGATGAGTAGAAAAGAATGCTAATTAAAATATTTAGGGAAGGAGAGCAATAGCAAATATACATACTGACAAACAGTATAATACTGTCAAGCTATTCCCCTTCTTTGGTACTGTCTAAACTTTCTTATCCAAAATATATAAGGGAAATGCAACATTAAAAAGCTACATTTTAAAAGTATTTATGAAATCAATCTGCATACAGTATTATACACAACAATATGATATGAACCACATTTTACCAATGTACTTTCGTACTATTTTGTTTCAGTATCATTAAACTTTTTTTCAAAAAAGAATCTTACTCAGTTTATATTTTGCTTTATCATATATTATTATATTGACAAATGTCCCAGCTTCTCTAATGGGTTTTAAAAATCACCACTAAATGATGGATTATATACAAGTCTTACTAGAGATTAAGTTCTAGGCAATTATTTTCATCTCACTTATAACTTAAGGTAGTATTATCAACTACAAGCGTGTATGTATATGTGTGTGTCTATACACACACACAGACACACACACACACACACACACACACACACATTGTACAGAAGAAATGGCACCAAAGATACTTGTAGTATGTACAGTAGATGTTCGATACTGAAGATAAATGACTTGCAGACTATCTCTTACTGTATGGTTGATCAGGGAGTTCTGTATTGAGGGTGAGACTTCTTTTACTTAAAAGAGATACTCCCTTTTTTTCTGGAAAGAACAGTGAAGTATCAGACATATGGTAATATTCCATACATTAAGATTGCCATAATGCCAGCACTGAATAAGCCAGCTACAGGAACAGTCACAAACCAAGCTAGAAAGATATTACGGAAGAGATGCCAGTCAACAGCCTTCTTGGATCGTATCCAACCAACAGCGACCACAGAACCAACCTTGGAAGTTTGAGAAGAAAGTTAGAATTAAATATATCTTAATATGTTTAAATATATATATTATGTATATGTGACTGTGGGTCAATAAATTTTGCTTGTTTAAATAGCCAGGAATTCTTTATTGATCACCATCATCACACTACCTTGTGAGTTACATGGCACACAGCAGTGATTTGGGGAAAGGGATGGGTTAGTTATCAGAGTAACCACCAACAAGTATGTCTAATGTCTGATGCAATGGAAAACTGTTCACTTTAATAAGTTACATTTTAATCCTAGGTATAATTGACATCCCAACCCTCCACTTTCTCAATGTTATCAGAAAGGTTAATGTGCTGTGACCATTAAACAACCATATTTATGGACCCCAGTTTATAAATAAATGCCAGTCAGCTGATGCCCAAAGTTAAAAAGCTCTAAAAAATTGTTGACATTTAAATTTCTTATTCATTTGTATATGGAGCAACTTTAATAAATGCTGCCAACCGAAGATCTTTTCAAGCTTTGCAACATAGAGTAATTTTTACTGAAAATGTCTGAAAAGGAATTTAAGTTGTTGTTGCATATAAGTACCTGTTTCATAGGTACGTGAATTTATACAAAGGCTTATTTCTATAGACATATATTCCACTTCACTTATCATTTCTTGGCAAATCAAGTCATATTCTAAAAGTTTTCAATTCTATCCAATTATTGACAACAACATAATCCATTTAATGAATCTTAAAAGCTAGTCAAACGACTCTTTCTGATCAACCTATTCTAACCCCATTATTTTGGAAATGGATTGCAAACAAACAAACAAATTCCAAGAATCTGTTCTGTGACCCCAGAAAAATGTGATTGCTTTAAAAAGTTGTAAACATGGTACATTAAGTGCTCTAAAGTAATTTTGGGAATCAAATCCAAAACACTGCAAACCCTTAGAATATATATAGAAGCTAATAAATTGCTTTTACTCATTTTTATCTGGATTCTATGACTTTTCAATCCCTCTTAATTGCTAGGTGAATGATTAATAGCAAGGATTAGGACACCATCTAGAATGGCATTCCATGAAGCATCAGCACATATTTCAAAGAAAAAATATGGTTATACTCTTCTCATGTGCACGAGAATGAATTTCCTTCATGAGCTTCTTTAGATCATGTAATATACATTGGCAGTGTAGCTGTAGCACATTTTTAGCAGCACTGAGTAGGTGCCAGGCACAGCAGAAACCTATGCAAGTATTGGAGGGCACAATCTTCAGCATTCAAGAATGACAGATGATAGTGCCCATAACTAAAATTCAGTTGCTAACTGATCAACTATTAAATGAAAGGATAGTTATTAAAACTCCTATAGTCCCAAATCTTGCTCCCAAGTTCTTTTATTTCTGTTACTAGTGCATGAATAGTGTTCAGTTGTTGTTTTTTATCTAGACCTGAAATCTGCAAGCATGTGACTGCTAATTGCAGTATCTAAGTCAATTGTTTCAATGCATTTCATACTGGAATATAAACATCTACACTTCATCCTACTATATCAAATAATCAGTACTATTACCAAGATGCTTTCTAGTGTCTTAATCCCTTGCTCATTCTTTTAGGGTTTTTTTTTACGATTTCCAGCTGATCAGACTCACCAGTAATATCTCCACCACTTTTTTGCTAGCTTTTTTCTTCTTTTCAACAAAATTAAGAAAAAAACTAGGGAGAGTGGGACATGCAAAAACTAACAGATGAGTCTGAAGTTCTAGCCTGGTTGTTATGGCCCTGCTTACAACCAGACAACAGTAATGGAAGGGGGTGGGGAAGGCATTGGGATATAAGGGAGGTTTGGGAGAGAACTCCAAAATGCAAGTTCTCTGGAAGCATGAGACAGATCCAAACCTCAAGATCATCATCTGGCAGAGAGGCCATTTGTAAAATAAAAAAGTGCAACTGATTGGGTGGTTCAGGGGGGAAAGAAAAAAATTTCCGATGTTGTACACGAAAACATCAGAACTGGTTTTTCTATTTCTGTACCCATATGGTTTTTCAGTAAATTTATACTCTTGGAGAAAAAATGTCCCAGGAGTTTCTTTTGTTGTTTAATGCAGTGGGATGGTTGACATTGCCTTTAAAAGGAATTTATAAAGAAAGAACATGGAATGCTAGTACAAACAGAATGTAAACAGCACCACATTTTGTTTAAACACTGAACTAAAAAAATGCCATTTATGTGTTTGAATTCATTTTTTCTCTCCAAATTTTAAAAGGGCATCAGTTATACTGGTTTTTAGAAGCAATTTTATACATTATATGAATTTAATGTATTTATTATTTATTATTATTATTATTATTATTATTATTATTATTATTATTATTATTAATTAGACTTGTATGCCGCCCTCTCTCCCTAAGGACTCAGGGCAGCTCACAGAATGACAATACGTATTAGAAAAGCAGTTAAGTTCATCACTGAAAAGCTACCATTTCTAGAATTTCAAACAGCTAGGCTTATACTGGTTTGAAATTAAACACCATTTGCCTTCAAATAGAAAAGTTGTGACTTAGACTGCACTACACTTGTGGTACTCCCCCTAACTTTTACATTCTATAATCCACAAGTGTCCATAATGAAAAAAAAATCTTTGTGAGAAAAAGAATATTAATGCAAAGCTAACATTAAATTTAATATGCGGAAGCAAGAATACTAAAATGTTAAGTTTGCTGCTTGTTAATTGACTACTAAAATAAATTCTACAACATAATTCACAAGTTGCAAAAATAATAAGCAATAAAAATAATAAACTATGGTCTGAATAATCTAATATTTGTTTTAAAAATCATTTTCCTATTATTTGGAAGAACTTATTACTCAAATTTTTAAAGCATTTTTGAAGGTAAATAAAAATTCCACATTTTGAGTTTTGATTATTGATGTTGTAAGCAATGTAATATATTGTACATCATGAGACATTACATAGTGAAGGCAAAATGGGGAAAAATCAGAATGTACTATTTATTTAAGTTCTTAAATGATTTTGAATGTGTTTAATTGGCATGACCACTGCAAACTCCAATACCTTGCAATGAGTGGAGCTTATTGGAATACCCACATTTGAGGCTACAAGTACGGTTAGCGCACACATAACTTCAATGCAAAATCCACTGTGAAGAAATAAAAAGAGACAGATGGAGATTTTGTAGCGTAAAAGTGACACACAGGAAATCCCATGCCATGCATTCATCAGGAAAGTGACAGGATGAAGGATGTAAAGTGTCAGAACCTCTTGGCAAAGAAGAATGCAACAGATCAAAGTTCATGTGGCATGACTCACACAAAAAAATATGGCTATTCAGAGCCAAATCTATCAACAAAGCTTGAGACAGCACCCAGGGAAAGCCTAATACAGATTTTTTTTAGCTTACTGTATTCATAGTAATGAACTAAAGCCATTTAGACTATCTGTATCAGGTGATAAAATCCCTTAGCTCTATTCTCATTGTTAGATTTTTTTCCCTTTCCCTTTTAAAATGTAGATAGAATTTATATTTGATACTCCTGTGCCATATGAATAATTTGGTATCAAATAAAAAGCACATTAGTTTTTTCACAAGATCTATGAAATGGTATGCAAAAATCCAATGGCTGTCTTTGAAAGGAAAACATAGCTACATAAAATTGAATGTGGCTGTGGATTTAGTTATAAATTAGCGCTGACAAGTTTAAAAGTGCTCAGCTGTATAAAACTTGAAAGATAATGAAATATTTGAGAAGGGAAGTAAAACCTCCTATATCATCTATTTTATAAAAATATGAGGAGGAATGTCTTCTACATCCAATTTCCTACTGTAGTATCATGCCATTATAAACTGATCTGAGCAGCAAGGTTAAAAAAATAAAAATGAATAATCCAGACCAGCTTGGCTGCAGTCACAGGGCAAAGGCATACCTTGCAGTGTGTAGTACTGACAGGAAGTCCAATATTGGAAGCTATCACAACTGTGAACGCCGAAGCCAACTCAATAGTGAAACCACTGCAGGAAGCATAAGAAAACACTTCACAGTCACTTTTAAAAAAAAAAAAAATCTTGATCTATCAGCCTGGGTTTATACCTTGCAACATGCCAAAAGCTTACCCATTCTTCTTCAAATGCTTTCCTCCAATGTTTGATCATTGAGTTATATTAAAAGAATAAGAAGCTGCTGGATAATAAAAACTATATACACACATACATCCACATTAAATTAGTGAAGCAGCTTTCTGATACCTGATATCTAATCTATATTCCACGACATTAAGGCTTAATTAGCAATTAGGTTAGCAGCAGAATTCTAGTATGCATTAAAAACAAATAAAATCATGGATCCAGTTTTTAGTTTTGGAAAGCAAAACTAAACTACTTTGATTTATGCCTTTTCTCTATGCTATTCAAGACATCTTCGGACTTTTCTGCTCAGCTAGACCTCAACAATTTAGGCATATTATGTTAGTTTAAAGACAAGATATTCAACTCGGTTCAAAAGCAAAAATAATTAGGGGCAAAGATGCCATGGCAAAATTTATCAAAGTAAGCATTATCTACTCAACATGCACTTACCTTGATGGTGTGATAGGTGTGAGGTCTTTTCCCATTGTTTGGATCACTCTTCTTCCCCAAACCCAGAGGCCTACACAGATGCCAATGCCTCCATATAGTAGCAGCCAAACAGGAGTAGGAGCATCTTGCATTACACGACCCTGATCATATATAAGCCAGAGGGCAACCAAAGGGCCTATAGCATTGCTAAAGAAAAAAATATAACATCAAATCCTAAATGCTTTGCTGAAATAGCCTGCATACCATCTTAATGTACATTAGACTAGCTTCTTACAAAGAGCCGTTTCCTATAAGCATTAGCTTTATACTGTCTTCTCAATCTCTGTTGAGATTGTTCTTAATTTCATGCTGCCCTGAGGATAGTGGCCATGCTGTTATGCTATTAGAGAATACCAAAAAGACTCTCGCAAATGACTCGTGATATTACTTAACATAGACCAGCCATTAAAGTGCTTTGCTGATAGTTTATCATTGCTTTATGGTATTTATGCCCAGATGACTTCAGAACTATTGACTATGTAACTGTTAGCATGGCAACATTAACCCCAAGTTCATTTCTGAGATCAAATCTAACAGTTGGTTTGAAGCTCTAAATGTTATCAAGTCTGGTTTCCTCAGGTGAAGTTTTCCCTATTGTAAATCTATGCATTTACCAAGAGGAGTCTGAAAAAGACCTTGTTTTATATTCATCTCTAACACAAAGGTAGATTGGTGAAGAGATAAAAAGCAGAGGTTCCCTCCTTCTCTTCCTCAATGTTCAGGGCCATTTGCATGAACCATTTAAAAATCATGCAATTAAAAAGTGGGCTGGAATTTGAAAATAAAATATAGGACTCAATACATATCAGCTTGGAATACACAATAGACATTAGAAAAGTCCTAGGAATTTCATGAAAAGTAGTACCAGACATTAGAACTCTTTCATTCTGACAAATGACTTAGAAGACACTGGACTTCATACATACATTTTTCTGCTATCTGCTGAGCAGTCAGACTTTTGTGCAAGCCTGGGGAAAATTGTGGTTGTTTTAAGGAAATCCAATTGATAAAACAACCACCTACCATCTTGATGTGACAAAACGTACATGTCCTGCTCATTTTTTCTGAGACTGGTTGTGCAATAATACCTACTTAAAAGACTGCAATTGTAGTAATTCAAAAGCAGAATTATTATTTCATTGGGTTTATGACCCATAATTAAAATGAGATGAGAGATATTAAAAGAAGATTTGAAGGAGAATAACCCTCTGTTATTTTACTACCATTATTAACATATAGCATTTCTGAACAATGCTGAGTAATTTGTCACTGGACAAATAAATTGAATAAATTTCAAAACAATTCAATTTACAATAAATAAATTTGAAACAAATCTGAAATGAGCTTACAGTATTCAAAATTCTAAATGCAGTATTTCAAGCTTTAAATTTTTCAATTTTAAACCATTTTACATAATGCTAATAAATATATATGTTCATTACAGAAAATAAATTTCCCAACAAGAGCAGAGAAATGAAAGTGTGGGACAAGAGCAGGAGAGTAGAGACTTATTCAGGTTGATTGTTTTTCATATACTTACAAATGGAAAAAGAGAAACCATCTATTTATTAAATTTATATCCTGGATTTCATTCAGGAGCTAAAGACAGCATAGTATTTCCTTTCCTATTTATCTTCAAACAACAAACATGTGAAGTAATTTGCGCTGAAAGAAAATGACTAGTCCAAAGTCATCCAGGAACGTCTGTGGCTGAGGGTGGATCAGAATCATTATCTCCTAGCTCTTAATCCAACACCTTAATCATTATTTACTCACTTACACAATCACAGCAATGTTTTATTCAGTTTCAGCAACTTTTTATTCTCATGCTTATGCAGGAAATGTAATATGTAAACTTAAAAATCTAAAACTGCAGTTGGAATTTGCTCAACTAGTTCAGTTTACCAGAAAAACTTATTAGCAGTGCTTCACTTTAAGAATGTGAGAGGAGCTAAAATTCACCAGTGCTCTTTTTAGTGTTTCTTTGGAAGGTCCTTCCAGGACATTCAGTTGGTTCTTACCCTAATTGGCTACCAGAAGCTGCTCAAATCAGAGCTCTTCCATAGAGCATTTGGGTCTTGACACCATTTTGGTTTGGTTGACTCAACTTTATTCTGAGTTTTTCATTAGTTATTGGTAATTTATTGTTTGGTTTTTGTTTACTGCATATTGTTTCTAACGTATATTTGCATACCACCAAAAGTCCTTAGGGGTTTGACAGACTATAAATGTAAAAACTATTCATAAGCTTTTTGGTGGCCATTTTTTTCTATCTTATAACATCAGTTGGATAATTTCTAGTTCCTGCCTGGAACTATTTGCATTGTGTTATTCCTTTGATAAAAATATTGATACAGAATTTAAACAGTATCAGGTGCCGAAAACTAGGGAAACAATACCTTTTTAATTGAATTTTTATAATGTTAATAAGATGCAGTGGCTATACCTCTTTAATAAACAAATTTGAAACTTGTGGTCAAAATAGAAGGGTGCATTGTTGTCGCGCAGTAATCTTCCAAACTAAGAAAGCATCAACTTGATTATCAGAGGGATAACAAAAATGCTAAATACAATAGCCCAAGTTTAATATATCGGCACCAGTCCTTTCTCAGATCAGTGTCAATGGAGACTCCAGAGAATGTATAATTCAGGGATTGAAGATAACAGTCCCAAACTAGCAGTGATTACAGTTAGTCTAAGTGCCTTGCCAAAATATCCAGCTGGAATCAAGGGCAAAAGTTATATTTGACAGAGTGCAAAGCAAATATGAAATGGTTAACAAAATCTTTAAAAGCCCCTGATTTCAAATGACATTAATGACTAAACATTTGTACCTAGGCCCACCAATTTCCTCAGATATCAGGGCCAAGTTGTTCAGAGTTTCCTCCTGGAAGGAGTATTATAAATTTGGGGTCCTGATCACTTACTGATTTTTGTTTTTGCTTTTTTTTGGTTAATTGTACACTGCCCAGAATTGCAGTTGTTCAAGTGAGCAGTTATACTAATTTCTTCCATTAAATAACAAAAATGCATGTATAGAAACTAGTAACCATTGACAAAAAAGAAATTAATGAACCAGTGGTTGTCCACACTCTTCTTAAACACTTCCTGTGATGGAGTATCTGCAACTTCTGAAGGCAAGGTGTTCCACTGCTTCATTTTTCTTATTGTCAGGAAATTTCTCCTTAGTTCTAGGTTGTTTCTCTCCTTGATTAGTTTCTATCCATTGCTTTGGAAAAATAGGCAACCCCTTCTTCTTTATGGCAGCTCCTCAAATACAAAATGAAGGCCATAGGAAGACAGTCAATCCAAAACATTTTTTCCCAGGAAGAAACTGTGAACTAACTTTTCAGTTACAACTAACCTCTCACGATACACTATATCATCCAAGTTTACTTTTATCTTCTTGTTGATATTTCTAAATAAAGCACTGGCTTGCAGTCATAAACTGCTTTATTTTCTAATGGTACCAATTGTATCTACATTAGGGCAAGAGACATTTTGGAAATAACATTTCCAGATTTTTGCTTAATTTTTATTATAGGAATCTACAGAACAATAAAGCGGGCAAGTTGGGGAACCTGATAAACATCATGTCATGATGGGCTCCAAGCCGTTTATTTTCTGCATTATCTTTCTATCCTGTTTTCAGCATGTATAAATTCATTATCATTATCCTCCTTCTACTTAAACTTCACAAAGAGATACAATATAAATTAAGAGCAGGTTGTATAATTCTTATCTGTTCCCTAGTAATTTTTTTTTGGGGGGGGGAGATATGTTTTAATCTGGTTTCTGAAAAAAAAAATTGTAGATGCAATCCAAATAAAAGTACTAGGGACTCAAATTAGGATGTTGGAGTTTTTTAACTAGCAAATTTCCCTTTGTTTTTGACATATTGTGGAAATTTAGATATTCAACAGCAAGATCCTGCAGCAAGTGAAGAGGATTTTACCCCACCAGAAATGGGAACAACTCTGTAAAGATGCCTCCTATTCTACTAGTGGTTAAACAAGCAGGGGTCCCAGTGAATGCATACTGAAGTAATATTTGTCCCAGCTACTTTGTAGAATGTTAGTTTTATAGTTTTTTTTCTTTTAAAAAAACCCACTACAGATATGAAATTAGGTTGATTACACTGATATAAACATAAATCTACTGTAATTTCTTTCTATCTTTTCTAATCACGCTTTATCTAAAGGAAAAGACACATTAGTGTTAATAGATTTTATATTTTAAAAATAGGACAGCAACCATTTATTTATTAGTTTCACCAGCTTTGAAGAATTTTCAGCACAACATAACAAGTCCCAGCATCTGATAGAGCCTAATGTGAATGTAAATGCACTCCATGGGTCCAGATTCTGAATAACCATGGATATAACATTTAATTATAGTTCTATTCGTATTCTACTGAATCAGAGCTTCTCCACAACATATTAATGTGCAGTATTTGTCAACTCAGGGTGAATGAAAACATTTATATGAAAAAATATATTTTTGGGGAAAAATCCCTTCCAAATGCCATAAGGATTCCTTAAAAGACCTCCATATTGTAATGGTATAAACAAAGGATTATACCTTCCCTCACCCTAGAAAAAAAAACAGAAGCAAAAGATTGAAAGTTGCTAAATGGAAAAACCATTCTTTTTGATAATAGTGACTCTCAAAAAGTTAAACTACAGGCAACAGCAAACAGGTCCCAAAAATATTATATTGTGCTTGTAATACATTTAATAGCCAATGTAAAATTGGTGATTACCTGTCAACAGGATTTCCATATATTCCATTTTCTATGTATGAATAGTGTTCCATGCCTGTAATCCTTTAAATAAACTATTATGGCAATATTGCAATGTTTAACGTTAAGGGAGAACTGTTGAGTCTGGTTGTCTTCTCCACCCCCCTTTCTCCTGCAAAAACAGCATGGTCCTGTCTTGAAAAGGTATGGATGTTTCCATAATACCAATGAAGTGTCTCTCAAGCTATTTATCTGCCATTGACAATTTGGTATTGCAGAAACTCCAGTAAGAACTCACAGAATATAATTTGGGAGATGCTATTATATTTCTAAAAAAGGAGAGGAAATAATAAAGAAGCAAAAACTATAAAACACCCACAAGGTTAAAACAGCAACACTTGAATACTACAGCTCACCAATGTCTTCAAGCCACGGTATCTGATAATAACCATCTGCTTTCCATTCTTCCTGGAATGAACTGCTATTCTAACCAATCATACAAAATCTTGTGGACAGTTATAAGGAATTAAATGGTATCATTTCCTGTTTATAACATAGCTGGATTTTACAAATGCTAATTCTAATTTCTCTTCTAAAAAGACTTGGAGAAGAAGGAAAGCACAGAATATTTTTGAATTATTAGCAATAATTGGCCTCTATCTTGAAGAACAAATACACGAAAGTAAGACATTACAGTCTCTTTTTGTTATGAGAGTTCTGATTACTGTATTAGCTTAGTAAGTTTATATGCTCATGCTGGTTTAACTATGTTATTTTTCATGCAAATGAGTACAAACTACGGCAAGAAATAGGTCAAAGTTGATATAAAGTTACAGATAAAACCATTTTAATAAGCATCTTAAATGTTTAAAATAGTTGAGAATCAGTGCAGAAGACCATAATGTTATAAGAACTCTCAACAACTGGAACCTAGTCATAACGCTCACAAATTGCTATAAAGGAACAAACATGCAGGCATTATTACTTACCTGACATCATTACCTCCATGAGCAAAAGACCCAAAGCAAGCTGTCAAGATTTGGAGGAAGTGAAAAAGCAGATGGACCTCTGAGGAATCCCGTTCATCTTTCTCTTCTTCTGCAGTATCTTCATTGGGATTATTAGGATCTACTAACTCTGATGCCAATTTCATCTCTACACCACCTTCTTCTGCTTCGATTTCTGCTTCAGCTACAGCATTGCAATAGCTGGAGTAGCTGTCATAGCGAACCCTCTTTTTGGAATAAGATACTGTGTCTGTGACTAGCTTTTCACTGTCTTCTGGGGTTGACATGTCAGCAGCCTTGAAGGAAGAATGCACAGGCATCCCACATATGGCAGCTGTGTAACAAGTGTAGCTATTGTTGCGCCGCAGTAACTTGTAGTTATTTTCTTGCGAAGGCCTATCTTCATTCCCTCTATCTAGATGTATTTTGTGCAGTAAGTCTTTGTACAATCCCGAGTCTTTGTGCACAGTGTGGTACACATGGATGTCACTCTTCATGTGGCCATCAAAATTAAATGTACCATTGGAGACAGGTGATTTCACCATACCGTGAGTCATTGAAAATGCCCTTCCTGAAATATTACAGAAAAATCTTATTTTCCAAAGAAAATTCAAAAGGTTTGCAACACATTTCAGAAAATATTGCTTCTTTATTTTCTATTTTTTTTCACAAGTCTTCATTAGCAAATGCAAATAGGGCAATAAAAGCAGTAGAAATAGTAAATTTTATTTATTTAAGAAAATATACCCACAGATAGTCCTCGACTCACAACTATTTGTTTAATGAGGGTACAACTGCCTCAGAAAGTTACTTATGATCAGTATTCACATTTAAACCATCGCACCATTCTTGTGAACATATAATTGCTATTCAGGCAGTTAGAAACCGGCATCCGACCGACGTGATTGCAATTTGGATCTTTTTTGCTGATTTCCAACCAAAAATGCCATTGGGATTTGCTTAATGACCAGGATGATTTACTAGATGGTTGTTTACAAAGTTAAAACTTGGTGCAACTCTACTTATAGTCATAACACTGAAAATTCCAGATCCAATTGTGTTTATAAGTGGAGGATTACCTGTCGTTCAAATTAAAATGCATTAAAAGTGCCAAGCCCTTATGTCCAGCTGCAGGCTAAAATATAAGAAAGCATCCAGAACTGGGTGGGCTCTGTCAAAGTTAAAAAGGAACAAGACTAAAATTAATTCAATAAGATACAAAAGGGGCAGGGATAAAATCTAACGCATTTAACTAGTGCCATATTCGCTATAGAGGCGGCAAAATGGCTCCACTGATTTATTGGCTGGAAAGCTGGAAGCTCAGGTTCAAGTCCTGAATACTATGCAATGGGATGAGCTCCCATCTTTGCTCCAGCTCC
Organism: Naja naja; assembly: GCA_009733165.1. Taxonomy (NCBI): domain Eukaryota; kingdom Metazoa; phylum Chordata; class Lepidosauria; order Squamata; family Elapidae; genus Naja; species Naja naja. Next base: position 90,290,231 of record CM019155.1, read on the forward strand.
TACTAACCTGGCAGTTTGAAAGCGTGCAAATGTGAGTAGATAAATAGATACCACAAATAATTCTGAAATGAAATGATGGAAAAGATGAAGACAAAGGATGTATGCATGCTAGATCTTTTTTCAAGGATGATGCATAATTGACAAGGTCTGGTGGAGGCTAGAGCTATACATAAGTCTGCATCCACATTATTCAGAGAAAAAATATTTTTTGCTTGTATTAATTGTGATAATTATAAATTTGTTAGAGGGCTAAAGCATTGATACATAGCAGTCTGACACTACACATAAAATGTAGAGAAACAATACCTAAGCTCTTAATTTCTCACCATAAGGTACACGTGGATGACTACCATTTGCAATATTATCTGATACACCAGCATCTTCTGTTCCACAGCTAGTCAGGGGAATAGTACTTTCATCACTTTCTTTTACACCAGGAAGTTCTTTAAAGACAGGCATATCCTCTTCTTGAATTTTGTCAATGCTTTCGTCAGATATTTTTGATAGTGCAGTTTCCTTTTTTAAACGACCTAGATAAAATACAGGAGTTAAAAACAATAATTCATTTACACAACTACCATTTTTTTTGAACGATAAGACACTCCAAACTATAAGATGCACCTAGTTTTTGGGGAGGAAAACAAGAAAAAAAATCTGTCTCTGCCTCCCAGCAATTTGCCTCCTTGCAGCACACAGCAAGGTCAGCTTCAGCACAGTCTGATTCAACACGATGAGCTGATTATCGGTTGACTCTGCCTCTTGGAATACCGATGATCAGCTGTTCCACTCTGCAGGAATCGCCACCGCCTACCATTGCTTCTGTGCCCCTCATTTTCAGCCTCCACATGCCCCATTTTCGGCCTCCACGTGTCCCGTTTTTGGCCTCCGCACATCCCATAGGGCGCATGGAGGCCAAAAACAGGGTGTGTGGAGGCCGAAAATGGGATGCATGAAGGTGGCGATAGGTTATGGCGATCCCTGCAGTCTGGAACAGCTGATCATCAGAATTCTGGGAGGCAGATCTAACTGACAATCAGTTGCTCATGCTAAATCAGGCTGTGCTGAAGCTTACCAGCCTGTTTGCTGCAAGGAGGCAAATTACGGGGAGGCAGAGACTGAAGGTGGGGGCCGGGTGGGTGGGGCTTCAGCAACATTCGTTATATAAGATGCACAGACATTTCCACCCACTTTTTGGGGGGGGGTTGAATCTTAAACATCGAAAAATATGGTACCTTTCAAGGTCAACATGACTGATGTCCTATAAGCAAACTGACTAGAGTGATACCATAATTTACTATTTTGTTAGCTAGAGACACAGTTCATATGTAACTTCACACAAATAAAACAAAAATGTTTTAGCATAATCATCATCTATTTAGTTTGGATTACCAAACTTTAATCTTGTCTTCTTAATTCTTTCTTCAAAGTATATTGCAAAGAAGAAATATTTTTACCAGGACCAAAACATTCTGCACTTAGTTAAAAGCAATTTTGTACAATTTAATTTCTTTTACACACAATTTGCTTTCCTGTATATAATAAAATTGCATTTGGGATCATGGTAATTTTTAAACTGCAAGCAATAAAATACCAGTCTTACAGCATTCAATATACAAATACTTATAGGGTGTTATTAAAATATTATAGCAGTGTTCTAGAAGTCTTCATGTGAAAATTTTAAAATAAGATTATTTCAACCATCATTTTATGAAAAAAACATACTTGCTATTTTTCTTTTCATCCATGGACATACAAATATCCACACTAAGGCAGCAAATACAATTGATACACCAATTGATATCAGTGCTATTGCCCATATAGGAAGTGTAATTCCTAGGACTGAAAAAAGAAGAAAATGAAAATGTGAATTTCTTACGTAACTGTTATGTTTTACAGAGAGGATTTGGAATATTATTTCAGAAATATAAGCCATTAAATCAGAAAATTAAGTCACTTTCTTTATAAAACAAGGATATAAAAATGTTGGTATTATTATAAAGCAGAACATTGCATCCCATCTCCTTTTTCTGGATTAAACAGAAAAATATATTATGACAACTGACCGTATTAAAATTTATATTAAAATCATAAAACACAAGAAATATTATGAAGTGCTGGATTTAATGTTTAACCTCTCATAAGGAGAATAGTTTTATCCTAATTTACTTAAATAAAAAAAGGATATATGTACAGAAATTGCTGTTTTTAAAGCCAAATATTGCAAGTATTTTGTCTAACTTTTTGAAAAACCTTGGCTTGCAGACATTACCCTTTTGATGGAAATAAAAGCCAGCCTAAATTAAGGTGGGAAGAGTACAAAATTATATTCTGTGTTCCAAAGGCAAAACAAACTTTTCACAGCAAACTCCATCTACTCACCCGGAGCACCTGTATACATTATGGAGAACACATTAATAGTTATTGTAGCAGCATAGAATACTGGAAGAGCACGAAGACCATTTGGTACTGGATCTTCCTACGTTAAAAAAGTAAGAATTTTTGAGATGTAATTGATAAAATCAGATTGCTTTTTAACAAATCAATACATTAACCTCTCAACATTTTTAATACTAAAATTATTTCAGTCTGCTTGGAAAACATGCAGCGATCAAAAGGTAACCTGAGGCTTCTGATTTCTGACATCAGACCCATCATCATAAGAACAAAATGAGAATATACAATGTTGATCTACTATATTTTTTTAATTTTAAAATTATAGAAGGTAAATTTTGGCTAGTTCAGTATTCTCCCCTAGAAAGGGCAAAAACTGACATTGACATCGAATATACATTGTTATTAGGGAGCCATATAATATTATTCTCATATAGAAGAAAAAATGATGGTCCCATCAGCCTAGAAAAGTAGAGCACATACTTCATTTTAAAGAATGGTGGTAAGATTCGAAGATCTGAATTATTTCCACTGAATTAAATACATTCTCTAATCTATTCAGTAACTTATCATTCTTTCACCTGTCTTGCTAGTTCAGTAACCCATTCAGGATTAGGTATACAGAAAGTTATCTTGGATAGACATTTCAAAGCATTAGACAAAGTTCTCAACTCTCAAAGAAAAATGGAGGAGGTAGAACTATCAAGAGATGTTTGACCTTTTCATAAATTACCAAGGACTTCAAAAGCCAGATTTTTATGTTTGTTATTATTTATTATATAATTGCTGACAGGAATAGTAGTTCAAAATATTGCTTTTTCGCCCTACCAACATATATCAGGGTATCTATTGTTTCAGCCAAGGATCAGCTGCTAAGATCTTTCTTTATAATGTTTTAGCTTCAATAGAATGCTCTCCAATTTCAAGGGAATATTTAAATTCTACAGTATACTCTTCACTTGCTATTTATGTAAGGGAAAATACAAAGTCTTGCTAGGGAGATTTTATCACCAACATTTTTCAGTTGCACATACCAAAGTATTTATAGTTTAGTATGCCAGAAACAAGGGAGGAAGAAATAAAACTTTATGAAAAGTGGGGGCAAAGGAATCAGGATACAAAATGTTTTCTTTTTCTAATTTTTTTAAAAATTTCATGTTATCTATTTATTAAACATAATACAATCTACTTTCATTATTTAATTTCCATTTGAAAATATGTCATGGAGTTCTGTTTTAGAAGCTGTATTTTTCAAAATGAATAAAATATAGAGTTTCAAATCTATTTTATAAATAAAATTAACACAGTTGTGGGTTTTATTCCAGGCTGTTATTGAGGATTGATCTAATGTAAAAACTCATATCAAGTATGTACATATTTACATCCAGAGACAGATGTTTCTCTGCCAAATAAGAATATATTGCAACAAAAGGAGGAATTTTTCTGAGAGGAGGCTGAGTCTTGCATTATTAGAGAGGCTAGATGAGCTTTAATAGAAAAAAATATATCGCTAAAGTGTATAATTATAGTTGAAATACTGGGAGATAGGACTCTGAAGATTTTCCTTCTTTTCATCTTAAATCCAAAAGCAGTTCTCAACCTACAACCATAATAGAGCCTTCCATTAGGATTGCAAGTCATGATAATCATTAGACAAGACTGTCTCATTTGACAACTCCCCTCCTAATCTCTCTGATGAAGTCATCAATCAATCCATCAGAATAGAGCTTGAAGGGACCAAACAGGAGACCCTACACTATTTTATTTTTATTTTATTTTATTTATTTGATTTGTCAATCGCTTACAAGGTAATAGACATAAGTATAAACATGAGTAAAAATACAGGAAATAGATACAAATAAATGGGGACAATAGGACAGGGATGGTAGGCACAATGGTGCACTTATGCACGACCCTGACAGACCTCTTAGGAATGGGGTGAGGTCAATAGTTGCGAGAACATCTCCTGCCAGCAACACCTGCCCATCGCTCCATGTGCTCTCACAGACAGGGCCTCCTTGGGGTGCCGTCGGCTAGACAGTGTCGGCTGGCACCCCAGGGTAGGGCCTTCTCTGTGGGAGCGCCCACCCTGTGGAACCAGTTACCCCTGGAGCTACGGTTGGCCCCTGACCTTTGTTCCTTCCGTCACGACCTGAAGATGTGGTTTTTCCAACAGGCCGGCCTGGATTGAGGGGGTGGGTTTTTTATGGATTTTTATCAGTCGTTTTGTTGGGGTTTTAAACATTTGTTTGAGTTTGTTATTTAATACCTTTTAAATAATTTTTAAATTTTGTATTGTGTGTTTTTATTGTTGTGAGCTGCCCTGAGTCCTTTGGGAGATAGGGCGGCATAAAAATTCAAACAAACAAACAAACAAACAAATAAATAAATAGTGGCTAGTTTGAGGTTAAAGGAGTGGGGGTTAGAGGATGTAACAACAGACTCAGGTATGGTAGTGCATTCCAGGCATTGACCATTCTGTTGCTTAAGTCGTACTTTCTGCAATCAAGTTCAAGCAGTTTACATTGAGTTTGTATCTGTTGTGTGCTCTTGTATTGTTGTAGTTGAAGCTGAAGTGGTCATTGACTGGTAGGACATTGTAGCAGGTAATTTTGTGTGCTACACTTAAGTCTAACCGTAGGCGGCATAGTTCAAGATTGTCCAAGCCCAAAATCTCAAGGCTGGTGGTATAGGGCAGTGGTTCTTAACCTTTTTGAAAGAATCGCCCCCTTGAGCCATTGAGGAAGTTGTCATCGCCTCCCCAACATAACTGCCCCCCTGCCACCTCTTAGTGTCCCCAAGGGGGCCAGCAGAGGGGCGCTAAGAGGCGGCAGGGGGGTGGCATGTCGAATGTGGCCGCGGCGGCACACAACGTGCCACTGCTTCCGCATTGGAGGCGCTGGCTCTGAAGCAGTGCTAGTCAATGGGTGAACCTGCAGGGCCGGCCGGCACCTCGAACACCCCCGTCGCCTCTTAGCACCCCTCTGCCAGCCCCCTTGGGGATGCTAAGAGGCAGTAGGGGGGCGTTCGAGGCACTGGCCCTGCAGGCTCACCCCATTGACTGTTGTACCGCACCTGAACCGGCACCTCGAATGCGGCAGCATGTTGGGAAAAGCCACCCCCACCGCTATCCCAAAGTGCTGCTGCTCTCGCATTCTTTCTGTCTGTCCATCCGTCCGTCCATCCATCCAAAAGGTCTGTTTGCCTGCCTGCCTTCCTGCCTATCTACCTACCTACCTGTCTTTTTGTCTATCTACCTACCTATCTACCAATATAGATATCTGTCTCTCTCTCTCTCAGTCTCTCTCTCCCAATATATCTCACTCCATCGCCTCCCATATCGCCCCCCTTCCATTCCTTTGCCCCCCCTCCTCAGCTTTTTCGCTCCATCGCCCCCCTGAAAAACAAAATCACCCCTTGGGGGGCAATATCGCCCAGGTTAAGAATCACTGATATAGGGTATTCTGTTGCGAGCAGAGGAGTGTAGTACTCTTCTCGTGAAATACTTCTGGACTTGCTCGACTGTATTAATGTCTGATATGCAGTGCGGATTCCAAACTGATGAGCTGTATTTGAGTATTGGTCTGGCAAAAGTTTTGTATCCTCTAGTTAGCAATTCGATATTTTTGGAGGAGAAGTTTTGTAAGATTAGATTTACAACTCTTAATGCCTTTTTGGCAATGCTGTTACAGTGTGCTCTACAACTTAGGTCATTTGATATGAGAACTCCAAGGTCCTTAACAGAGTGAGGGTCAGCAGTGAGGTCATATCCGCCTAGTTTGTATTTGGTGTACTGATTTTTTTTACCAGTGTGTAGGACAGAGCATTTGTTGGTCGAGTCTTTTTAAGAAATGATAAAGCACCTATAACATCCGAAGGAAGCTATTCAACTGATCCATTGTCCTCACTTTTGGGAAGTTTCTCCTTAATTTCAGGTTGTTTCTCTTCTTGATTACTTAAATAACCGTGTAGATTAACTGGAACATGAGGTGGGGAAGGCCCTGGGAAGCTTAGAGCAAGCCAGGTCTACCTGTTCTAGACCTTGCAAGGTTTCCCTCACCCTGAGACACTTCATGCAACACTTCCTGCCCCTCACGATCCCCAGAGCCCGTGGATAAACTTTGCTCTCTACCTGGTCCCTGCAGCATTCCCCACCCCCACTCCCAAGGTTCCCACAAACCTTGTTCCTGCTTCCCACCCAATATACCCCACTCCTACTTTGCATAGCTTTCAAAGATTTCCAGAGCTTTGGATTTTGAGTTAGGGAACTTCATTGCTTGTCCAAATGACAGAGATTCAAATCTGGTCATTTTCCAAATGGCCACACTGAATAGTGATTGCTCCAAAAATGGTGGGCATTTTCTGGATCACCCCACATTACCCAGCAATAAAACAGTCTGTTCTGCTTCCCTAACACAATGTGTCCAGAGTTTTCTGCAGCAATGCACAGACCATGTTAGGACAGCAGAACAAAACACTCCTTCCTTGGGCTATGTGGCTGCATCCTGGAACAAACTGCCTTTTCAGTGCTGCCACAATTCAATGCATCTACTTAGAAGCCATTGGGATGGTGCTAAGTAGCCTAGCAGAAAACCAATTTGGTATGATTCCCTAATCCAAGCTCTGGAACTCTGCAAGGTAAGCGAAGGGTACCTTTCAAGAGTTCCTGGGGTGGGAAGCAGGCCGAAGAGCTGTGGGGACATGGCCAGGGATAAATGGGAGAAGATAGGCAGGGGGGGCATTGCAGTATGCCTGCGGGTCAGTCATAAGGGCAGTGAGGTCACTGCAGTAATCATAAATTCAGGGCAGAGTCAAAAGTAACTTTTGGGGAGATGAAAAGTTTGCTACGTGATCAATCACGTCAGTGACTACTTCTACTTAATGGGTTCTTCTATATTCAATAAAAATGATTGTTGTACCAGGAGAGTTATTGACAGACAGAAAATCACAGACAATGTAATTTTTAGAGTAACATTAAAATGTGTTTATGAATAGATACTTTATTATTTTAACCAAAAGTTTAGAAACTGAGGATCTACAGGTGAAACTCGAAAAATTAGAATATCGCAAAGTTCATTTATTTCAGTAATGCAACTTAAAAGGTGAAACTAATATATGAGGTAGACTCATTACATGCAAAGCAAGATAGTTCAAGCCATGATTTGCCATAATTGTGATGATTATGGCTTACAGCTCATGAAAATCCCAACCACAATCTCAAAAATTAGAATATGACATGCAATCAATAAAACAAGGATTGTACATAGAACAATATCAGACCTCTGAAAAGTATAAGCATGCATATGTACTCAGTACTTGGTTTTGTCTTTGCAGCAATTACTGCCTCAATGTGGCGTGGCATGGATGCTGTCAGCTTGTGGCACTGCTGAGGTGTTATGGAAGACAAAAAAAAAAAGACTCATTACATGCAAAACAAGATAGTTCAAGCCGTGATTTGCCATAATTGTGATGATTATGGCTTACAGCTCATGAAAACCCCAAATCCACAATCTCAGAAAAGTAGAATATTGTGAAAAGGTTCAATATTCTAGGCTCAAAGTGTCCCACTCTAATCAGCTAATTAAGCCATAATACCTGCAAAGGGTTCCTGAGCCTTTAAATGGTCTCTCAGTCTGGTTCAGTAAGAATCACAATCATGGAAAGACTGCTGACCTGACAGTTGTGCAGAAAACCATCGACACCTCCATAAGGAGGAAAGCCTCAAAAGGTAATTGCAAAAGAAGTTGGATGTTCCCAAAGTGCTGTATCAAAGCACATTAATAGAAAGTTATGTGGAAGGGAAAAGTGTGGAAGAAAAAGGTGCACAAGCAGCAGGGATGACCGCAGCCTGGAGAGGATTGTCAGGAAAAGGCCATTCAAAAGTGTTGGGGACTTTCACAAGGAGTGGACTGAGGCTGGTCAGTGCATCAAGACCACCACACAGACGGATCCTGGACATGGGCTTCAAATGTCATCAGAATTGTCTTACCTGGACTAAAGAAAAACAGACCTGGTCTGTTGCTCAGTGGTCCAAAGTCCTCTTTTCTGATGAGAGCAACTTTTGCATCTCATTTGGAAACCAAGGAGCCAGAGTAGAGGAAGAATCGAGAGGCACACACTGCAAGATGCTTGAAGTCCAGTGTGAAGTTTCCACAGTCTGTGTTGATTTGGGGAGCCATGTCATCTGCTGGTGTTGGTCCACTGTGCTTCATTAAGTCCAGGGTCAACGCAGCCATCTACCAGGAAATTTTGGAGCACTTCATGCTTCCTTCCGCAGACGAGCTTTATGGGGATGCTGACTTCATTTTCCAGCAGGACTTGGCACCTGCCCACACTGCCAAAAGCACCAAAACCTGGTTCAATGACTGTGGGATTACTGTGCTTGATTGGCCATCAAACCCGCCTTACTTGAATCCCATAGAGAATCTATGGGGCATTGCCAAGAGAAAGATGAGAGACATGAGACCGAACATTGCAGAAGAGCTGAAGGCCGCTATTGAAGCATCCTGGTCTTCCATAACACCTCAGCAGTGCCACAGGCTGATAGCTTCCATGCCACGCCACATTGAGGCAGTAATTGCTGCCAAGTACTGAATACATATGCATACTTATACTTTTCAGAGGTCCGATATTGTTCTATGTACAATCCTTGTTTAGTTGATTGCATGTCATATTCTAATGTTTTGAGATTGTGGATTTGGGGTTTTCATGAGCTGTAAGCCATAATCATCACAATTATGGCAAATCGTGGCTTGAGCTATCTTGCTTTGCATGTAATGAGTCTATCTCATATATTAGTTTAACCTTTTAAGTTGCATTACTGAAATAAATGAACTTTTGCACGATATTCTAATTTTTTGAGTTTCACCTGTACATTTTTAAACCAACTAGGTGTGCAGATCTTATTATACAAATACTATTATGTAATTATTACATATAAATGCTTAAATGTCAGATATATCTTTAGAAATTAACAGATACTGCTTGTGTTTCATTCTAATTTGTATATCATTTTCATTTTATTATTGGCATTATGGTTTAAATGCAATATTATTATTTTGTTCTTGTGAACCAGTGTGTGTAGATATACTGCAAAATAAATATAAACATCATTAAATGCCTTATCTTTATAACAAATAATGTCTTTCAGTGTGTGCCTGACAGGAATGAGGTATAACAAATAGTATCAATGCATTGTTATGGTATCAACAGTACCAACCTTATTTAAGATGAAAAATCTGATCAAGAGAAACAGCGCACCAGACATCATACCAGATAGTAGTGGAGAGATAAACCAGGAAGCAACTGAATATAAATTTTTAAAAAATATTACATTCAATAATTGGCAAGGTTCCATTCAATGTAAAATTCTGCCAAAACACAACTTTTCTTTATGTTACTTTCCAATAATTATTTAAATAGACTCAAAGTTATTTTTAAAAACTCCCAAATTCAGCAAAAGTAAAGATGTTTGAATCCAACAATTTCAATAGAGATGTTATTTGTCTACTGATACTAGGTAAATTTATATTTAAAAGTACTCTTAAATATGTTTTTCTGCAATTCCAAGATTACATCAGAATTTTTTTTTTACTCTGTGCTCATAAGTCAAGTTTCCTTAGTTTTTCTTTGTATTAAAATGTTCATCGTACTTTTTTGGTTTTTTCCATATAACTTTTACTGTTTAAAATCAACACTGGAGTTCAATTTCTTGAAGTTAAAAAAATCCTTTAAAATAAAAAAAAAGATTGTGTGTGCATCTGTGTATGTATGTAAAAGTGGTTTTATCTGCTAGTATAAAAATGTCATATAAATCAACTAAATAAAAGTACTACTGAAGTTTATAAATACTGAATTTATACAGGTAGTCCTTGACTTATGACCACAATTGAGCCCAAAATTTCTGTTGCTAAATGAAACATTTGTTAAGTGAATTTTGCCCCATTTTATGACTTTTCTTGTCACAGTTGTTAAGTGAATCAGTGCAGTTGTTAAGTTAGTCACACAACTTAAGCGTTGTTAATGGAATAAGGATTCCCCATTGACTTTGCTTGTCGGAAGGTTGCAAAAGGCAATCAATCATCTGACCCTGGGACACTGCAACAGTCGTAAATATGAGCCAGTTGCCAAGTGTCCAAATTTTGATCAAGTACCATGGAAATGCTGCAAAGGTCATAAGTGTGAAAAATGGTCACAAGTCCCTTTTTTAAGTGCCTTTGTAATTTTGAATGCTCATTAAATGAAGTGTTGTAAGTTGAGGACCACCTGTAGTTTAAATCCTTAAAAACCTTTTAAAAATAACAGTAACATACTTTGTAGGAATATAAACATAATAAGATTCCATTGAACATTGTGTGAAACCTATATCCAAATCTCTAATTTTGGTCTACTCAATTAATTTTACCAAATTTAATTGGTTGCAGAAGTACATCAACATATAATATTTCAGTAATACTAAAAGTTTCCATAGCTTAGTTTAAGAATGCTTTATTTTTTAATGCACATATGTTACATTAGAGAGCTAGTTTAGTAAAGTAGATAAGGCAGTGTTTCTCAACCGTAGCAACTTTAACTTACTGTATGGGGAATTCTGGGAGTTGAAATCCATGTTATCTTAAATTTACTAAGATTAAGAAATGCTAAGTCAAGATATTAGGCTAGAAATTAAGAAACTGAGTTCTAGGGCTGCCTTAGGCACAAAGCCAGATAGCCTTGGGCTAATCACTTTCTCTCAACCCTAGAAAGAAGGCAATGGCAAACCACTTTTGAAAAACCTTGCCAAGTAATCCTCAGGGATTTATCAAAGTGGTCTCAGAGAATCGGACATGACTCAGTGGAAGAAAAAAAATTACACTACAAATAGAAGCATTTATATTATAAATGAAAACTGTAGTATGAAATTCAGGCCCTGCGACATTTGAAATTGCATCTCAATTTGTAAATTTCTTTTGTCTTAATTAATCCTGAGATTCATTAGAACAAAAATATATCATATGGCTCAAGCACATTTTTCTCCCCTTTCCCTTCAGAGACATATTAATATAATTCTAAAAGGCTAACCTCTAACCCAATACATTATCTATAACATTTAATTATCAGAATTCCTGTGCATTTCTGGCACCCTTGCGGGCTTCCAAAACAGAAATGGCAAAACACTATTATCAAAGATGTGTAAGCCGCAGGCCTGTGCCCTGGAGATGCAGCTGACCATGCAAAGTGGCACTCAATGATCTGAAAAGTGGACCCTGCACTTTTGGGAATACACTAGGAATAACAACAACAATAACAACAATAATAATTCCTGTGCTTTTCTGGCTATGCAGCTTGTAGAGTCTAATTTTTGCATATTATCTTAATGAAACTATAGTTTACAGTGATGTCTGAACTATAAACAGTACCATTCCAGACAAAACTTGACAACCCGTAGTTTGCCTATCACATAAAAGCATAGCGAAATTCTTCAGAACACTTTCTAAAAGTCATTGCATGTTATACATAAAGAGAATATCATTTACCAATCTTGACAAGTTCCATCCACTGGACTCCTTGTGTGCCAATTGCAACTAATGAGAAACCAATAGTAGAACCCACTATACAATGAGTTCCAGATATTGGAAGCTTCAAAAATGATGCTATCAGCTGCCAAACAGCAGATCCTAAAATGTAAAGTATAATTATAGAGAACAATTAAGATAGGATATTTTAACATTCTGGAGTATCAGAATTTTAAAGCATTCATAGTCTTGCAAAGGCAGGAAGAAACTCCTTACAAAGAGTGTTACTGGATGTTATCAAATTAAAAATGATTTGCTCTCTACTGATTTTAGTTCCTGTAATATAATAAAAAATCTTCAGGTTAGCAAATATTCTTATTTCATCATATATCTTTTATTGTTCCACTTTTATGAATATATGCCCTTAGTAAGGACAAACAACTAAAGGTGCACAAGTATATCTCTTTTGTTTGGGTAATTTCATCATCAAATACGGGATTCTGATAACTATCCAATCATTTTCAGTAATCCCATCACTATCTACCATTTCGGGATATTTGACAGAGTTCCACCTACTATGACCCAGTATCTCATTCACTATATAGAAAGACATAGAGTTTATGCAACAATCAATTTTATATAATTATTAGAGTCTAATACTTTTGTGAATTTATTGGATTACTACTGCTAGTAATTCTCAATTTGTGACTATAATTGGGATCAGAAGTTCTGTGCTAAGCAATATAAATTGTTGTTACATTGGTCAGGCCCAACTTTTTTTTGCCATGGATGTTAAATGAATCACTGCAGGTGTTAAGTCCATCATACAGTCATTAAGCAAATCTGGCTTCCTGCACTGACTTTGCTTGACGAAAGCCAGCTGGCAAGATCACAAATTGGGATCATGTGAGCCTGAGACAATGCAACTGTCTTAAATATCAGTCACCAAGTGCCCAAATTTTGATGATGGGTCATTGGGATGCTGCAATAGTTGTAAGTACAAGGACCAGTCATAAATCACTTTTTCAATGCCACTGTAACTTTGAATGGTTGTAAATTGAAAACTACTGTATTTATTTTCCATGCTTCAGCCACTTCAGTAAGGATATGGTCCAGCCAACAAAGCAGGTAATAAATTGTTGGATGAAGGTAGAAACAAAGAAACATTCAAATAATCTAAAATGAAAATAATTTTGATGAATAAAGTAATCCTTGTAGTAAATGTGCTCTTGTAATAACAAGCATTTTTCTTCTTGAAACAATTAGGAAATATAACAATGCCAAATATTTACTAGCAGTAATAATCCATCAAATTTACAAAAGTGTTAGACTCTATCAATTTAATTTTAAATTGTATTTCATTTGTTTCATTATCTGGAAATTTACACAATAAAAAATTGATTTGCTGATTAGCATTGAAGAAATAAATAGGGCTACTAGCATCATTTTAAAGAAAGTCACACCAATGAATTGCAGGAAATAACTCAAGAGTTTAAAGTGTACAGGAATGAATAAGAAGGATAGGCATTGTAATAAATGAGAAAGGAAGGAATCCCATGTGCCAATAAAAAAGTATTCATATGGCATAGCACACTTCAGAAAATACTCATCTTTCAATTCTACTTCTGGAATGTTTTGAACGAATTAACTCATGCGCTCGTCATTTCCCGTCTGGACTATTGCAATGCTCTTTACATGGGGCTGCCCTTGAGGATCACCCGGAGGCTTCAACTTGTCCAGAATGCAGCGGCGTGGGTTGTGATGGGAGGATCCCGATACTCCCATGTTACACCCCTCCTGCGTTAGCTGCACTGGTTACCGGTTGCCCTCCGGGTGAGATTCAAGGTACTGGTGTTGACCTATAAAGCCCTTCATGGCATTGGAGCGGGGTATTTGCAAGAGACCCTGCTGCCAATAATGGCTTCCCGATGCCCCGTGCGCTCCCACCGGCAGGGCCTCCTCAGGGTGCCGTCAGCCAGGCAATGCCGGCTGGCGGCTCCCAGGAGTAGGGCCTTCTCTGTGCAGGCACCCACCCTTTGGAACCAGCTGTCCCTGGAGCTCCGGGTGGCCCCTGACCTCCGATCTTTCCACCGTGGCCTAAAAAAATGACTGTTCCAACTAGCCTACCTGAAGGAGGGGGGAGGGTCTTTTTAGTGGTTGTTTTTAAATTTAACTGATTTATGAGATTTCCAGTTTAATTACTTTTAATATTTATATTGTATTGTTTTTAGTATTGTAAGCCACCCTGAGTCCTTAGGGAGATAGGGAGGCATATAAATCTCATAAATAAATAAATAAATAAATAAATACATAAATACATAAACAAACAAACAAACTGTCATTCTCAATAAAATTAAATGGGGTGGAGTGGCAAAATCTGATTAAAGAATGGCGATGGGGATGCATCAAAGGAATGCCTTCTGGTAGTGAAAATGTTCGGATGAAATGGTTTTAAAGTTCATTTGACAACTACAGAACTTAAATTAAATACAGCTGATAAGACAAAATTTTAACTGTAACCTATTCTTATACAAATACATTAGGAGTGACCCAAGATTCTTGTTTTGGTCCTAATCAAACACATACATCATGTATTAACAAAAATACAGGATAGCAAGACAAATCCAATATTCTAATGTTAACTAAGCCATACTTTGTATTGAAACATCCTCACAGAATGTAGGCCTATATTCTAATCCCACTAAGGGTGAAATGCACCTTTCATAAACAAACATGGACATGCTATTTTAAGTAGATTCTGTTGCTTTGCCATTCATCTAAAATTAGATCTAGATATTAAAAATATTAATCGTTATCTGTATTTAATCATTAACAGTCAATGTACTTTAAATAACCTTAATTTTTAGAATTAATTTATTTATGACTGCATATAAGACTGCATCATTTTTAAAAGATGACATTTCAAAATATTTGCAAGGATCCAGGCTCAGAGTTGTAGACAATCCCAGGACAATCAAGTCAAGCTCCCAAGAATATCCTCCTGCTCCTCAGATTGGATCCTTTCAAATATTTTAAAATGTCATCCCTTGAGGGCAACCTGATCTGCTCACTAGAAACAGAGGACTATATTCTCTTGATAGGATCAAATCTCCTTTTACCTATTAATATTTACATTGTTGTGTGGGGAAGAAAATACAAGCTTCCAGTGTAAAGAAAGGAAATTACTGTTCTCCTATAACCCTCATTATGTTCCGAAGAACAAGAGACACTGATTGTAAGCACAAATAGAATAGGTTAATAAGATAAGCTAGTAGTTTAAGATTTTTTCCCATAAAAATTAATAAACCTGTAAATACAAATCTAAGTCACCAATATTTTAAGTATACTACAATGCTATATAGCAATAGCACCTAAGACTTTTATACCACTTCATAATGTTTTACAGCCCTAAGCGGTTGACAGAAATAGCGTACAATCTGCGTCCTCATTTTATATAATGTTGTCTTGCCAATATCTTGTTGTATATTACCTTTTTAGTAGTTTTAGAGTCTCATATACTACACTGAAATAGTAAATAAACAGAATATTTAGTAAGACCAATTGTATTTCTAATCTTCTAAATTTAATAAGAATTGGGGAGTGGCAATGAGAGTTTCTTTCCTAAAATAATATAGTTAACGATAGTTAATATTAAAATTAATAATCTTGCTCTAAATAAACTGTGATCTGAATCTACAATAAAATTAACTTTTTATTTTATGTTTATTTTATTTTAGCTATAAAATTAACTTCTATTAAAATGGGTTCCAATAAACTATTAAAGGCATCTGGCCAGGGAAAAGTGTGCAGAACTTGATTCCAGGGCCCGCTTTTGACTTTTCAATATTAACTTCCCCAATCTCTATAGAGATTTTATAGATTGACAAATTTGCAAATTATTATTTTAGTTTTGCCAAGAGGATCTAAGATTTTTTTAATTGTTTGAAGAAAATAATTAAAAGCTTAGAAAAATAAGGTTACTTACCAACCATTGCACTGACTTCTCCAGCCATAAGTAGACCTGTTGAGTTGTCATACAAGTTCACATCAATTATACCTTTACGAATAGTTTCACCTACTTTTGCTCCTAGCAATACTGAACCAGTAGTTTCAAAAATTGAAGCAAGGATGCAGGCTTGGCGCAAAGTAACTACACCAGAACCCACAGCAGTACCAAAAGAATTGGCAACATCATTTGCTCCAACTGAAAATGCCAAGATAAAAGCAATGATAAAACCGACAATGACCATCCACAAATATTCTTCCAATGCCATTTTTCTCCAAGTGCTCTTGTAGTTAGGGTTCCCGTTTAAAACTATTTTAATTAGACAAAGCTGAAAGGTAGTGAGCAGATTTGAAAGCTGATTTTGTGCACACAATGAGTTCTCTCTGGAAAGTGCTGTGTGGTACTGGAGCGTGAAGAAACTGCTAACTGGAGATTTTCAAGCTACTGTTAATACTGTTTGTTTGGCTCAATTCAGTCACCAGTGAGATCCATTCCTTATTTTGCTTCAGTAGGTTTACAGTTATGGTGATCTCCCCTACAAAAGAAAAAAAATGACAAAAACCTAGAATCAAAAACTATATAATTATAAATAAGAAAATCTAGAATGTCATGATACCCTAGTAACTATAGATAAATGGCTGAAATCAGATTACAATTGACAGTATTTAGCAGTTAAAGATACATTATAATTGAGGTTGTTCTATAACTGAGACTGTTCTACTTCCTAGAAAAATTAAAAAAATTAAATAGAGATGTAGGCATAATCTTTTGATCTTCACCAAGTATCTGTAAGAAAGAATATATTAATCTTTAAGCAAGAATGTCCTTTAGCAAGGATGCCTGCTAAGCATAATTAAAGCTTAATTAATCTGTGTAGTTCAAAATAACTTGAATGTGCTTTTTCCTATCATACTTTATCATACCTATCATACTTTGTCTCTTGTAAAAGAGCAGAGGCTCTTGTTCCTTAACTAAGTCTACAATGTAAAGGCTACTTGATCCATATCTATCAATAATATATTATCTGTCTGCTGAACATAGTTTGGGATACACTGAAATACATCACTTGAATTGTAATCACACATATTTGTTCATAAACTGAGATTTTCATTGTAATCTTTGAAAAAATGAACTAAAAGTCAGCTTCACTAGAAACTTGAAACCTACTTTTGCTTTAACATATGTAAAATTTTACTGGTAATATTTTGTGTCAGGTAACTCAAATTCTATTCTGAAAAAGTTAAATTGGTATTGAATGAGTTTTGAATACTTGACAAATGACGTAATTCATTTGTGTCATTATGTCTACATATCATAAGAAGGTACTACCGTGTTTCCCCGAAAATAAGACACTGTCTTATATTTTTTTTGGCTCCCAAAAACACACTAGGTCTTATTTTCAGGGTAGGTCTTATATATTTATGGTGCCAAATAGTGGGTGTGAGTGTGAAGGGGGGTGTTTCGCGGGTGCACGGTTGCTCTCTGAAAAGTCTTCCTGGAACTGGAGATTTACACTAGGTCTTATTTTCGGAGTAGGTCTTATATTAGGGCAGGTTTAGAAAATAGTGCTATGTCTTACTTTCGGGGTAGGTCTTATTTTCGGGGAAACACGGTAGCAAAAAACCTAGGACACTGAAGCCTCGCACTCAACTATCAGAATTAGCTTCTTTATTTTACCAGTCTGCCCATTCAGGTAGTTCTTATTTAAAAACCATAATTGGAATCAGCAATTCAGTTGTTAAGATTGCTAAGTGAAAAATCATGTGACTGTGACATCTTACTTCAGCTTTCTTTTGCTTTACACACCTGCGAAGGTTATAAATACGAGCACTGACTGAAGTTACTTTTCCATAATAAACACAACTGTGAACAGTCACTATATGAGGCAGTTGCTAAACAAGGACTACTTATACTATCAACAATGTATCTTTAAAAGAATAATTTCTGGAAGTACTGGATGTCCACAAAAAAGATGTCCTGGTGCTCTTTTTTGCATCTCCTCCTATATGGTTATCTACAATATCTTCCTGCAGCAATGAAACCTTGAAAAATCCACTTATATATCATATTTTTCGCTCCATAAGACGCACTTCCCCCACCCCAAAAAGTGGGTGGAAATGTCTGTGCGTCTTATGGAGCGAATACTCCATTCACAGACCATGAAGTCTTTGGTGAATAGCAGCCGGGTTCTGGCAGCGGGGTCTTTACAGTGCTGAACCTGCCTCTTCTGTCTCTTTTCTGCAGTGTAGGAGTCAACAGGCAGAGCTGGCACATGAGAGGACACCTATCTGTCATCCTCCAAGGCTCCGCCTCCTGCCCTCACTACACTGCTGCTCCATATTTGGCATTCCATATTCACAGTGAGACGGTGTTCCATATTCACAATACTCTGAATATTTTTTTTCTTGTTTTCTTCCTCTAAACCTAGGTACGTCTTATGATCAGGTGCGTCTTATAGTGTGAAAAATACAGTAAATCCTACTTGCTAAATGGTTGATGATGGCCTCAGCAGTTTACAACATTTGCATATCTTTTTAAAAAAATTAAACGTGACCCAGTTTATATTCAATGTGATTTTCAATAAATTTCAAGTTAGTCCAATTTTAAATAATTACATTTAAAATTATTAAATCAGAACTTCTTATTTTGTGTTTACTATTCATGCTTCTATCACAGATCCATTCTCCCCGGCTGAGATTAATAATAAAGTGAAATTATGCTCTCATAAACCTGACTACACCAATGACTTGTTTCCCACAGCAAATCTTTCAAGCTCATCAGACCACTGTTCCTATTACTATTTTTATAGTAAAACATTTTTCTTACCATTTATATCTAAGTTCTATCCACATTTAATTTTTTTAAAGTCCAGTTATCTGGAACACCTTAAATACAAATGAAAGAGCATCTCAGCAGCAAGCCATAGAAAGGCAAAGAAAACTGACAAATTCTCCTGCCCTGAAAAGTCCTGGAACACTGACCTTGTTCTACAAAGCCTAAGAGAAAGAACAGGATGTTAGCTCTATCACCATGGTAAAATAAATGTACCAACTGTGATGAGCCAAAAATGAACAATAATACGCTCAATATAAAAAAGAATGCAATTCTTAATTGTAAAAAGTAAAATCTCTAAGTCACATTCAACACTTGGCAATTTCATGGTCACAATCTGATTTATTACTATTTTGGGGGGTTTCTTTGTTTTTATTTTAACTTCTCCATATAGGTGACAGTTTTAATTTCCTAGTGACCTCCCATATAAGTACTACCTAGGTCTGATCCTCCTTAGTTTTTTTATAATTGGTTAAAGAAATTCCATAAATCTGCCTTAAGAGATGCATTTTTATTACAATCTGAATAATTACGACTGGCCACTGTGGTTAGTAATGTAATGGTTACTCAAAAGGCCAGAGATCTTGGAAAAGATATTTAAAAGCATTTATCAGAAAAAGACTCATAGGAACCCTCGACTCCTTAGGTTACAAGAGGAAGGAAAATTAAAACTGAGATAGACTGGCAAGATTCTCTCTCTTACCGCAACCTACCTCAAGTATAGAAAATCCTTATTTAACCTGCTTTCATTCAGCGACCATTATGATGATGGTGCTGAATAAGAGAAACTCACTATGTATTTGCAATCGTTGTAGCATTAGTGGAGAAGCCAGCAGCAGGTTGCAAATAAGAAACTGCGACTACATTGGATTTGCCTAACAGTTGCAACTGGGACTCCCGGAACTGCTGTCATAAGTTAGTGCAGTTACATGATGTTGCGTCTTAAACCATATTGGTTAGTAACAAAGTTCCAGAGCTCAATTATCATTAATAAGCAAGTTCTATCCATATAAGAGTAGTCTTTTTTGGAGTCACAGAAAGTGGTCTCATCTGATCTATTTCATAGGACTGACAAAAAGGAACATTAGGAACAGGAAAAACCAGCTGAATATGTTAAGCCTGCCAGTGTGCCAGACATATATAGTGGATATAAAAAGTCTACACACTATTTTTAAAATGCCAGGTTTTTGAGATGTAAAAAAAATCAAACCAAGATAAACACTTCAGAATATTGTCTATCTTTAATATTACATAAGCTTCTACAATTCAATTGATAAGCTAATTTAAATATTTTGTGTAAAAAAACAATAAAAAACTTCTAATAATGTTGCATAAAATTGCACATTTAAATTAATAATTTGTTGAAGCACTTTTTGATTTTATGACAACATTCAGTTTTTTGCAGTAGAAGCTTATCAGCATGGGACATTTTGCCCAGGAATTTTACTCACTCTTCCTTGAAAAGGGACTCCAAATCTATCAGATCTCCCGATCACTCCACTGATTTTCAATTGGTTTAGGTCTGGCTGGGCTATCCCAAAACTTTAATCTTCTTCTTATGAAGTCATTCTTTTATTGACATGATGGTATGTTTTGAGTCAGTGTTGAGTTGAAAGGTGAAATTCCTCTTCATTTTCAGCATTTTGGTAAAGGCCTGAAGGTTTTGTGCCAAAATTCACTGATATTTGGAATTGTTCATAATTTCCTTCACCTTGACTAAAGTTCCAGTTCCAGCTGAAGAAAAGCAGCTTCAAAGTGTAAAGTTGCCACCATCATACATCACTGTGGGTATGGTGTACTTTTGATGATGCAGTTTATGTACCATACCTTTTGGAATTATGGCCAAAAAAATTCAATCTTTGTCTCATCAGATTTGTCAAATTTGATGTAGGGTTTTGCAAAACATAACTGGGCTTAGAAATTTTCTTTGTAACTGTGTGTCTTGCTACGTTAACCCACAGCCCAGACATAGGAAGCATACCAGAGATTATTTTCACATGTAGTACACAATCAATACTTGTCAGAATTTCCTGCAAACTCCTTTAATGTTACTGTAGTCCTTTTAACAGCCCCTTGAACCAGTTTTCTTATTTTGTCAACAATTTTGGAGGGACATTACCATAAGTTCTTGGTAACATCAATGTTATATCATATTTTCTTCATTTGTTGATGACTGTCTTCATTGTGCTCCATGGTGTAGCCAATATCTTGGAAAAATTTTGTGCCCTTCTCCTGATTGATATCATTCAATGAGATCCCCTTGATGCTTTGTAAGCTCTTTGCAACCATGGCTGCTTCTGTAAGGGGTAACTGAGTTAAATGTCATAAAAATCCTTCCAGAACAGGGGTGTCAAACTCAATTTCATTGAGGGCTGCATCAGGGTTGTGTTTAATCTTGGGGGGTTGGAGTGAGCGTGGCCAGCTCAACATCACTCATAAGTGCTAAGGCAGGACTTCCCTCAGACCCTCCCTCACTCTCATTATAATCTCCTTCCTTCCTTCCTTCCCTCCCTCCCTCCCTTTCCCTTCCCTCTCATTCTTTCTTCTTCCTTCCCCTTTCCTTATTTTTCCTTCCTTGATCTCTTGCCATCTTTCCTTCTTTTTATCTTTCCTCTTTCCCTTTCTCCTTTCCTGTCCCTTCTTGTATGCTCAAATACAAAAGGGGAAACATGACTCCTTTTGTTTTGTTTTGTTTTGCTAGCCCTCTGCCAATGAAAAAGGAGCTTGGGGGGCATGTGGAGCCCCCTGGGCTCCATTTTTGGCCGCAACAGCTTCCTGCAGCCCACTGGTAGCAAAAATGTACGTGGATCCCCAAGCTCCATTTTCGCTGGCAGAGTGCTACAGGAGGCCATTGTAGCTGAAAACGGAGCCCACGGGCCAGTCCTTTGCTGTTTTCTGGGTGGCCCATGGGCCAGTTCTAAGCACCCCATATGATTTCACATGAATGTGTGTATTACTACCCAAGATATATAATTGTTAATTGTAATAAACATGAAATTAATATTTTACTATAGGATTATTACAAAAGATATATAATTGCTAACTGTAATAAACATGAAAATTAATATTGTATGGTAGGAAAAGAAATGACATGTGGAATCTAATAGATATAAAAATAATATAGTGAAATATGGCATCAGATAAAAGTGATTATATTATTATTAGAATTGCATAATTTGCTAAATGTAAATAGGATATTACTGTTTGTATCATAATGGGACTAGAAAGGGACTTTGCTTTAAATATAATAGTGGCACAACCAAGAATCAAAAAGGGGATAAATAATGGAAAACACAAATTAATATGAATTTATGAATGGTTATTAAAGTGTATAATTTGTTAAACACTGTAAATATGACTATTAATATAGTAACAAAGGAAGTGATGTTAAGAATACAGAGATTGACACAAAAATAGCACATGGGAATATTGAATAATTAAGATTGATAATTTGTATTAATATCAAACTATATAAGAATGTTAACAGTATCAATATGAAATTATTGTCATGTTTGTTCTAAAATGTAAAATACCCTGGAACCACACTGTTCACACAATGATCTTTGTAGAAATAAAAAATAAAAAATGTATTTAAAAAAATCTGGGAAAGCAGACGTGAGAGGCGTGGCTACGAAGGATTGACGGACTCAGTCTAATGAGCAGAAAGGCAGAGTTAACTCATCCCTTGGATTCTCTCAGCACACTGGAGAATGGGACCATATACATGCTCAAAGGCTTGGTGCCTGCAACAACAAAAAGACTGAAAAAAAACTGATCTAGTGATTTCATATTTATAATACTAGTTTTTAATAGCCTTAAATATATTTACCAGAAAATAATTAATACTGTAAACCAAATCTATAACTTAATCTGAAAAAAATAATGATTTCAAGTAAGTATATTAAAAGCTGTATAAGCTACATATTATAAAAGATTAATATCAATAGAGTTGAGAACTCTAACAAAATAAATGGGTAATGTTGTTTTAAAATTTACTGAATATAGATTAAATAATTTAAAATAACCTGGCCGTAGTTCTAGTGCTATTCTAGGGTAGTATGTAATGCAGTTAAAATAATTGTTACTTTTAAAATGTTTGCAATAATAACATTAGCTAACTATGATCAAAATGTCACACTATAAAGTATTTTGAGTTTTGTAAGCTTTGCAGTCATAGGAGAATAACAGAACAGCAGTAAATATATTATGTTTCTGGTCTAACAAACACTTTCTTCATACAATCCACTGTATTTCTTACACTAGTACACAGAATTTGGTTGCAATATAAATAGTAGAAAAATCATTGTCCAAACATAATACACTACAGGATGTAAAAGTGGTTTATACAGCCTGGTATCCTTATGAATATTGGATGAATGAGTTGAAATATTAACACCTCTGGAGAACATGTTCTATAGTTTCTACTTAGCTATTATCATGTGAAGAGAAATGGGGCAAAAGTGAGATCCACATGTATTTTCTTTCTAGCATAGGACAGAGTGCTGAAATGAGTCAAAGGCATGGATCTTGCTATATTCAGGTACTGTGTTAAAATATGAAGCAGAAACTACCTTATATATAAATGGGAAAATATTGGGTTCATATTGGTTTTCCACATCCCTCACTAATGATAGAATGTCTAATAGAAGCTCTTTTTGTGTGTTTGTATGTCCAAATCAGTCCTCCATGGACAAGTCCATGTCAAGTGACTGTCTAATGTCACCTGCTGGTTTCTG
Source organism: Naja naja (assembly GCA_009733165.1). Taxonomy (NCBI): domain Eukaryota; kingdom Metazoa; phylum Chordata; class Lepidosauria; order Squamata; family Elapidae; genus Naja; species Naja naja. The sequence continues at coordinate 90,313,690 of CM019155.1, forward strand.
CTCCCAAGATCAGAAATGGTATTTAGCAGGTTCTGGCCAGTTCTGAAGAACTGGTAGTGGAAATTTTGAGTAGTTCGAAGAACTGCCCCACCCCCATCTATTCTCTGCCTCCTGAGTCGCAGCTGATCGGTTGGGTCTTCTTTTGTTGCCCTGCACAGGAGAACTAAGCTGGAAAGCAGTTAGTGGGGAGGGAGGAAATAGGATTTTGCAGTAACCTTCTCCCAGGAGTTGGGAGGGAATGGAGATTTTACAGTATCCTTCCCCTCAAGTGGGGTGGGAATGGAGATTTTGCAGTATCCTTCCCTTGGACTGGGGTGGGAATGGAGATTTTACCTTATCCTTCCACTGTCATGCCCACCAAGCCACGCCACGCCCACCAAGCCATGCCACAGAACCGGTAGTAAAATTTTTTGAATACCACCACTGCCCAAGATGCACTAAAATTCAATTTCCCAGCTTCTAATCCAGAACTTTTAGCCAATATACCAAACTGGCTCTAGTCTGGTCATACTTTTTATAGACAACTGTGGAAGAGGAAAAAAAGTGAATTTGCATCCAAAACTGGAATCAGCATTTGGACTAGTAGTACAGGATAGCTCTAAAAATGATCAAATACTCACCTAATCATATAATTATGACTATCCTGGATCCCAAACGTAAAATATCAACCAATATATAATTGCATTTCAGTATGAATGCCATAAGTCCCATATAAGCCCCCAAAACAAGAGTAGATAAACACGTTCCCAAAGTTTTTGCCGTAAATTCTCTTCCAATCCATGGATGAAATTGAAGTTTTAATTATTTTTTGGAAAATGAGAAAAAAAATCCTGAATTAGTAAATTTAATTGTTGAGAAAGTTCTAAAGAAAAAGCGTTACAAACAAGAACAGCTTGCTATCCCCAACTCTTTCTATCAGCCCAGCATTCTAAAATAAGGAGTAAGGAGAAAGTATCACTTAGTGAAAAACCTATCTATGTGCAGTATATCCACCCTAATTAAAATTTCTAGTATCTCAGATAACAATGTGAGTCACATTTCTATATAAGATCTTTAAGTATAATTGGTCAATAATTATTGGTCAAACTAGACAGCAGATGAGGAACCTATAGCTTCCCAGATCTTCTTGGTAAACAGTTTCCAGCAACCTTCATCAGTGATGAATGTTGTTTTACATTGCGTTGCTTTTTGAAGTTCCAGCTGCAGCTTATGTTTATATCAAGGGCAATAGCAAAAGTAATTTCACACTGATACCATCCACGGAGAGCTAATGAAATAGTGTGTTAAGCACTGGCATCCATTTCCTCATGAAGTTGCTGCTTATTCATAGATGCTAAGTATGTCCATAAAAGATGTAATTGGAATATATTTAGACATCACTGTTGATGTTGATGTATTTAGTCACTGAACTACAACATGATGGAGGTTCATCCATCCAAGTTTTGAAAATAGCTTCCAGATAGTTTTTGATTTTTTTTTTACATTTGTCTTATTGGGATTATAATTATTTTATAAGTATGGACACACAAGTATCCAGATAGTAGATAAATTTTATTAACTGATCATTTTTACTCAGTAAAATCTATGTAGCAGGCAGCAATTCATCCTACTGAAGTATTAATCAAAAGGAAAAGGAAAAAAGCAGTTAGCAAAAGGTTTGAATGCTCTACTATGGATTTACTTGTAATACAAGTAAAATATCCATCACGTTGTGTCCATTAAGAGCTTACACCAGCCCAATGTCGGATTTTTTTCAACATAGACCACCCTGTCCTTGAATGGCTGTGTGGACTTGACATTAACATTTGAACCACTATAAGTCCATGTATCTGCCAAACACTAAATAAATAAACTTGCAACACATATTTTATTTATTTCACTTATTTCTCATGCATATTTTTAATAATTCCATGGGTAGAATGAGAAATAGTGATTGGCTCAAATTTCATCAATTTCATAGTGAAATAGTAAAGTAAACCTTGGTCTCTCTAATCACTACTGCATGGTTGTTTCTATGTAAAGTTGTATTATAAAATATATTTCTCAATATCCATAATAAAGGAACATGTTCAGGGTCAATTAAACATTTACTGGATGTTCTAGTTAAGTAAACTACAACTTTTTGGTGGATCTAGATAATGCATTTCTAGATTTAACAGCTATCACAAAAATGTTTCATTCTGGGCTTCTCCTATGAACATTTTCTGACAATGCATTTTATTTGTACAAAGTGCATTTCAACTGAGCACTGATGCTGCTGTTATTGACAATGCATAAGTGATTATCAGCATATTATTACTTGTGTTACAATCACAGTTAAAAAATGACTGATATGTACCATCTGAGAGACACATACACAGAGATGCGCGCGTGCACACACACCCACACCCACACTCTTGTCATATATTTGTATAAATATATGGATACGTATGAGAGACAGAATGTATGAGAATTGTTCAAAGTGCACCATAAAGCCAGAAAAAAATCTGTTCTGGATTATTTCAACCCATAGATACATGTAGAATGATAACTTCAAAAAAAAAAACCCATAGAAAGATACAATTAATCTTCTTTAAGCCTCTCAATCTAACATTAATCTGAAAAGTTATTCCTACCAGTTTGCTAGCACAGTATTTTGCTATTGAACAGTTTAGATCTTTTTGTACCATTCTGCTGGCAGTAGGGATTTAAATAAGTGTTTTAATTTCAACTTTAGAACACATTCATGGACAACTTATCAGATGGTAGCAGGCATACATAGTAACCTTTAGCCTTCCAGAGAAGCATCACGTTTGAACACAAGTTCCATAAACATCAAAGTTTCATATTTTATAACATAGAATATGCTCTGAAATGTCAGATAAGAAAATGATAAGTATAACAAATATGTACTACCCATGAGGAAGGAAAAGGGATACCAAATTGGGTGTTGGTATAATTACCTGAGAACGCCCTTTCTACCTACGCTGCAAGAGAGTCCAGGATGGGTTAGACTCCTCCCTATTACATCATAAAGCTGAATCTGCTGTATAAAAGGCCAGCCTCTAGCCAGGTCCCCCAGCTTTGGCGAAGATGCTTGACAGATTCTGAGTGTCTAAGGAAGCAAGGAATAATATTGTTAGAAAAAAACCCCGTATCCAACAGTACTGGACATAATAAGGGTGGGGCTGGACTCTCTTGCAGCATATATAGAAAGGGCATTCTCAGGTAATTATACCAACGCCCATTCTCCTATATGCTGCTTCGAGAGTCCAGGATGGGATATACCAAAGCCAACATGTCAATGGGAGGGCCCATGTCCGGGTGTTTATTTCGATTGAGGAACAACTCTTTGAAGCACCCTTCTTCCGAAGGCCGAATCCGCCAAAACGAAGGAATCAATTTGGTATTGTCTAAGGAAGGGAGACGGAGATGTCCAGATAGCTGCTGCTCTACATATTTCCTCCAGCGAAGCTTGAGAGCTCAAGCAGCCTAAGTAACAGCTCTCCGGGTGGAATGCGCTGTGAGTCTAGCTGGCACCGGAATGGACAAAGTAATGTAGGCTTTGGCAATACAGGATCTAATCCACCTGCTTAAGGTGGGAGGGGAGGCCTTGCAACCCAATGAATTATGGGAGAAAGAAACAAATAAGGCCTCGGTTTTCCAGAATGTGGATGTACGTTTGATGTAAATACATAAAGCCCTCTTAACGTCTAGCTTATGCCATTTGTGTTCTAGATGATGGGTAGGATTAGGGCAAAAATCTGGTAGCATGATTTCTTGGGCCCGATGAAACCAGGTATTAACTTTAGGGACAAAGGTGGGGTCTAAACGCAGGATCACCCTGTTGTCATGGAAGGAACAAAGATCCTCCCTGATTGATAGAGCTGCAAGCTCAGACATTCTCCTAGCCGAAGTAATGGCAACCAGAAAAACTACCTTATAAGTTAGGAACTGAAGTGAAACTGATCTGAAGGGTTCAAAAGGCGATTCTGTTAACGCCTACAGCAGCTTGGGTAACTCCCATGAGGGATATCTGTGAATCGCTGGTGGGTGGATATTAGCGACTCCTATCAGCAACCTGCGCACATAAGGATGTGTGACAGGGATGAAAAATGATCCCAGTGGATAATGGTTGATAGGGCTGCCACTTGGCGGCGGAGAGTATTGGGTGAAAACCCCTTATCCAACCCATCCTGAAAGAACATTAGAACATCAGCTACAGATGATCCACCTTCTGGCACCACTAGCAGAAAACCTTCCATGTGGCATCGTAAATGTGTGTCGTGGAAGGTTTATGTGAGGCATGAATAGTGAGGCTGACTCAATCCGGAATGTTTGAATCTCTCAGGTGTTGCCACTCAAGCGCCACATGGTTAGGTGGAACCATTGTGGCTCAGGATGAACCAGGGATCCCTGGAGAAGCGAGACCCTGTGTTCTGGATTCTCCAATGGTAGGCAAGCGATAGGTTCACCAGATCCGCAAACCAGGGTCTCCTGGGCCAATGAGGTGCCAGGAGAATCAGCTCTCCAACATCTTCCGAATGACCGCCGGAATGAATCTAGTGAAGAATCTGCTTACCTGAGCATTCAGAGGAGATCAAAACAGGTCTACAGAGGGAGTGCTGAACCTGATGGATAGTTCCCTGAACAGAGAGGGGTGGAGGCTCCACTCTGCATGGTCGACCACACTCCGACTCAGCCAGTCAGCCTGAGAGTTGTCGACCCCAGATATGTGATCTCCCCTGATAGACAGAAAGTTCCTCTCCGCCCAATGCCCTAGGCATTTGGCTTCCCTCATCAAGGCCTTGGACTTTGTTCCCCCTGTCTGTTGACATGTGCCTTTGCGGCCACATTGTCCATCATCACCAGTACATGGACCCCTGTCACCCTTGAACGGAAGTGTTAAAGGTCCAGAAAGATAGCCCTGAGTTCCAACCAGTTTATCGGACAAGATCCCTCTGCCAATGATCAACATCCCTAGGCCAACACGCCATCCAGCACGGCCCCCCAGCCTTGGAGGCTGGCATCTGTTGTGATCAGCAATCTGTCTGGCTCTTTGAATGGATGCCCCTCCAAAGTGCCAGAGACTGCCACCAGCGGAACGAGCGCAGAACCTGTGGGAGGATCTGCACCCTGGAGTAAGAGTTGCTGGTGCCTGCTCGTTGAAAGGGGAGCAGGAACCACTGAAGAGTCAGTGAATGCAATCTTGCCCATGGGACCAATGCAAGAGATCATCTTTCCCAGCAGTCTATGAGCCAAGGGCAGATTTGTGTGATGTGGACTGGATTAAGATGTCGTCCAGGTAATACTGAAGTCTGACAGGAACCGCCCAAAGGATAGCCACCAACACCGCCAGTACTTTAGTGAAAACTCTGGGAGCCGACGACAGCCTGAAAGGAAGGGCCCGGTACTGGAAATGCCTGTACTGATAGGAAAAATGAAGAAACTGGTGGTGATGATGCCAGATAGGAATGTGGAGGTAGGCCTCCGTAAGGTTTATGGAAGAGAGGTCGCCCTCCTGAATGCTCTCTAGGATGGAATGCAAGGTCTGCATTTTGAAACGCCTGTATGGGATGAACCTGTTTAAAAATTTTAGATCCAGGATGGTACGCCACCCCGCAGATGCCTTTGGAACCACAAAAAGCTTGGAATAAAACCCTCGCCCTTGCTGGTGCACAGGAACTGGTTGAATGGCCCTAATAAGGAGCCGATGCCAGCTTCACTTACGGCGTGATTTGGATTGCCAGTTCTGGAGCCAAAGTCTAGCTGTGATTGAGGGGCCATGGCTCTGGAGGCAAATTTTGCTGAATTCAGAGTGGCAACTGCCATAAATTCAGCCGCTGCAATAATTTTGTTTAGATCTTGGTGAGATATAAAATCAGACGGAGGAAGGCACTCCTGTAACTGATGCAGCCAGCGGAGTGAGGCTCTGGTAAAAAATGACACTGCTGTTCATGCTCGGACAGCCCAAGATGAGGCCTGATGGTTACATTTGAGCGTTTGCTCTGATCTTTTGTCCTCAGACTTGAGCACGTCCTCTGGTTCAGTGGGGGTGCCAGAGGAGAAGGAGGCCACTACTGGAGCATCCACCAAAGGGACCACAAGGGTAGAGGCCAAGGCTGGTCCCACATTGTAGAAACGCCAATCGTGTGATGAAGGTCTAGGCCCAGCAGCAGGGGTGGCACACTGTTCTTTAACGAGGTCCAAAAATAACAGAGAAGGAAGAACCTCTGTGTAGATGACAGGTTTAGAGAAAGGAGTATCCCCTTAGGTGGAAGGATCCCTCTGGGGTTCAGGTGCCACCTCCTCCGAGGTCAATTAGGCAATGACCAAGGCCTTCTGAAATAGGTATTTAAATAAGGCTGGCTTAAAGACCTCCATTGGTGTGGGGGCTGGTCCTGGAGGAAACTTTCTGCCTCAGACATATATGGATTTCTGATCTCACCCTCTTCCTCCTCTATGCTCTGAGAGGAGTGGCTATGCTCTGAGGGGAGTGAGTAATCCCTTTCCCCATAATCCCCCCAATCAGATTGAGTAAAGGGCCTACCAACCTCTTGAGGTTTAGGGTATTCCCTGTGTTTAGGAGGGGGCCCTTAAGAGGGATTGGAGAACCAATCTTGTTCACCCACAGAGGGTGAAAGAGCTGTTGGAAGCCCTGTGCTAATCCTCATTGAGTGGCAGAAGAGACTACTAGGGAAATGTCAGAGGAACCACTGCCTGAGTGGGTTCTCCAGGACGTAGGCCAGCAGCAATGGGGGTGAAGGTAGCTTCAGGCCTACATCTAATGCTACCCTGAATGGTCTGGTTGGGAGGTGGAATTGTAGGGGGCCTGAAGAAAATGGGATCCTGATTTGCTAAGGTCTTGGGGACCCCCTTCCTCTTCTGTTACCATAGGGGACCAGGTTTGGGTATAGGAGGAGTGGACTCCCTCTTCCCTGGGCCCCACAATTTGGCCAACCTGTGCTTCCATTGGAAGGAAAGCCTGCTGCAAACGTCCCCTCATTTGATCCAGAGTTTTAGCAAATTGCCTCTCAAGCGCAGCATGTCTCCTTTTTTCAGCCTTTAGTTCAGCTTGGGAAACTTTCTTTGGAGCGACGGCTTTGGCTCTGATTTTTGCCACTGCTTCCCTTTGAGCTGACTGGCCATGCTGCCTCTTCCTTTTTCTTCTTCTTCTGGGCCAGGGGTGTGTGTGCCTCTAATCCAGAGGCTTCTAACTGCTTGGAGGCCTCCATGATCAAACCAGGGGTACACAAGAAGTGCTGGAAGCAACCCTCAATATGTGTCCCCTGATCTCACTGGGATAGTTCTCTCAGAAATATTGCCGCAGGATAAGACAAACCGACACTTCTGGCCAATTAAAATGGCCACCGGCCTCATGCTTTGTGCTGAGGTAATAAAATGGCTGCCTGCAAGAAGAGAAATTGTTGGAGGGCCTTTGTTACTCTATAGGCTCTAAGAGCCCTGAGCGAAGAGAGAAACCCAGGAGTGAAACTTTTAGCCTCGGAGCAGCTGTGTATCAGAGGCTTGAGATCAAATCTGCAACCTTTTCCACCTAATTGCTAGCTACGAACCTCAACTCTGCTTCCAAAACACGAAGCTTGTTTTGACTAGGAGCTGAGTCAAAACTGGGGGACCTGGCTAGAGGCTGGCCTTTTATATGGCAGACTCAGCTTTATGATGTAATAGGGAGGAGTCTAACCCATCCTGGACTCTCGAAGCAGTGTATAGGAGAATATAAATGACACAAAATGAATTCCCTCTCCCCCATTGGAGTCCTTGGTGTTTCCCAAGCTTGGTTATTTGCTAGCAGACATTTCACTGCCTAATTAAATAACATCATCAATGCTGCTGAAAATTTCTACCCTACCTTCCTTAAAACCTGAAGCGTACATCTATCCCCCTTTTCTCTTCCTCTAGCACTCTCTTCAATCTCATCTCATAAGCTAAGTAGTCTTCAAATGTAATCTTTGGCAATGCTACTTCATTTTTTAAAATATTTTACCAATTCCCATTACCACAATCCTTCTAAGATAGCACCATTTTCAACATTTTCAAAATAAAAGCATTTTGCCTCCCCAATTACTCACCAATTTTTCTTTTAATTCTTCTTTTCAATCCAAAACTTAATTTATGCCTAAACAAAGCAATTTATACTATGAAATATTACTCCATTATGTATTTCTATATTTTGGAAACTTTACAGTGAGTTCACAAAAATGGTTTCATTAAGCATTAAAAATCATTTTTTTCTCAAGTTTGTTTTCATGTTATTGGAACTATTGCAAAATTATGTATTATTGTAAAATGTACATTTTTGACCACCAAGTTCCTCTGGTTAAGTTAGCACAGCAAACAACTTAATTTGACTTTATGAAAAACACATTTTAATTAAGCACATTTAGAGCATGCAAATTAAAAAAGAGCTATTACTATATTTATTTCTATTACAAACAGTCTTCCAAAGTCCTTTACAGATTTAAACAAAAGAAAGATGGAGGAAGTATTTTCTTACCAGGAATACTGGCTCCATATTTGTATCAGTGCTACATGTTTATCAGTTTTATATATCTTCACAGACAATTCCGCCTCCCCTCCCCGCTACAGGTGGTCCTCAACTTACAAGTGAAGGTTCAAAGTTACACTGAAAAAAAGTGATTTATGACCATTTTTTGCACTTATGACCGTTGCAGCATCCCTATGGTCATGTAATCAAAATTTGGATGCAACTGGTTCATATTTATGCCAGTTGCAGTGTGCTGGGGTCATGTGATCCTCTTTTGTTTCTTTCTGACAAGCAAAGTTAATTCAATTCAATTAAAAACCATGTTACTAACTTAAGAACTGCAATGATTCACTTAACTTTGGCTAGAAATGTCATAAAATGGGGCAAAACTCATTTTACAAATATCTCACTTAACATAAATTTTGGGCTCAATTGTAGTCCTAAGTTGAGGGCTAGCTGTATTTAGATTATAGTGTCAGATACAGACTTGACTTTTTAACAAAGCATTACATTTTAAGCACTATTCAGGCAAATAATCTTTAAGATTAGAAAATATTAAGTATGCACCAGGTCTCAGTGGTTTTAGAAAAAATACAGCAGACAAATTAAAAATTCCTTTTTATTAAATGGATATGTTTTTTAAAAAATCAGGAATTTTAAAAATTCAGGAAATGTAAAATTTTAACCCAGGCAAACCTAGAGTTGATTTTATCTTTTCAACCTTGAAAAGGCATAGTCAAGACAAAGATAGTATCAGAGGTAAAGGTGCTCGGTCATGCAAGATGTTTATAGAGGCAAGATCAGAATTCATGGAAAGGCAGTTGTCAGTAAATACTGTATTCAAAAGAAAATCAACAACTATAAACAAATTGCAATTGTTATCCTTAAGTTTTATTTGAGAAAATTTCAGGGTAAATCCTGCTGAGTTATGGAGTTTATTTACAGGAAGCAGGTGAATAACTATAAGTGCTTTGCAAGATTTTAAAAGAGACATGTTCCATCATGCCCACACAGAAATTCCATGATGGAGAACTCCACTCCTTTCAATATTAACTTAAAAGCATTTTATCCTGAAAGAACAGGGCCTTCTCCCATAAGAAAAATTAAGCTGCTGAACATTTGAATATTATTGATAGTCTAATTATCTAGGGACAACTCCTGCCAATTGATAAATCTATTTTGTCTTACTTTTTTATAATAACCATGGATCTCTCTGTATAATTGCCCTTAAGTATCAACTAAAAAGTATTTCTGTTACTCAGAAGCAGCAGGTAGAAACATAAATTATCAGAAATAACATCCCATCTGTCATGCATAATAACTTTTGACTATTAGCCCTAACTACACCTTTAATAATTAAATCCTCAATGTACTCATCTTTTGTCTGGACTATAGGAATGTTTTATAGAAATTTCTAAGTCTTTTTAGTACTATATTACTGAATAAATTTTGTCAACCTTTTAGAACTAAGTTTATAATAATAATAAATACTATTCATAATTATCACATATATCAACATATTAATTGCAAGCCTTCGGGATAATACACACACTCAGAGAAAGAGAGACAGAGAGAGAGAGGAAGAGAGAGAGAGAGAGAAAGAATAGCTGAATATGACAGATGCACACACACAAGCACAATTTATGAGATAAACACATCAGCATTTCCCAGGAAAAATAATCCTTTCTATACCAGGAAAAGAAACTTAACATTTGTCAGAATTTAACTATTTTAATTTCTTTTCCTTATTAAAAAAAACCTTAAAATATTTATCAGAAAAAACATTTTATCCCCAATATAAAACTGAGATCATGCAAGAGATTCATTTTTTATTCTAATTCAGTAAAAAATAAATATATGCATTTTATAAAATTTGAATTCATTTTGTTAAAAAATAAAAATACTCACTTGGTACTTCTAAGCTGTTTGAAAAAGATGCCAAGTTAATTCTTTCAGCAACTATGCCTTGCTAGTCACAAATACATTCCTAATGTCTAAAATAGATACCCTATCATATTCAGCAGTCACACCTCAGGAGCTGAGATCCCAAGCAAAGCGAAATGTCCTGTAACTTGCAGAGCAACTCCTGGTAAAACTCATTGACAGAACTGCAAAGCAGGACAAGGCTCCTAAGTATCAACCAGGGTTTATACTCAAGGTAAAAATATGCCTCCTCTTAGCAGGATATTTTAAATAGGGTGGATACTTAAAACACAGCATAACGTCATGATTACAGTAGTTATACCAATTTAATTTAATTTATTTTAATTCTATTTAAAAGAGTTCCTGTTAATCTGTCTCCCTCCTCTGAATGAATACAAAGGAAAATTTATTTTAATTCTGGGTAACATTTTAAAATCTTCTTTTCACACATATTATTTTTATAATAGTTGGAATTACTCACCCCAATTTTATATTAGTTGTAACTCAGGGGGGGGGGAGGAAGGGAGGGAGAGAGGGAGGGGTATGCCAGGAAATACTTCACAAACTTTTTGTAGTTAAATAGTTGAATTAGGAAAAAAGATAAATACTGCTTCAGTTTCTAATCAAGCTGGAAATCTAGCAATGCAAAGCAATTTTTACTTAGCCCAAAAATAATTTTTCAAACTTAGGATTTTAGCTTAAGTAGTTTTAAAATGAAGATGAAATTTTATAAATGTATACATTTCAAACTCTATTAAATGATTAGGTAATTACTTTATGATTTTAGATGCATGACACAAATCTTCTATGTTGTTAAATTAAGCTTCTGTTTATCATTTGACTAAGAACTTTCATGAGGAATATTCAGCAAATTTAAGAGATTGGATATTGTGAGGATACAGTAGTTTGACTATAATCACATCCATATTTACTGCATACTACATGTTATAACATGATTTTAACCAAAGCTTGCTTTATTAAAAATTAAAATGACACCCAATGCACACAACTGCAAGTAAGCACACATTTTATGGTACAGGCAGAAACAACAAAAAGTAAGTCTTTTGTTCATTTTGGTTTTAGCCTGGATGTATTCATTTGACATGGGAAGGTTGTTTTCCCTTTTATGATGTTTTACATTTTTTAATTTAAGTATAGAAATATTGAAACCCACAAGAAAACAGTACCAATGTTCTTCAAGTTCTCCAAAACTAGGACCCCATTTAATCCTACTGATAATATGAAACCTGTACTTGAATTATATGATTATTTATTAAGATTTTTTGCTTTTATTTCATTCCCATCAACATCCATGCTATCATCAGACAATGAATAGATCAGAGTATATTTTCAATCAAATCTATATACAGGGGTTGTGAAAAATAACGTTTATCATGGTCACATCACTATGTGGTAAAATTTGGTTTCATAGCATCAAACTTTCCTTGCAGAAACCAGGTCCTATTAAGATCAATCCTGATTAATCTCTTGTAGATAGTACCACAAGCTATTACTATATGTTGTGCAATATATTTAACATATAGATGTTTCTAGAGATTATATTTAGGATTTTAAGGACAAGGATGTACACAGAAAACACCTAGCTCTTTCCTAGCTTTTGCCCAGGTTCGGCTGGTTCGCCAGCTTCGCCCTTACCTGGACCGAGATGCCCTTCGAACGGTCACTCATGCGCTCGTCACGTCCAGAATCGACTACTGCAATGCTCTCTACATGGGGCTTCCCTTGCGGATTACTCGGAGGTTGCAGCTGGTGCAGAATCGCGCGCTGGCTGTGATGGGGTATCCCGATACTCCCATGTTACACCCTCCTGCGACCTGCATTGGTTGCCGGTTGCCTCCTGGGTTTCCTTCAAGGTGTTAGTAACAACTTATAAAGCCCTTAATGGCTTGGGTGCAGGGTACTTGCGGGAACGCCTCCTGCCTGCATCACAGTCCAATTGCCCCGCGCCCCATAGGAGGGGCCTTCTGGGAATACCGTCGGTCAGGCATTGTCGGCTGGCGGTTCCCAGAGCTAGGGCCTTTTCTGTGGGAGCGCCCGCCCTGTGGAACCAGCTTCCTGCGGATCTGCGTTTGGCCCCTGATCTCCGCTCCTTTCGTCGAGACCTGAAGACTTGGCTGTTTCAGCAAGCCGGCCTGGACTGACCATGGGGAGGGTAGTTTTAACTTTTGCCTATTTGCAATTTTACTGTTTTTGTTGTTTAGTAATTTGGACTTGTTTTTATTTGTTTTATCTGTATATCTTTGTGTATGTTCGCCGCCCTGAGTCCTTCGGGAGTAGGGCGGCATACAAGTCTAAATAAATAATAATAATAATAATAATAATCTAAAGCAAAGAAGGCCATTGATTTATTTCTGTTCTACCTTGGAATGATTCCCTTAGAAAAAAATAGGTAAATTATTTGGGGTGGGCCAAAGTTCATTACTATCATTAGAGTTACAAGTGACTTTTGCAGGACATTTAATAGTAGCTTCATTTTATTATACAAAATATGGTATTTCCTAGATAGTGATAGCGTATCATTATGATACTGTGTTTACAGATTGCAAAAGAACATTTTATGCAGTTACCTTTGTGCATTATCCAGAAACTGCAGCTGTTAATCATGCTGACTGGGTAGTCAGCAATACATATAACTCATTCAAAACACACCACAATTGGTGCCACAACAATTGATACATATCTAATATATCAAATATAGTAACAGTATATTAGCTATGTAGCCAAGTTCAACATATTAGCTACATAACCAAGTTCGGGATCATCTTGCTAGCACAAAAAATATTCAACAAATAATTTTTTCCAAATGCAGATCTGGACAACTGTTGAAAAAATATTACAGCTTGTAAGTGGCAATTATTCAAACTATGAAACTTTTCTGGTGACCACTAAGAAGCACCAATTGTAGTATGTTTTAGACCTCTGTTTAAACCAGAGGTGTCAAACACGATTTTATTGAGAGATGCATCAGGGCTGTGTTTGACCTTGGGGGTCTGAGTGAGTGTGAACAAGGTGTTCGCATAATAAACTTCGCATAATGAGGTGTCTATGATCGCCCCCAGGTGTGGTAAACAGGTGGTAGGAGTCAGGTGGCTCTTCACTGTTTCCAGGGTAGGCTCGTGGGCCAGATCTAAGCACATCCAGCCCCTGGGCCTTGGTTTTGACACCCCTGGTTTAAACTATTCTGTTCACCCTAGTTATCACTCCCCACCCCTTTAAATAATTCTTTTTAAATAAATGAATATTTTAATTGTTACAATTCTCTAAGATAACCCTAAATTTTGTTAATCGTGGAGTTTAGGTATTTAACAGTGATGTAGAATCTGCAGTTCAAGAGGTAAATATGGGCCCCAAGCTCTTGCACATCCCATGCCTGAGCAATATTTTTTGTTTTGAAAATTTCTGCCGCTGCTTTTTTAAAAAATTCCAATCTAACCTGTTATTTTTTTTTTGAAGTTTCTTATCCCAGCACAAAAAACTGATTCAGCTTACCTTTAAAGATCATTCAAGGTGAATTAGATACTGCCATCTAGCAGGATTTACATCAATATTTTCTTTTTATACAGCAATGCTGCTAGTAGCCCTGCATTAGTGTTATAAATATTATGTGAAGATCAAAATTTTAATTGTCAAAAAGGTTGTTAACCTATGAGTATACCACTACAGATTTTGGATTGGATTACACACTTAAAGATTTTGGATATGAGCCTGTCAGTAATCAGAAACAATTCTATAAGCTTTCCTTTACCACCATTAAACCCTGTAATCAAGACATCCTCTTTCCCACTTAAAGAGTGGGAAAGCCTAGTTCTGATTTAAATTCCCACAAGTCTCAATTCATCCATCTAATCATTAAATCCAATGATTGAGCCAACAAGCACAAAAGACTATGTAAGGGGGGGGGGAGAGATTGTTTGGCTTGAAAGGATGTATTTAATTCTAACCCAATCAAGACAACCTCTAGTCACATGAATCCATTTAGTCCTCTAATAGCTGTATTATAGAAAGACACAAAATGTTCCCACAGAGAACAGATGAAGAGTTGGCTTAATCTTTTAAATTACTGCATGTAAAGTGAAAACAAAAACAAACGCTTATATTAAAATGCAAACAAAGAACGGACGTATTTCAAAAGTTTATCATTAACAGACTGTGACATGGGAAAATATATGAGCGACATACAGTACATCAATCAATAATACTGCATAAAAATGTTTTATACTGAGATACAAACTAAAGTAGGATTTTAAAATCCACATAAGTAGCAGTTCAAAATTGATTATCTTCAACAGATTTATCACTATGCTCTAGAAACAATTTAACAAGTATCATAAAACACAATTTTATTTTAAATAACTCATCATGTTTGAGAACAATACACTTCAGAAAAATAGATTAAGGCAATAATCATGAAAGAAGCTACTATACTTAAATGTCATACCAGAATAGCTGAGATGAGAAAATCAGTTTAGAAGAAATACATTTTAGAATGTATCCAACAATGTAGCAAGGTAACAGGAAGCAGGCTCATAGTGAACAAGTTGATACTCAGAAAGTTCAGTTACAGTATCAGCATATGATTTCATTACTTACTAACTAATTAGCATGAATTATCTTAATATTCAAGCAGTGAATCAGACTCAGCCTGTCAGCCACTAGGGCCATCTTACTATCTCCCTTCCTGCTGTCTAATACAGAGGAAGGGGGGGGGGGAGAGAAATTCAAAGAGTGGGACTTTTCCTAAAAATAACAAAGCAAATAAGTCCTAAAAATAACAAAGCAACTAAGTGTGATGAAAGATTACTAGATATTTTAGCACCAACTGTCACATCCACTTTGTGCAAGTAATCCTTGAGTTATGAATGTAATAGAGCCTGCCAATTACATTCATCACCTGAGGATTCATTGATTGAATCATGTTAAATGAACTGGGCATTGTTTACCTGAACGCCACTTTTCCCTGTTAGGCAAGACAGGTCAGGATGGGTGATACTCTTCATTAGCTACTTAGGAGTGAGTCTGTGCAAAAGGCTTATTAGCCTAGCTCTGCCCACTCTGGGTGACTCCTCCCCAGTTTCTGTGAAGTCAGTGCGACAGACCGGATTGCCTCTAAGTAAGGAAAAAGAATATTAGCAGGACCACCACCACCCCGGGTCCCATGAAAGGAATCTACCCCTAGGGTGGGGCTGATCTGTCTTGCCTAACAAGGAAAAGTTGTGTTCAGGTAAACAACACCCCTTTTCCCTTGTAAGGCTGCGACAGGTCAGGATGGGACATACCAAAGCAAGGTTGTCCTCGGGAGGGTTAAGACTGGTCCTGGCTTGCATGATCTGAAACGACTCGTTGGAGGACCAAACACCGCATCCGCTGAAGCAAAGGAATCCAGGCAGTAGTGACGGATGAAGGGCAAAGATGAAGTCCAGGTGGCTGCCCTGCAGATCTCCTCCACCGACGCCTGCGTAGCTCAAGCCACTATGAATGGAATGGGCTGTGATGCCCCTGGGAACTGGCAGGGACCTGCTGGAATAGGCTCGAGCTATGCATGCTTTGATCCATCTACTCACTGTAGATAGAGTCACTTTACCCCCCCCCCAGCGAGGAAGGTTGGAAAGAACAAAACAAAGACCCCATCCTGCGGAATGCAGCAGTACATTAAATATATATCTTTAAAGCCCTGCGCACATCCAAAGTGTGCCAAGTCTTCTCCAACTCATGGACCGGATAAGGACAAAAATCTGGAAGGAGCAGTTCCTGAGCTCTGTGGGAAGAGGTGTTGACCTTCGGGATGAAGGCAGGGTCCAGCCTTAAAACCACCTAATGAGGATGGAAAAGACAGAGGTTAGGACGAACTGAGAGTGTGACCAACTCTGAAACTCTCCTCACAGACGTGACTGCCACCAGGAATGCCACTTTTAGGGTGAGGAGATGAAGACTGGACTGTCGAAGCAGTTCAAACGTAGGTTTCGTGAGGGACTACAAGACTTTGGTCAGATCCCAAGTGGGGTACCTATGTATCATAGGAGGACAAAGGTTGGTTGCTCTGAGAAACCTACGGACCGTAGGGTGTTGAGCCAAAGATTCTAACTTTCCACAAGCCAATACTGATGAGATGGTGGACACCTGCCTGCGGAGAGTGTTGGGGGAAAGATCCTTATCCAGGCCTGCCTGTAGAAATTCAAAGACCACAGCCACCAAGGCTTGTAAAGGTGAGATGTTGGACATGATACACCAAGCTGAGAAGGATTACCAAGTAGCTTCATAAATACGAATTGTAGAAGGTCACCTGGAGGCCTGAATGGTTTGGGTAACCTTGTTGGAGTTTGGTGTTTTTTAAATGCCCCACTCAATCGCCAAACTGCCAGTTGCAGCCACTGGGGCTCCGGATGAGACAGGGACCCCTGGAGAAGAGAGACATCCTCCTCAGGAATCCGCCAAAGGGGGGATCACTGACAGGCCCATCAAATCAGCAAACCAACGCCAGCGACGCCAGAAGGAGCCACCAATATGATTTCGGTCTGCTCCAACAAGAGCTTTCGAATCACCACTGGGATCAGTGGCAAAGGCAGAAAAGCGTACAGTAATCCAGAAGGCCAGCTGCAGTATAAGGAGTTTGTGCCTTCTGCCCCCTGGGAGAAATATCTAGTATAAAATCTGGGCAAGTGGGCATTAAGGGACGTGGCAAACAAATCCACTACTGGCAATCCAAACCACAGAGAGATTTGATGAAATAGAGAAGGATGTAATTGCCATTCAGCATGATCAATGGTCGTCTGCTGAGCAAATCTGCCTGTACATTATCCGATCCAGAGATATGCTCAGCTCTGATCAACAGAAGGTGTTGTTCCGCTCACCTAACCAGGGACTCCGCTTCTGTCATAAGGGAAAGGGACCTGGTACCTCCTTGTCTATTGATATGGGCTTTTGTGGCCACATTGTCAGGCATAACCAGGACGTTAGACTCAGACACCTGGCAGAGAAACTTCCTCAGGGCCAAACAAACAGCTCTAACCAATTGATACTATGAGCCTGTTCCTGTTCAGACCATAAACCTTGAGCCCAGAGGGAGCCTAAATGGGCACCCCAACCTGCCAAGGAGGCATCACTAGTAAGGACAAGGCAGGATTCAAGCTTGAAAGACTGACCTTTGGACATGGCCTGGAAAGCCACAAGTGGAAGGAAAGTAAAACGTGCATAGACAACCTAACCTTCCTGGAGGAATGAAGAAGACATGATTAAAATGTCATCCAGATAACATTGTAAACAGACTGGAAGGGTACAAAGGTGCGCAGCTAAAGACACCAGGACTTTGGTAAAAACCCTGGGGGTAGAAGACAAGCCAAAGGGAAGGGCCCTATATTGGAAATGGCGCCCCGGTAACAAAATCTAAGAAACCTCCTATGTGAGTAACAAGTAAGAACACTCAAATAAGCTTCCATGAAGTCTATTGATGTGAGGAAGTCCCCCTGCTGAATGCTCTCCAAGATGGAAGAGTGTGCATCTTAAAACGCCTGTACACAACATATTTATTGAGACGTTTCAGATCAAGAATTGTCCTTCCCCCCTCCACCCTGAGGCCTTGGGAATAACGAAAATTCTAGAGTAGAATCCCATCCTGTTGGTTTAGGGGAACCTCCTGAATGGCCTTGAGATCCAGCAAATGCTGGATGGCCGACTCCATCAGACTCCGCCTCCCAGCATCTCTAGATACTGGGTAGGAGATCAAGAACCTCGGAGGAGTGGAATAGGATTCCAGTGAAAGACCCGATCTAACAGTAGACAGAACCCAAGCTCCTGAAGTAATACCCTCCCATTGGGCCACAAACCATGCTAAATGGCCATCAATGGGAACGGACTGTGCACTAGCGCTTGCGGCAGTACGGACGACTTCCTCCTCCTCGAAAGGGCCGTTTGGTAGAAAACTGCTGCCTGCCCTTGCCTGAGCGATCAGGAGGAGGTTCTTGACATTGATACACAGGGTTGGACGGCCGGTGGAAACTGGAACTTGGCTCTCCTCTGAACTGAGGGCGTTTGAAATAAGGAGCGGCCCGATGTTCCACCCTCTTTAGGAGCGAAGGAAGAATTTTTCTTTTATCCTTGGTCTCAATTAAAAGGGGCTCGAAGACCTCACCAAAGCGTTTCTCCCCTTGGACCAGAGCAGATGCCAACTTCCATTTATGTCTACCATCAGCTTGCCAGTTATGCAGGCAGCACTTGCGCCTGGCCGCCACAGAGGAAGCAATGGCTTTCGTGGCAAATCTGGCACTATGTAGGGTGGCATCAGCCATGAATTCTGTAGCCACCATGATCTTGTTGATGTCCTGGTGGGCATGGACATTTGATGAGGGGATTCTATCCCACAGCTGTTTCAGCTACTTAAGCAAAGTCCTCGTAAAGAATGACGCCGTTGTAGAAGCCTTACAGCCCAGGCAGCGGCCAGATGATATCTCTGTAGCAACTGTTCCACTCACTTTTCCTCAGCCTTTTCCAGGTCTGAAGGAGCAGACGAAGAGGAGGCCAAAGCAGCAACAGGAGCATCCACCATGGGGACCTGAAGCATCTTGGTAAGTTCAGGTCCCACGCTGAAGAACCTGCGGTCAGAGGCCAAAGGATTGGGCCCTGTGGCAGAAGCTTCAAGCTGCTTCCTGATTAACTTCAGGAACAGTTTTGGAGAAGGAACCACTTCCTTCCTGACCTCCGGCTCGTTGAACAGAACATCTGACTCCTCAGGAGGAAGTGTGGCCGCTACCTCATCATCTGCGTGTTTCAGATTTGCGGTGTTCCTAGCCTTGAACAACAAGGGACTAAACAAGGAGTGTTTAAAACACCCCATAAACACCAGAACCTCATGCCTTCATCTGCTGACATATCAGATTCTGACCGATCAGGTTCTCCCACCAATGATGGAGTCACTGAGGCAACAGGAGTGACATCTTCAGCCAACCCAGAAACTGGATCCTGGAGAAAGGAGCCTCTTTCTGATAAAAGAGTTTCACGAACCCAGTATCTTCTTTTTGATAAATCAGAAGCAGCAAACAAATGTCGGGTCGCTTTCTGCAATCCTTCCGAGATGCCCTTCCTGATTGCCTTGTCTATCAGGATTTGCAAATTAATTGGGACATCCGAATCAGAAGGGTCAGTTGGTCTGTCTGCAGTTGCAGTAGAAGGAAAGAAGGGTTCCACCCCGTCTACTGTGCCCACGCTCCTGCCAAATCACACTTCTCCATGAAGATCATCAGCTTGACTGCCTCCTTCCAAAGGAATGGGAGAAGCGCCTCTCCTGGACCCATCAGGGGACCAGGTCTTGAAACCAGGTCTGGAAGAAGATCCAGGCTCCTCCAAATCCACTTCACTGATGAGTGATGCTGGAGAAGTGGCGCATGAAGACATTCAGCAAGAAGAGGCCTGTGCACCTTGGCTATCTGCTTCTGGATGGCCTGATGGCGCCTGGAAGTGTCTTTCTCCTCCGCCTTGGAAGCCTTTTTCACAGGCTGCTTCCCTTTGGTAGAAGCAGCAGGAGCAACCTTTTGAGGCTTGGCCGCTTTAGAAGCTCTGGATTCCCTTGGGGGTTCAGCCATCTTGGAGCAGCAAGACCTACGCTGAACTGAATGTCCTGTGCTAGGAGGAGAGCACACGAAGGGGTTTATTAAATAACTTCAGGGGAAATCTTCTCCATCCCCACACTGACCACCACTCTATTCTGCTCTATACCACACTTCAGTAGAAAGTTTTAACACTTCCTACTGGGACTCTAACTCTCCTGGGCCTAATAGGGCAACCACTATAGACCAGGCCCAGTTGGGAACGCGAGGATCCTGGTCTACTTCGGGATAGGGAAACCAATCTCCCACCGGAAAATTAGTAATTTTTAGTGCTACCCTTTGATGTCTTCTGCAGCACAAACAGCAACTGGTGGTGACAAAAGGCGCAGGAGTGGTGGGAAGAAGAAGCCTGTTCAAAATGGCCGTCTGAGTCTTCAAAATGGCCGACTGTGTTGTCAAAATGGCCACCGGCCACAACGAATCTTCAAAATGGCCACCTGATCCACACGAGGATTCTGAAGGATCCCGGGTATTTGTTGCTCTGCAAAGGCAGAGAATCTTGCAAAAGGCCTACGGCTGCCTGGTTCATCGTCCATCTCTCTGTGAATGTGGCTGACATCCACGCTCTTCGAAAATGGCCATCTGTCCTCGCAGAGCTCCTCAGCTCTGTAGAGAGGGCAGAAGCCTCCCACCGAATTCCGCTCAGATGTGCAGCGGAGTGCCAAACTCAAAGGGGAAAGGCAAAAGGAGGCTTTTTTTCTGTTCAAAGAAGAATTTCCTTGTAAGGTTGCCTTTGGAACTAAAATTTCCAAAGGCAGAAGAGGCAATACCACACGTCCTACTCTGCTAAGGACTGAGTAGAAACTGGGGAGGAGTCACCCAGAGTGAGCAGAGCTAGGCTAATAAGTCTTTTGCACAGACTCAGTCCTAAGCAGCTAACGAAGAGTTTCATCCATCCTGACCTGGCCTTACAAGGGAAAAGTGAGGCTTCCCTGCTTTATCCAATGCATTTGCTAATCAAATGCGCAAGTCGTTAAGTGCACATGAGGCATCTCAGGATGGGAAAGACCATTGAGGGCCTACTGCTATACTTATACTATATATATATATATATTATATATACCTATAGCTCAACCCACCAAAAACATAACTGTAAAAGACAAACCAGAAATAAAAGTTAAAATAAGCAAAAAAAATAGTAAGAGAACACATGTCTGATGTTAATGAACACAAATCACAGGGGCCTGATGGATTACATCCCAGAGTTTTAAAGGAGCTGGCAGAGGTCATTACAGAACCACTGCACCATATCTTTCAAAAATCCTGGAGCACCGGGGAACTACCAAAGGACTGGGAAAGAGCTGATGTGGTTCCCATCTTCAAAAAAGGGGGAAAAAACAGATCCAGGAAACTATAGACCAATCAGCTTAACATCAATACCCGGGAAGATACTGGAAAAGATAATAAAAAACCAGATCTGCCAACATCTAGAAACAAGTAAAGTAATAACTAGCAGTCAGCACGGGTTTGTTAAGAACAGATCATGCCAAACCAATCTTATTTCATTCTTCAACATAGTGACTAAATTAGTAGACCAGCAAAATACTGTGGACATAATATATTTAGATTTCAGCAAGGCATTCGACAAAGTAGACCACAACCTACTTCTTAGTAAGCTAGAAAAAAGTGGAAAAAAATAGCACTACCACTAGATGGACTCGCAACTAGCTGACAAACCGTACTCAGCGCGAGTAGTCCTTAATGGGTCTAAGTCTACATGGAGGGAAGTAAGCAATATCTTCATTAACGACTTAGATAAGGGAATAGAAGGGGGAACTTACCAAATTTGCAGATGATACTAAGCTGGCAGGAATAGCTAACACCCAAGAAGATAGGCCCAAGATCCAGATGGATCTTGACAGACTAGAACACAGGGCCATATCTAACAAAATGAAATTCAATGTAGAGAAAAGTAAAGTCCTACACTTAGGCAAGAAAAACCAAAAGTACACATACAGACTGGGTGAAACCAGGCTCAATAGCAGTAACTGTGAAAGGGATCTTGGAGTCTTATTGGTCAACCAGCTAAATATGAGCCAGCAGTGTGCAGCCGCTGCCAAAAAAGCTAATGCAATCCTAAGTTGTATTAACAGAGGAATACAATCATGATCAAGGGAGATACTAATACCACTTACTAAGGCTTTATAACCTTAGTAAGACCACACCTAGAGTACTGCATCCAGTTTTGTTCACCACATTATAAAAAAGACGTTGAAACTCTAGAAAAAGTACAGAGAAGAGCAACCAGGATGATTAGGGGACTGGAGACTAAAACATACGAAGAATGGTTACAGGAACTGGGCTTGGCTAGTCTAATAAAGAGAAGGACCAGGGAAGACATGACAGCAGTCTTCCAATATTTGAGGGGCTGCCACAGAGAGGAAGGGGTCAAGCTAGTTTCTAAAGCCCCTGTAGGCCAGACAAGGAATAATGGATAGAAACTGAACAAGAAGAGATTTAACCTGGAAATAAAGAGAAACTTTCTGACAGTGAGAACAATCAACCAATGGAACAGCTTGCCCTCGGAAGTTGTGGGAGTGCCATCACTTGAGACCTTCAAGAAGAGATTGGACTGTCATTTGTCAGAAATGGTGTAGGGTCTCCCGCTTGGGCAGGGGGTTGTACTAGATGACCTACAAGGTCCATTCCAACTCTGATTATCTGTTATCTGTGTCAAATTTCAAGTTTGTAGGTTTTACAGTTCTGGAGATTTTGTGATGATGCGTGAGTGGTACTTAGCTTATATATATATATAGATTAATGAATAAGATAAATCAGAAATTTTAGGCAAAACATTTGCTAAAGTATGCATTTTAAGCAGGTGAATAGAGTTTGCAAACCAGAAAAATCAGGATTCCAGAATAAAGCTTAAGTTTTCAAAAGCATTGGTTCTGCTTATTGGAAGTCAGCTATAAAATGCACAATTGACAATCAAATGACCACAGGATATTTGACAGCTGCAAATGCCAGGCAGTTGTAAAGCACCTGAATAATAACCACATGACTGTGGGGACACTGCAATGGTTATAAATGCAAGGAATGGTCACCAAGTTACCTTTCCAGAGCATCGTAATTTTGAACTATTTCTACATAGGACATTTGTTAAGCAAGGTCTATCTCTTTATGAATTATCCCAAACCCATTTATGTCTTTTACAAAATTTGAGTTCTTGACATGGGACCATCCTTCAAAGTATCAGCTTGGCACAATATTACAGGCAAAATTTTGGAGATTACAAAATAGTCATAAATATGAAGAAAATCACTTGGGGAAAAAATTAGCAAATATTCATTTGGTAAAGCAGGATTTAATACAACGTATAAGAGAACCTTGTTGAAATATTTATTCTTGTTGAAATTTATTCATATTACTACATAAAATTAAACATACAAAGGTAATTTACCTCTTATATGAAGAGGTTCGAGTTTGAACTTTCCAAAATAGCTCACCATTAAAATATATGTAATGAACAAAGGATGTTGTCTAGAGAATCTGTCAATCCCTAACTACCAATGCTAGGGTAAATGTATTAGTTCATATGGTGGTATTACCAGCTAAAGGAGAAAGGGGAGTGAAAGGCATTGCAACATGGAGTTGCAGACAAAAGGTCAGAGTATTGGTGGAAATAGTAGGGAGTTAAATACGAAGACCTCCAAGTTCCTTTCCAGGCTTAGGATTCCATAAGGCAGTGGTGGCTAACCTTTTTGGGCACCTGTGCCAAAAATTGCATGTGCGCGCACTCATGTGCCAGTATCCAGAAGGTAATGCGTGCAGTCCCCCCACGCCCCCTGCGCATGTGCACGATTCCCTTCCCACTGCCCCCTTACCTGCACCGTGCCTCCCTGCTGATTTTCAGCCTGCTAGCACCCAGAAGGCAATGCACACAGCCCCCCCATGCCCCGCGCGCATGCTCCCCTCCGCCACCCCTTACCTGCACTGTGCCTCCCAGCTGATTTTCATCCTGTTTGAGGCCTTTTTTGGCCTGCCAAAGGCTCGAGGGTTGCCTCTGCAGGCTAAAAAATGGGCCCGTTTTGTCATTTCCGGTATTTCCAGAAATACAGGAAGTGGCAAACAGGTCTATTTTTCGGCCTGCAAAGCCTGTAGAGGCATCCCTCAAGCCTCTGGCAAGCTGAAAATGGCCTGAAAATCAGCTGGGAGTGCGTGCATGCGCACTGAGGTAAGTTTACCTGGGGCTCGTGTGCCTGCACAAATGGCTCTGCCTGCACAAATGGCTCTGCGTGCCACCTGTGGCACACGTGCCATAGGTTTGGCATCATGGCTATAAGGGAAAACTACTTCTGAAAAACATTGCCAAAAAAAATTACAGGGACTTGTCCAGATAGTTGCTAGGAGTCAAGACTAATTCAGAGATACTAAAAAAAAAGTAAATTATAGAACATCCATGGTCCTTTTCCACCTTAGGATTCTATGACTTGCTTGAAAATGAGAGAACAAATCAAGCCACTATATATGATTCTCTTTTTTGGAAGACATAAATGGAGCAAAGCAGGAGGTTTTAGGGCAGGAAGAAGGCTCAAGGCCTTTGTGGACCTAGCCACGGAGGAAGTTGACCCAAGTAACCCAGTAAGCTGGATAAGGAGAAACACAGGCAGGTGGGGGTTGTTGAACATCGTGGTAGTCAGTTGTAAGGACAAGTGGATCACCCAGCAATGGAATTGTGATCATATGACTGCAGAGGCACTCCCAGGGCTGCAACTTTGCATAGATGGTTAAATCTCTTCATCCTGCACTGTTGTAGTTTTGAATAGATATTGAACCATTTGAATTGTTATAAGTCAAGGATTACCTGTACAACAAAGGAATATAGAACAAGATCATTTTAATTTATTTACAAATTAAAAATGATCCGTTATTTCATCCCTCTGGGTGGCTCCCCCAAATGCAGTATAATAGGTATAATTGGCAAAATTCATTTGGAAGAACAAAGATAAGCAAAGGAACAAGGCATTCCTCCCAAACCCTTAAAAGTCTGACAAAATGCCTGGATTTCAGAAGGTAAAGTATTCTAGAACAGAGTTCCCCAATCTTTCCAGCATTGCAGCCCGGGGGTGGGGGATGGTTCTGCATGAGTGATGGCAAGTCTGCATGTGCAGCTCCATTTGCGCAAGCAGCGGACACACGCACCTGCCACTCATGCAAATGGAGCGGGCAGAGATACGCTTGCCCACTGTTCAAACAAATGGGGATGTGCATGTGCACATGCTTGCCTGCCACTTCCGCAGCCCAGTTCTGATAGGCTTAAGGCCCAGTAGCCCCAGGGGTTGGGGACCTCTGTTCTAGAATAAGAATTGCAACAAAAAAGCCTGTTTCCAAGCCACTGCACTACTAACACTCTGAGGGAGAAGAATCAGAAGTATAATTTTCTAGATTTGAACACCTGCACATGTTCCATTTTCGGTTGGGTAGTGTGGTGTAGTAGTTATAGTAAAATCTAGGGAAATCCAGATTCAAATCTGCTCTCAGCCACAGATTAAATACTCACAGTCTGACTTTTCATAGTTGTAGGAACAAAATAGGCATCGGCTTACCTGAACACAGTTTCTCAGCATGCCTTGGAATAATCCACACATATGGGTTGAACCTGCCTTTCTGCCCAGAGACTGAGTCATCAATCTTTGCTACGCCTCTTCCTGTCGGGGCAGGAAGCCCCCTAGCCCCAGTCACGACAAAGGCACAGCCATTTGATGATCTTCTTGTAGTGTTGGTTCCCCTGGACACTGGACCAGACGGCTGCCAGGGTGGGAGTGGATTATTCTAAGGCATGCTGAGAAACTGCGTTCAGGTAAGCCAGTGCTATTCTCCAGCATGCTTTTGGGATAATCCACACATATGGGACATACCAAACCTAGCAATCCCTATGGGCGAGAAAGAATCTGGTCCTGTGAACTCCCATCTGTATGCACTCCTGTAGCACTCTTCTGCCAAAGGCCACCTCTACTGAGGCGTATGTGTCCAGTCTGTAGTGCTTTACGAATAGAGACGGGGAGGACCATGTAGCTGCCCTGTATATGTCCTCAAGGGAAACTTGCATCGCCCAGGCAGCTGTGGTAGCTACACTTTTGGTCTAGTGAGCTGTTACCTGTCTGGGTGTTGGAAGGGCCTGGGTCTCATAGACCTTGGCTATACAAGCCCTGATCCAGCGGCCTATAGTTGACGAAGAGACTTTAGTGCCCATTGAAGACAGCTGAAATGAGACGAACAGGGCTTCAGTTTTACAAAACGTTGATGTATGTTTGATATACCTGCGAAGAGCCCTCCAAACATCCAATTTGTGCCATCTGTGCTCTCTGTCGTGTGAAAGGGTAGGGCAAAAGTCAGGAAGAACAACTTCCTGAGCCCTGTGGAAATGAGAGTTTACTTTCAGGAGTAAAGGAGGGGTCGAGGCGCAGGATAACCCTATTGTTGTGGAAGGTGCAGAGGTCTTCCCTGGTGGAAAGAGCTGCCAATTCTGATATGTGCCTGGCCAATGTAGCGGCCACTAAGAAGGTGACTTTGAGTGTTAGAAAGCGTAGGCTTACGGATTGAAGGGGTTCAAATGGTTCCTGAATGAGGGCTTGTAACACTGTAGACAGGTTCCAAGAAGGGTATCTGTGAACTGTTGGCGGTCTAAGATTGACAGCTCCTTTGAGGAAGGAGCAGATGACCGGATGATGAGCTAAAGAATTCCTCTTCCCGTAGTGCAACACGGTGGCTGCTACCTGCCTGTGTAGCATACTAGGAGAGAACCCTTTGTTGAGTCCTGTTTGTAGAAAGTCTAGGATCTGAAGCAATGAGGCTACAGTTGGGTCTGTCCCCTTTTTGGTGCACCATTGATGGAATGCTTTCCAGGTAGCATTCATATATGCTGTTTGTGGAAGGCCTCCTGGAAGCTTGTACTGTTTTGATGACCTTTCTTGAAAAGTTATCCCTCCTCAGGATCTGCCTCTCAAGTGCCAGGCAATCAGTTGGAGCCACTGAGGCTCCGAGTGTTCAAAGACCCTCTGGCTGAGTAATATCCTGTCCTGAGGGATCCTCCAAGGGTGGGACACTGACAGGCTCACTAGATCCGCAAACCACGACTGTCTGGGCCAGTAGGGAGCAATGAGGATGATTTCTGCCTGTTCTAGAAGCACTTTCCTTATTATTCCCGGTATGAGGGCCAGAGGAGGAAAGGCTTAAAGGAGACCCATCGGCCAGTGGCTGCAAAGGGCATTTACCCCTTCTGCGCCCAGCAGTGGCAATCTGGAGTAGAATCGGGGAAGTTGGGTGTTTGTTGGAGTGTCAAAGAAGTCGAGGACTGGCCTCCTGAATCTCTGAGATATGTCCTGGAACAGATCTGGATGGAGACACCGCTTGGAGTTGTCCACCCTGGTCCTGCTTAGGTAATCTGCCTGGACATTGACTATCCCCGATATGTGCTCTGCCTTGAGTGACAATAGGTGAGCCTCTGCCCAGATTCCCAACTGCTTTGTTTTGGACATGAGGGATCTGGAGTGGGTCCCTCCCTGTCAACTGACGCATGCTTTGGCTGCCACGTTGTCCGTTAGGATCAGCACGTGTTGACCGGTCACTGTGCTTTGGAAGTGTTTGAGAGCTAAGTGAATGGCTCTCAGTTCTAACCAGTTTGTGTTGTGTTGGAAGGTCCACTGTGGACCATTGACCCTGCACGAGCTGGGACTGTAGATGGGGGCCCCATCCCAATAGACTTGCATCTGAAGTGACTGTGATGTGATTGGGTTCTTTCAATAGGGACCCCTTGGTAATCGCTGGGGATACCCACCACCTGAGGAAATTGAGGACATCTGACTGGAGTAGGACTCTGACGTTGGAGGTGCTGGTGCCTGCTCTCTGAAACGGTAGAAGGAACCATTGGAGAGGCCTGGCATGCAATCGGAGCCATGGAACTATGGCTATACACGAGATTAATTTTCCCAGAAGCTGGGAAAGCACCATTAGGGGACCCTCTTGCTCTGCTGTGACCTGGGTGATCAAGGACCTGATGCTGTCCTGAAGTTCCTGGGACAAATATACCTCGCATAGATTTGTGTCTATCACTGCACCCAGATGAAGGAGGTGGGTGGAGGTGTTAGCTGGCTTTTTTGGAAATTGTTTGAAAATCTGTGGTCCTGTAGGATCTGGATTGTGTAAGTCAGGTCTGATTTGGCTTGTTGGCTGGAACTGGACTGGATAAAGATGTCATCCAGATAGCACTGGATTTGCACTGGGATTGTTCTGAGGTGTGCGGCCAGTGCTGCCAGCACTTTTGTGAAGGTCCTGGGGGCCGATGACAGTCCGAATGGGAGGGCCTTGTATTGATAATGGCCCCCTGCATAATAGAACCTGAGAAGCGCCATCACTTGAGACTTCCAAGAAGAGATTGGACTGCCATTTGTCAGAAATGGTGTATGGTCTCCCACTTGGGCAGGGGGTTGGATAGATACCTATAAGGTCCCTTCCAGTTCTGATTATCTGTTAAATCTGTTAAACCTCCGATGGGAGGGATAGATGGAAATGTGGAGGTAAGCCTCCATCAAATCGATGGACATTACGAGATTGCCCCCCCCCGATGCCTTCCAAGATTGTCTGCAAAGGCTGCATTTTGAATCTCTTGTATTCTAAATAGGCATTGAGATTTTTGAGATCCAGAATCGCTCTCCGCACACACACTCCCAAGGACTTGGGAACTACAAATAGAATGGAGTAAAACCCTTGCCCCCTCTGGTCCTTCGGTACCAGCTCGATGGCCTGGATAGCCAGCAAATGCTAAACCGCCGTGTCCATGAGCCTTTTCTTTACATGGTTTCTGGAGGTTGGGCAACGGGTAAAGGTTCTCAGAGGAGTGGACAGAAAATCCAGAGTGAGACCGAATCGCACTGTTTTCAGGACCCAGGAATCGAAAGCGATGGTCTCCCATAGGTCTGCAAATAGGGCCAGTCAGCTGCCGATGGGAGGAAGGGTCTTGCAATCATTTGGATCGACGATAGGGATGACCTCCAGTGTCACGAAAGGGCCGTTTAGATTGAAACTGTTGTTTGTTTCTGTCTCTAAATCCTGATCTATCTGTGGGTCTATCAGATCTGGGCTGGTAAGATTTTTGGAATTGAGGAAATTCCTGGCCTGAGTCTGAGGAATGAAATGGCTGTCTACGGGCATAAGGAAAAGCCCTCCTGTCAGCCCTCCTGGTAAGCAAGGAGAACACCTTTCTCTTGTCCTTATTCTTGACTACAAAGGGATTTAAGCCCTCTCCAAATAGGGAAGAACCCATATAGGGAGCAGAGGACACTTTCCATTTGGTTCTAGCATCTGCTTGCCACTGTTGTAGCCACAACTGACAACAAGAAGTGATGTTGGAGGCCAGGGCCCTGGAGGAGAATTGGGCTGCATGCAGGGAGGAGTTGGCCGCAAATTCAGTGGCCACCACTAGTTTGTTGATGCCTTGATGCATTCTGATTTCCTCAGGGGGAATCCTAGGCTGTAATTGGCGGAGCCAGAGGAGGGACATCCTAGTGAAGGAGGTGGCCGCAGCTGCTTTAACCACCCAAGCGTTGGCCTGGTGTGACTTGTGGAAATTTTGTTCCGCCTTTTTGTCCTCTGTCTTAAGGCCTCTTCTATGTCACCTGATATTGCAGAGGGAGAGACTAAGGATGCCAAAGGTTTGTCCAGAGGGGGAAGCTGAAGTGACTCAGACAGAAGAGGAGCCATATTGAAAAATTTTTTATTATTATCCCCTGGAGTGGGGAAGGATCCTGGCTGTGCCCATTGCCTCTGAACTACATCCAAAAGTAACTTGGGACAAGGAATCTCCTGTTGGAGAATTGTAGGTTCAGAAAAAACCCTGCTGTTAGGCCCGAGTGTCTGCTAAAGCAGTCGGTATAGTGGGCAGTGGATCAATTTGGGCAGTGGTCCTAGCCTTATGGAGGAGGGATTTAAACAGCCCCGAGCTAAATAGACCTGTGAAGAGGGGTGGATCAGGTGGTAGGTCCTAATCTTCTGAGAACCCCTGTCCTCGTTGAACTTCCACCTCCATCCCAGATGCCCTGCTTCTGATGGAGTGGGCTGGAGAGGCCTCTCTCTGGTGCCTGGAGGAACCCATGGAGGCCTGATATTGCACTGACTGTAATGGCTGAGGATCAGATCTGGGGGAAGAAGAATGGCTCCTTCCCTCAGTGAGGAGGCAACCCCATGAGAAATGGCCTGAGCAATAAGGGCCTTAAGATCCTGATAATTCTGGAGCCACTCTTTCTGCTGAGTGCATCCCCGCTGCAGTCGGAGTAAAGGTGGCATCAGGTAATCCAGTCCTGTCTCTGGTCTGCAATTCTGCAGGACGAGGAAGCATGCAATCAAAAGGAAATCTCTGAATTTGGATTTCCTCAGTAGGAGGGATAAATTCCTTTTCCCTATCTCCCTCTGGTGACCAAGCCCCGAAAATCGCAGGCAAGCCCTGTGCTAATGGCTGCTGAGAAGAGGGACTAACAGGCCTTGGCTGGGGGGAGGGGGAATACTTCTCTTGATCAGCTTGCTTCCAACTGCTTGTGGGCTTTCTGGAGTAAAGCGCCTTTGCTTTGATCTTGTTAGCAGCCTCTTTGCTTGCAGATCTGGCCTTCCTGGGACTCTCCTTGGATATTTTAGCACTTGTGAACTCCATGCTGTCCTGGTCAGCCATGTTGCTTTTGCCCCAATTGTTGGAAGGAGAGTTCTCTCGATCCTCCACTCCTGCTGCTCCAAAGGGAATTCAAGGCCTGGAAGCCTTCCCTAGGCTGACATTGGCAGCCTATCAGTCTCCTGGATAGCCTGTACAACTCGCCACATGGCCAAAATAGTTGCTGCTGGCCCCGAAAATCAGGTAGAGGTCACAAAAGTGAAAGTGGCTGCTCCAGAGCTACCATTAAGCCTGGGATCGAAACAACATGCTGGAGGTGATTGCAGCTTCAGCACCCTCCTCCCAGGGTTGGGGGCTCCCCTTGACTGCCTGGGCTGTTAGGCCTTCAATTGGTAGTTCAGGGGGCCGTGAAAAAATGGAGCAGGCAGGATTTCCAAATGCTGCCTGTTTACAATGTTTTGAATGCTTTAGGAGCTTTTTGCAAACCTTTGGGAGAATCCACACTTTAAACTGCTGCTTTCTGCTGAAATTGTTGGAGCCAACCTTTGCCACATCTCTATGGGGCCAAGACTGAGTCGTGACTGGGGCTAGGGGGCTTCCTGCCCTGACAGGGAGAGGCGTGGCAAAGATTGATGATTCAGTCTCTGGGCAGAAAGGCAGATTCACCCTATATGTGTGGATTATCCCAAAGGCATGCTGGAGAACAAGGAGAATTCAATGAGCTTCATTAACTAAATTCCTGCACAAACCTACAATTTAAATTAACAAAAATATCATTAATTTCTTCCAGACACTGCAAAATATATAGGAAACAGGCTTATCTTATCCACTACTATAATAGTATGTGGGCTTATGTCTCTATTATCAGGACAAATGAATTTTCATGTCTGGCATTGACTCCCATTGACTCAATGGAGAAAATCCAACCAATCTTTGAATCGGGTCACAATTCAAAAATCAGGTGGTGAACAAAATCGGCGTGGAAAGATTCCCTTTCCACGCTGATTTCCCCTTCGACACCATTTTTCTTTTACTGCACAGTTGGTCATACTTCTGGACATAACCAAATCAGATGGTGACCAAGTCCGGGAATGGGTTATGGTCGCAACCTGAGACTCCACTGTACTGTCATATATACTCGGAATGGCTACTAGTAATCAGAAGTTGTTACAGCCTCAAACTCCCTCAGCGTCAACCTCAAACTGTCTACTCTGGACCTCATCCCATTCCTAAGAGGTCCATAAAGGGGGCATGCATAAGCGCACCAGCATGCCTGTATGTCTTTATTGTCCCCATTTATCTGTAGTTACTTTTTTTGGTCATGTTTATCTTCATACTTTACCTGCTATCTTGTACAAGTTTGACAAATAAATAAATGTGCATGATTTTCATACTACGATAACTGCATTTCATGCCCCAAATGAAGAGTCGTGAATTATTAGAGTTGATTACGGTGTTCAACATAATGGCCAAATTTTCATGAAATAAATTAAAAGATTAGATTGGATTATCAGAAGCAAAGGGCATGTTGATTGCCCATCTGGATCTGTTTAACCTTCCTATTAGCATGATAAATTAAATTAGCCAGTAGTGAAACTTGATTGTATTATCCAAACCAAAATTTTGTGCTTGCCATTCTCAAACAAGACAAAATTTGAATATCAACAGCAAAAATGCAACAATGCAGGAGTCCGGGTTCATATAGAGAAAATTTTTTATTTTCTCTTAGTCAACCATAGAAGCAAGAATAACCAAGTCAACACAAACAGGCTGTGTTCAGAGTCCTCTCCTCATTTATGGTAAACCAGGTTTCTCCAAAATCTTGGTTTTGGGTTACATGCAAATGTGCTTGTGTAGTGTTGGCCAGAATTAAAAATATAGCAAAAATCTTAATTATATTCATACAATTAACAGTATGAACACTGCAGCATTCTTGTATTATTGCATAATTTATCTGTTGTTACTGAAAGCTATCCGAAGCTCTTCACAGCTGTTTTATTCATGGAAAGACATGTGAGACCAGTTCTATAAATACTATCACATGGAACTCTTAACAACATGCATCTTTCTTACACAGGATCTCAAAACTGACACCCTACACTCTCGGCCAAAAGTCCATGGCAACTGCTATTTTGGGGAAAACATTAGTAACATTTTAGTCAACAATTTATCCCCATAGAATATCATTCTGTCTGAAAATCTAAAATAGTCATTCTAAATAACAATTGATTATCCCAGTAGATGATACTAGGTAATTTATATCCTTTGTTGAATTACCTCAGATAATTTTTCAGGAATATAGAAGAACAGTTTAATGAAATCTTGATATTAGAGAGACATAATCATCAGATCACAGTTCAGGTTTCTATGAACTATTTATAAATGAATTGCATAAACAGAAAATATAATTGTTTATAGAATTATACAGGTAGTCCTTAATGCACAACCATTTGTTTAGTGATCAAAGTTACAAAAGCAATGAAAATAGTGATTTATGACTAGTGTAGCATCCCCATAATCACATGATCAAAATTTGGACAAATGGCAACTGGCATATAATTATGACAATTGCAGTGTACCACAATCATGTGATCACCTTTTGTGACCTTCTGAGAAGCAAAGTCAATGGGAAAGCCAAATTCACTTAATAACCTTGTTACTAACTTAACTGCAGTGATTCACTTAACAAATATAGCAAGAACTGCATAAAATGAGGAAAATTTAACTTAGCAATTATCTTGCTTAGCAAAATTTTGGGTTCAATTGGTAGTTGTAAGTCGAAGACTTCCTATTATCCATATTATTATTAATTTAGGTGCAGGAAATTGAAAAAAAATCATAGAAGACAGCATTGGCCACCAAGTTCAAGTTTCCAGCTGTCAAGAAAGCTCAATGGGTCTGACATGATGTCAGCATAAATCAGAGTATGACGGAGATATTCTCCTTTTAAATACATTAGGACCCATCCATTATTATTTGTAGAAAAGGATCCATATAAGTGCCCTAGGAAATCTATGTTCATAGAATTTTCAATTTACATCTCAACTCATACTTTTAAGTGCTCCACTTGTATGCTATTCTTTCATACCAACTTTCAGAGGAGTTTACAATTTATAACTCATTCTCATAGAAACTCAGAGGTATATCAATCACTCAGAACTATATAGTTAAAAAAAGAAGAGGTCGATCACGGGGGCAATTAATATTAAATATAGTTTTAATCATCTTCAAAAGGTAATCCTAAACTAACAGTAGTGTAACAAAAAATAAAAATAAAAAGGTAGTGGGGGCATTATTGGCTTCTTCCCTTTCTCACACTGTTAAACTTTAACATTTTTATTATGTATTTTATTATGTATTTTGAAAATTGTTCAAACTAGAGCAAGCCAGACAAAGTAAATGTGGATTCACTTTATGTCCAATTGTATAGAATAGAAAAAAGCACAAACATAACATTTTATGTTGTTCCCTTCTGTTCAAATTCATATGCACAGTGCAAAACAATGGTGTTATTGTGCTGGCAAATGCCATTCCATGAAAATAAAGAATTCTTAATTACCCATCAAACACCTACATGAGTTCTGGAAGGCTTTGATCACCCTCAGAGGCAGAAGTGAAGGTTGCATTGGAAAGAATGTTATTGAGATTTAGGTTTTACCTAGAAGAATGCTTCGTGGGTTAAAAGATGGTAAACAATTAAACTGGAATGTTGAAAGTAAATTAAATTTCCTCTTACAAGTACCAAATAGTTTGTGAGGCATTGTGTTACTTTCTTTGCAATTTAAGGAACCAGATTGAGGAAAAAGATATAGAATTTTTCAAATATAATAAATTGCATAAAGCATAAAGCTTGTAAGAGTTTGGCTCAATAAAACTTTTGTTCTACTTTTTTAACTATTTTAAATTATTAAGTCATGTATACTAAAATACTTTACATCTAAATGTTAAGATCTGTAATTATCCAGATCTGAAGAAGAAAGAAGACAAAAAGATATTGAGAGAACACAGAGGCAAAAACATCACTTCTGTTGGCATCTCCTTAAATCCATTATGCGATCTGCCAAGTTGAGTTCTTTAAAAAACTGCCAACACATCTCTCTGTTAAGTATTAATAGATAAATTATCATTGATAAGATAGAAAATCTTAAGGAGAAATATACAATAAATCTAATAAATTATAATCACCCTCACTGTAAAAAACTAACCAAGATACAGTTAAGTACCAGATTAACATTTTTGTAATCACTACACTTGAACAGTTAAAACCAGATCATAGAGTGATTTATCATCTTATAAAAATATGCTTTTTCCTTGTTACATAAAAGGACAGGAAAATATGATGATGGTGATGACAACCAATGCTGGTGGGAACCACAAAGTAGGGTTTATCTTTGACCAATGGAATCTGAAATAGGTCCTCTCTGCTGGCATGAGTGCAGCAGACTTGTCCTAACTGGATGAGGCAGTTTATCAGGTAGCCTGGACTTCTGCCATTAAGGGCTTTATAGGTCATAACCAACACCTTGAACTGCTTTGGGAAGCAGACTGGTAGCCAGCAAAGTTCATTAAGCAAAAGTGTTAATATGGGTTATCCCAGGGGCCCCAAAGACCTCTCTCACTGCACTTTGCACCAGTTGAAGTTTCTGAATGGACTTCAGGTATAGCCCCATGTAGAGAGCATTGCAGTAGGTCAGGCAAGAGATGACCAGAGTGTGAAAAACTGAGTGCAGGGTGTCATGATCCATATAACTGGTACACAAACTAGCAGCTGTGCAAAAGCTCTCCTGCTTATGCCTGCAATTTGCTCTTCAAGCAGGAGACATGAGTCCAGGAGAACCCCTAAGTTGTGAACTGGGACTGAAAAGGATAGGGCAATCCGATCCAGAACTAAGGATGACAAACATTCGGATCCTGAGGCTCCATACATTCAAAGTCACTTAGTCAAAAATTTGCCAGCATTTAGTCAGTCTGCAGTCTCTCATCCAGATTCCTACAGCCTCTAAACATTGCAAGACAGCATCACTCAGGTTGTCATGTGTGGAAATTTATTTTGCTCAAATAAATTTCTGGGGAAGTTTCTGAGGGAAAAAAATCTTTTTTTTTTCAAATGCCACATTTTTATAACAACTTTAACCCTGTTAGAAAAGAGGGCATTTGAAAATTAGATACTGTTACTGTTATAGCAATAAATTCTGCATACATAAAATCTCATGCGATAGAGACAAAGAAATATTCAGTATGCATTATGGGTTTCAAAGAAATATAATAATGTTATCATAGGCTGTTTTTAAATCTTGTCTCAAGCAGAATTCTTGATAAGAAATTAAAATGGGAAAGATTCTCAAGAGTGGGGGTGCAATATAAACAGACTAATGCTTTGCAGATCCTTTGAACTAAAATTCCATAAGGCACTGCCAGCACATATAATGGTTCCAGCTTCAAGAAAGCTATAGTTCAACATACAAATAGAATACCAGACTATCTATCCTTACAATAGAAGGATTCCTCACATTTATGTACAGAGCAGTTGATTCTTTCAACACTGAAAATTTGCAGGCACATACAGAAGCATAACACAAGCAAAGATAGCAAAATACAGAGAACAGTGACATCAGACTTCAGAACAACAAATCTTTCAAAAATAACAAAATATAACTATATAACTAGAAAAGCAGAAAGATCAAAACTCTTCAATATTCATAGAAGCTATTTAAAATCTCAAGAACAAAAGCGCAGCAAAAATGTGTACCAGAGATTGGGGAAAGTCCCAAGAAGCCTAAGAAGATGCCAGTTTAATGAGTAGATTAAGGAAGCCATAAAAGGTAAGAAAGCTTTTCTCAAATTATGGAACTGTTGCTCAAATAAGTCAAGCAAGGAGTACAAACTGGAAAAACAAATTAAAGTTGATAATAACACAGGAAAATAACTGAGGAGTATATTGCTAGAAAAATTAAAATAATTTTAAAGGTTTATTTAAGTATCAGAAGTAGGAACTTGGTGAGAGTTCACAGCAAAGAGAAAAGAGTTCACAGCAAAGAGAAAAGATGAATAGATATCTTGCATGAATTAATTTTTTCAAAGCAAACTGCACTGGAAAAACTAAGCCTAGTAAAAATAAGAAACAGCAGAAACCAGAAGGCATCCAGCCAGCAATAGTTCTAAAAGAAGTAAAATGTAAAATTACCTTTCAAACAAAATATTCTTATCTTAGAAAACGTTCTTCATATTGAAATATTGCAAAGAAATCAGACCTGTGTTCTGATAATAATGTGAGTTGTTTAACAACTGAAAAATCAGCTTTGTGTCTACAAACAGAAGCTTCTACCTCACCACCAAAATAATAGTACAATTGCACATATATCTATGAAAAAGAAGAGCTATTATATATTTTAGAATTTTGACATTAGCAAATATTAGCAGCAATAATTGAAAGGTTGAATTAACAAAACAGACAGATCTCATAATAAAAACTAACAATGATGAATATGCAGTTACAAATTATAAAGTGGGGACCTGTACTGCAATTTGTATTTTCAGTACATCAGTCTCTAAATCATGATCAAACCTATCTTATACTATTATACTCCCTTTACATACAATATTAACATTATAGACAGTCTATTTTAGACAGCCAGCTTGATATAGAAGTTAATGAAACAGGCTAGAAACTGGAAAACTCTGAGTTCTAGTTCTGTCTTGGGTACAAAGCTGAGTGACCATGGGCCACTTTATCTGAAACTTAGAAAGGAAGCAAGGGCAAACCGCTTCTGAAAAATCTTGCCAAAACTGTAGAAACTTGTCCAGGCAATCTCCAAGAATCAGACATGACTGAGCAGAAGAAATTAAGATTTTATTTATGGATTTTAGTAATATGTTATTCATTTCATGTTGGCTGATACATTATTATTTTCCCATATACTTGGTGGTAACCATACTAGTGTTGGATGCTTTGTTCTTAATGAGTTACCTGCCCTAGTATCTTGCCAAAGAGAAGCCTGCATTCTTTAAAAAGATAACAGATGGACTAGATAATTCTGATATGTTATAGAAGAATGATTGTGGAATTATATGCATCATATTCTAAGGAACCTAGAGATTATATCATGAAAAGAGTGTTGGTTCTTACCTAAAACGCATCTTCTGGATGTACGGGAGGAGAATCCAAAGCGTGGGACATACCCAGGCTAGTTGTCCTAAAGGTGGGCCATGGTCTGGTCCCGAGCTCCCACCTCCATGTGAACTCTTTGTAGTACTCTCCTTCCAAAGGCTGCCACCGCTGATGCGAAGGTATCCAACTTATAGTTCCTGATGAATGGAGATGGTGATGCCCATGGTGCTGCCCTACAGATCTCGTGTATTCCATTGTGGCTGCACTCCTGGTCGAGCATGCTGTTATTCTACCCAGCAGCTGTAATGACTGGCTTCGTAAGCTTTTGAAATACATGCTCTGATCCACCTGCCTATGGCTGATGGTGAAAACTTTTGGCCTAAAGAACCAGGTCTGATTGCTATAAAATATGCTTCCTTCTTTCTAATGGTCCTTGTTCTCTTAATATAAATGTGTACTGCTCTCCTTACGTTTAAGGAATGCCACTTCTTTTCTAAACTATGGACCGGTTCCAGACATAAGTCTGGTAGTACTATTTCCTGAGCTCTATGGAATGTGGAATTGATTTTCGGAATAAAGGTCTGATCCAGCCTTAATACTACCCTGTTTGGATGGAATATCCTCCCTCACGGATAAGGCTGCTAATTCCGATATCCCTGATATAATGGCCACTAGGAAGGCCACCTTAAGGGTGAATGAGAGCAACCCAATTGATCTCAGTGGTTCAAATGGCTCTGTCATGAGCACCCTCAGCACTTAGTCAGGTCCCAAGTGGGGTACCTGTGTATCACTGGTGGTCTTAGGTTGGTAGCTCCTCTGATGAGGTCCCACAATCCAATACTGATGTTATCACTGCTACCTGCCTACGTAAGGTGTTGGGAGCCAGGCCCTTTTCCAGGCCCTCCTGGAGGAAGTCCAGCACTTGTGTCACTAACACTGTGGATGAGTTGATATGTTTCTTGGAGAACCAGCTTCCAAATGCTTTTCAGGTAGCATCATAAATCCTATTAGTTGACGGCCTCCTGGAGGCTTGGAGTGTTTGTATTATGTTAGCTGAACATTCTAATCAACTTAGTGTGGCCCTCTCAAGTGTCAGACAGTCAACTGAAGCCATTGTGGCTCTTGGTGTTGTACTGCCCCCTAGTTCAACTCTACTGTTTGGAGGGATTCTCCATGGTTGGCTACTGACAGATCTACCAGATGCACATACCACGACCGCCTGGACCAGTGCGGTGCTATAAGATCTCCACCCTTTCTTCTATCACTCTCGATTACCCTCAGTATTAATGGGAGTGGGGGAAATGCGAAGACCCCTGGGCCACGCCCCTCGGAAAGCACTGGCCCTCTCCGTCCCCGGTGTTGGGAATCTTGAGAAAAATCTCAGTCGTTGTGCAATTGCTGGGGATGCAAACAGGTCCAGGACCAGGTTCCCAAACCTGTATGACAGTTCCCTGAACAGGTCCAGGTGCAGACGCCACTCTAAGTGGTCAACTGTTGTTCTGCTAAGCCAGTGTGCCTGAACATTCTCTGACCCCAAGATATGTTCTGCTCTGATTGATATGTCTCTCTGCCCAATGGCCTAATCACTCTACCTCTTGCATGAGCGTCAGGGAGTGAGTCCCTCCCTGTCTGTTGATATGTGCCTTGATCACATTGTCCATTAGGATCAACACTTGCTGACCTACTGCTTGTCTTCAAAGTCCTTAGAGCCAGGTGCGTCACCCTGAGCTCTAGCGAGTTGGTGTTGTTTTTGAGGTCTGTCTTGGACCACTGACCCTGTGTAATCCGGGTCTGGAAGCGGGCCCCCCCAACCTACTAGGCTAGCATCTGTCGTAATGTTAGTTGGTTCGGTTCCTTGAACCCACATCCCTTGGTTATGGCCTGTGACCTCCACCACTGGAGGAGATGCTTCACTTGGGTGGGACTCATGTCTTGATCCTCTTATTGCCCTTGCCTGCTCTCTGGTAAGGCAATAGAAACCACTGTAAAGTTCTTGCGTGTAGCCTGGCCCAAGGTACTATCAAGATGCACAATATCATTTTCCGTAGTAGCTAAAAGAACAAGTCCAGGGCCACCACCAGAGCTGTGACCACCTGACTTATCACTGTCCTTATGCTGTCTTGTTGTTCCTGCGACAAATAAACCTTGCAGGAGTGTGTGTCTATGACTGCCCCCAAGTGTTGCAGGCACTTTGTCGGCTCTAGTTGACTCTTTTCGAAGTTCACGGAGAACCTGTGTTCCTGTAGTGTCCGTTCTGTGGTTTCTAAGTCTTCCTTCACCCTTACAGTTGAGGCCTACTGTATTAATATGTCATCCAGGTAGCATTGGACATGTATGGGTCTTGTTCTGAGATGTGCTACTACTGCCGCTAGTACTTGGGTGAACATCCATGGTGCCGATGATAGGCCAAATGGTAGAGCTCTGTATTGGTAGTGTCTTCCTACGTAACAAAACTGCAGGAAACTTTGATGTGTCTTGGTAATCGGGATGTGTAAGTATGCGTCCGTGAGGTTTACTGATGTTAGAACATCTCCCTCTCGGATGCTCCCTAGGATTGACTGTAGGGATTGCAATTTGAATTTTTTGTAAACTATGTTTGCTCAGTAACTTGAGATCTAGAATTGGTCTACACACACACACACACACACACACACACACACACTGCTTTTTGCACAACAAACAGGATTGAGTAGAACCCTTGTCCCTGTTCATTCTTTGGTTACAC
Organism: Naja naja; assembly: GCA_009733165.1. Classification (NCBI taxonomy): domain Eukaryota; kingdom Metazoa; phylum Chordata; class Lepidosauria; order Squamata; family Elapidae; genus Naja; species Naja naja. The sequence goes on from CM019155.1 coordinate 90,354,148, forward strand.
TTGTACTGCCTGAATGTCCAGCAGGTGTTGTACAACTGTCTCCATAATGACCTTTTTGGCTCTGTCTCTTGGCATCAGGCACCTTCTGAATCAGTTTGGAGGCATGGAGAGGAATTCCAGAACTATGCCCCTTTTTATTGTGTTCCGGACCCACTTGCCCAATGTTATTGCCTCCCACTGGTTGGTGAATAGGCCCAGTCTTCCGCCGATGGGTGCACTCCCACTGGCTGGAAAGGACTGTCACCGCATGAATAGTGACGACCACCTATCTGCTTGACAAAACCTTCTAGGCAAGATCTTCCTCTTGTCCTTGGTCTCGATCAGTAGTGGTTCGATGGCTTCCCCAAATAGTTTGTCCCATTTCATTGAGGCAGAAGCTAGCTTCCACTTATACTTCAAATCCGCCTGCCAGTGGCAAAGCCAAACCAGATGCCTTACCACCACTGAAGCTGCTATAGCCTCTGTGGCATACTTGATCCCACTGAGAGTGGCATCAGTTATCAGCTCCATTGCAGCTATTATTTAAGTCTTGTTGCAATCGAAGATGATCAAGTGGCGCCCCTTCCTGCATCTGCTCAAACCATATCAGGACTCCCCTGCTAAAGAATGAGGCTGTAGAGGTTGCCTTTACTGACCATGCAGTTGCCTGGTTGACCTTTTGGAGGGTCTGTTCCGCCTTCTTGTCTTCCCCTTTTAGACCATTTTCTGCCTCATTGGCCAAAATGGTAGCAGATGTGGAAACTGCCACTGGAATACTGTGGGAATTGGAATTAAATCCACCAGTTCCACGTGTGGGGAAAATGACTGGTTGGTCCAACTGTCCTTCCATTACTTCCCTGAATTATTCAGGAAGGTACCATCCCTTCTACCTTTCTACCTTGGTTCTTGCAAAGAACCTGTCTTTTGGATGTGATGGTTCTAGATCAGTCTTCTGTCGCTGTAACATTTCCCAGGCCTTTTGCTACCTTGGCCTTCCCTAGCAGCATGCTGGCGAAAAAGACAGGTGAACACTGGGGTTTCTTTCATTTACCTCTTCATCTAAAAAGGCCGACTCTTTCTGATCATCCTCTCCTGAAACTGAAGCATCACTTTGGGTGCATGACCTACTTGAACTGTATCAACAGAAGCCCAACTCCTCCCTTGCTTCTCCTGCCAGTGAGGGATGCTGTGCCTCCTGCCTTTTCTAATTATGTACCAGGTTAGGTCTATTACATTGTCCATCCCTAATCCCTGACAGCATTTCCAACATAATGGCCCTCATTTCCTCCCTAAGGGACTGTTTTCTGAGCCCTGCTGCTGTAGGGGTAAAGCTGGTGTCTGCTTTTCTCTTGGGGGAAGGCTCCTGGTCTTCACTGCATTCCTGGGGCTTCCCTGCCTCTCTGTTACACACACATTTTCTTCCATACAAAGTACTGGTTGAAAAAAACTGCTCATCAGCGCCCTCTAGTGTCACACTTTTTTCCTGATGCTTTGTTCCCATTGTTCTGCCTGTTGGGAGTGTGGGAATTTCCATTCCTCTGTCTTCTTCTCAGCTCTTGCACTTCTTTGGGGCTGTCGCGGTTTCTCCTAAACAGCCTGTCAGCAGATTGGCAGTCCCGTTTCCCCTTCACCTAGTGGCTTCGGGATGGCCGACTGCTTGCTATTCTGGTCGTCCCTCTCTGCTGGCTGATTGCAGGACTGCCTGCTCGATCTATGGCCACTGTGGCTTTTTTTCTGAGCTGTTAAGCGCTCTGCTGGCTTGCCCGAAATCCCGGACTCTGTCATTCGTGAGCTTCTGCCCCCTTTGCACTTTACTTACACTTCATTCATTTTACTTCCCTTTCTTTTTGAAATCGAAGAATCCAAAGTATAATTAATATTCTTTTCCTTGAGCTCTCTCTTCTCAAGTCCTCTTTGCATTAAGACTGAGTCAAAAACTGGGCATGCACAGTGGAAGGAGGCAGGACTAAGCTTTGATTGACTGTCTTCAAGCAAGGAAGCAGAGACTACCCACGCTTTGGATTTTCCGACCTGTACAACTGAGAACAAGCAAAAAGTCGTTAAGAGATCGTATATGATAAGCTATTTAGTAAAACAAAGCAAGTAAATAACATGCAGTGAATAATGCTTTCATTTTTACTGGGATCACCACAAATACATATAAGACCAATAAATTTAACTAAAAAGCATTATTTAAAAATCAAAAATATTTAATCCAGGCATATAAAATGTGCAACAATTCCACAGTTCAAAGTGGTCTGGTTTAAGATACATTTACCCAGTAAGCTGTCAAAAAGACATGCCCAATATAATAATTCCTTTTTATTATTTATTTAGCTTGCAGAAATGAATGAAAAATGCACCTTGTTAATGAAAGCCATAAAAATTTTCAGAGAACTGCTGCTAAATATGTAACTTGATTTACTGGTTTTTATATATAGTTTTATTTATTTTTTAGTTCCAGATTGCTTTTTAGTTATACTGTGCTATATTTTAACATAATTTGTATTATCCTTATATATTAAGGTAAAATATAGATGAAATAAAAACTACACCTTTAATTAATTAATTACTTTATTTTTTTAACAATGTTTTGTTTGCTCTCTTAATTTAATTACTAATTTTTACTATCTTTTAAAAGAAATTGGAATTGTGAAACAGTCACAGACTGGCATAACCTTGATCCAAATAAGTTGTTCTTTGCAGATTTTAGATAACTATATAGCATTTGCTAACATTCAGATGTCATAACATCTTTTTGACAGTATAAGACCTCATTCTAGGAAAATAATCACTCACATACGCTTCAAGAGAAATATATCTACAAAATCCGATTCAAAATTTTACAAAATTATTTTGCTTTGTCGATTGAAAACCTTTTATCCATCAAAAATGAAAATTATCTTAAGATTAGAAATTTATTTATTTTACATTACTGCATAGAAACAAAGAATATGAAAACAAAATAAAAAGATGAAATATATATATATTTAAAAAGAGCTTCTTAAATAGGAATTATTTAGCTGCATCCAAGAAGAGTCTCTTTTCTGAGGCCCATTCTATGGAACATCAGTCTTCCAGAGAATAGAACAAAATATATCTTTCTGTACAATTGGATGAAAATCAAATGGAACGACAAACATTACTATTAGAAAGCAGAAAATATGATTAAATGGACAGTGTTCACAATATAAAACAATAAAGAATGATCAAAAAATATTGTTACAGTTGTTGTTTGGTTTATAGATACGTATAAAATTAGAGGTAAGCAAGATGACAAAAATCAAAGAATTCCAGATTATTCAAGCTAAAATATACTGCAAGAACTCCAAACAATAATTCCAACCTGTAGAGACAAACAGTAAAGTGGCAGATATTTATTTATGTATTATTTGTCACTTATTTTCCATGGGGCTCTTCTAGGTAGCATATAGCAATAAGATAAAGAAATGAAAAGAAGTGCAAATATAACAGTAGCAAAGTAATAAAACAAACAATGAAAATGAAAATAATATGAATATAGTATATGAAAATAAAAAATGGATGGGTGGAGAAGCAAGGAATGAATGAGGTTTGCTATCAGATCTAGTGTAGTATTCCCCCACTGGGTCCCCAGACTAACCGGCCAAGCCAAGTCTTCAGGCTCCATAGGAGGGTGGAGAAGATCTCATCTTGAAGAAAAGGATGTTCTAAAACCAACCATGGATGAAGAGATGGCCCAAAGAAGTTTTGAAGAAGCCATCTTCAAAAAAACCTTGCAAAAGATGTGCATGCTCTAATAATTTGAAGAGAGGTAATTTGCTCATGCTCCTGAAAATTAAATAGTCCTTTGGATGCTTTCAGGCCTATTTTCTTATATGTTATAAAATTTATGTTAAATACCTTTTTTAGTAATATATTTGCCCAACTCAACTATTTTACTTTAGATTAATTTAATTTTCCTTTAGGCTTGATTTAAAGTATCATCCCACCCCAAACAATTGGTCTTAACTTTTCTGAACAGGCTATATATAACAAAAGAAAACATCTCTCCCTCATCATACCAAAGTCTCCATTTGATTCAGTTCCCAATGCTATTTCGCTTTGCTAAAGTCATGTGGTAAACCCTCTGCATGAGATTAACAACATGCCCATGTCCAACCAACAGAAGCAGCATTCTGTGACTATAAGGTCTGTAATACAAAATTTCTATTTTAATTGATAATAGTTGAGGCATGTTAAATGTAAAATGTTACGTAAAATGGAATAATTTTGTGTCCATTTATAACAGGCAAGCAGTCCTGCTTTATGGAGAAATGAAAAATAAACGGCAGTTTTGCTCACGGTCAGAAATTTAAATCCTAATAAAACCATTAAAGGGTGCTTATTCCAAAGAAAGTCTAATTTAAAAATAAAAGTGCCATTCTTGGAGAGGAAACTATTGTATAAATTGTATAAATACTAAATTTATAATGTGAGAAATGTCGGTTTGAAACCCTAATTACAACAGTAATTTTAATTTTCAGCTGTAAGGGCACACATCTTTTGTCTTCTAACGAATGCTCTTTTCTTCTCAGCGATTCACTTAAAACAGGAGAGCAGACTGGTCATGTGATTCCTCAACATTAGATCTTGCGGGCTAGTTGCTTAGGGCCCGGATTACACTAAACCCATAAGATGTATGAACTGCGCATCAAGTGAACAAAGATAGAAAAGCACTAGGTATGCATATTTAATAGCAAGCCCAACAAAAGAGCAGTTAACAGAAAGTTCCCCTCCCCTCTCCCGGAAAGGTCCAGAACTGGCTGGAAAATGCATTTGCTTCAACACAGGAATAAAATGCTACTTTCCCACTTTTTTTGTCATCACCTGGGTGAGAAAAGCCAATCGTTGATTCAGCACCCGCTTTTCACAGCACAATTGGCATAATCCCCACCATCCCCAACAATTATCCAGTAAAACTGGCTATTGTCTGACACTCTAAATACACTTCATGACTACCAAACACTTGCCAGGGTTTCGAAATGCAACAAGCAAGTCACCTTCCCTCTACAGAAACTTGGGCTTGTTTTCATCTCTCTCCACCTAGCATTCGCACAAGAAGTCCCATCAGGCAGGAAGACAGAAAAAAGGGTGGCCTGCAAAGAATGAAGGAATGTGGGCAATGCCTGTAGACAACAGACCGGTCACTGTCCACGGGACTTCAGGTCATCGCAACCAGGACGAAGAGAGACGCTAATTCGCAGCGCAAACCATTCGCCATTTCCTACGGACGAGGCTCAGCAAACACACAAACGCTAAAGCCGCTCGTCCGGGCGTGCGCGCGCCTGGACGGCCAGTTCTATTTACTCACCCTCCCTCGCCTACCCGTTCTCCACAACTGCCGCTAAGCACGCCGGCGGGACCCGGATGCACATCAAGCGAAGAAATAAATAAATAAATTGCTCAGCGGAAGTGAAGGAAGGAGGCGAGATCACCCGGAGATCGGGAAGGAGCACAATCCGGACTTCCGCTTTTGGCTTTTCCTACCGCAAAGCGGAAGAAGACCTGACCCCAGAAATTGGTGAAGGAATCGAGGATTTTATGGCAGCGTCACAGCACATGCCCAGGAAGCAATCTTAGGATGCTATTCTTAGGCGTCCTAGTTTTTTTTTTCTTTCACTCGTATAAAGTGCGACTTCGATACCTGCAAGGCTGCAGTTGAATGATGGAATGAGTCAGAGGGATAAAGGGACCACTGAGGCGGTTGAGACTTGCTATAACTTTGACTTGCTTTAGATAAGGGATTGGGGACACGGAAATGGCAGAAGAGAATCTAAATCTCCTAATAGCATAATTTTTAATGGACCATAGTGCAGTATTCCAAGGTCTTGACGGAAGGGCACTTCTCTACGTTCACCAATCGAGCGCCTAAGAAAAGGCTGCCCACAATCCCGAGTCTGGGACACCAGTGTCCTCTATCTTCTACCTGAACAAGCGGCACTATCTCACGCTGGAGGGTCAAAAATGCGATCGTGGAGTTGAATTGACGGTTTTTTCTTGTTTTTTTTAAACCCGGTATCTGAGACGTCTTTTCAAAAAGCTGCGGATCTGAATAAAATAGTCGCTTTTACCTCCCCCAACGCCCCTTAAAGAACCTGGAAGAATGACAATAGATGCCTTGGATGCATGAAGGCACCTGCCGGGTTGCCACCGTAGAGTGTTGCAAAGGCAGCTATGTTTTCAGCACAGATAATACAATATCTTTCCCATTTAGCAGATAAATAATTTGGGATGGAAAAACCCCAAGGTATTTTCAAATTCCTGCTTGAAAAAAAACTACTTGGAAAAAAATGGTTCCATCCTCTCGGGGTAGGTAAACTGAGGACCCAAGATTGTTGGGGGCAATAAGCTGACTTTGTAAAAATGCCGCTTAGTAATAAGCAGGCATATACAATGGAAGGAAGGCTATTGCTGAGCGCATTGGGTTGTATCCCAAAAATTGTAAGCCGCCCTGAGTCTCCGGAGAAGGGCGGGATATAAATAGGAATTTTTAAAAAAATTTCATTGAGGGTTGCATCAGGGTTCTGTTTGACCTTGGGGCAGGGGGTGGGAGGTGAGTGGGCGTGGTCTGGGTGGGTGTGCCAGCTTGATGTCACTTGTGTTGGGGGCACCAAGCACTCTGCCAGTGAAAATGGGCTCCCGAGCTCAGTTTTTGGTTGGGACGGCCTCCTGCAACCCTCTGCCAGCGAAAACAACTTGGGAGGGCCTCTGTTTTTACTGGCAGAGGCACCGTGGGCCAGTCATTTGCTGTTTCCAGGGTCACCCTGTGGGCCAGATCTAAGCACCCCACGGGCCACATCTGGCCCCCAGGCCTTGAGTTTGACACCCCTGAGATAGACTATAGTTTTTTAATCTGCAAGGTAAAACCAGAAACTGTTCAAAGAAACCAGCAAAATCCCGGGCTCAAGAATATGTCTTCCTTCCATCTCCACAAAGGAGATGAAACTAACAATAATCCCAATTTAAATATTGTTTTTAAGCATTTTAAATATTTCAGATAAAAATCAGTAGCTTTTATCCACTGGTATAAAACAGTTAAATATGTTATTCTGGAATGTGTTGAACTACTATCTAGTACTTCCCCTTTCCCCTGGACAAGTACATATAATAAATCAACTTACATGTAATTTATTTATTTATTTATTTATTGGATTTCTAAGCTGCCCCATCTCCCCAAGGACTCGGGGCAGTGTATAGTAAAACAATATAAATAAACAATCAAAAGAAGATCAAATCTCATAGAAACCCAAAATATAATTAAAACATTAAAACAATTCTAAAAATTCCCCATATAGTCCAACTTCAGTCCAGGTCAGTAAGTTGGAATAACCATGTTTTTAGGCCCCGGCGGAAGGAGCGAAGATCCGGGGCCACCCGGAGGTCCAGGGGCAGTCGGTTCCAAAGGGTGGGTGCTCCCACAGAGAATGCCCTACCCCTGAGGGTCACCAGCCGACATTGTCTGGCTGACAGGACCCCAAGGAGGCCCTGTCCGTGAGAGCATACAGTGCGTTGGGAAATAGTCGCTGGCAGCAGGGTCTCCCGTAAGTATCCCGGTCCTAAGCCATGAAGGGCTTTATAGGTCAAAACCAGCACCTTGAATCTCACTCGGAGGGCAACCAGTGCAGCGCATGCAGGAGGGGTGTAACATGGGAGTATCAGGAAACTCCTATCATGACCCACGCCGCTGCATTCTGGACCAGCTGAAGCCTCCGGGTGGTCCTTAAGGGCAGCCCCATGTAGAGAGCATTGCAGTAGTCCACTGTTGCCAAGCTTCCAGTACATGCTGCTGAAATTGCCAGAGAGACTGCCAAAGACACGTTATTGGCTCCTGTTATAGGCTGGATTAAGAAAGGTTGGCCACTTCAAGATCTACCTCAACTTGCCCAACCTTTTAAATCCAGGCAAACTGAATTATCTGTGTTAAGAGGATGTATTTTGTGGGGTAACAGGGTGGTTATTCCTGCAAAACTACAAAAAGAGGTTTTGGAAATGTTACATGAGGGTCATCCGGGAATTGTCAGAATGAAGGGATTGGCCAGGAGTTATGTATGGTGGCCAGGTATTGACAAAATGGTTGAAAACTGGGTTGCATCTTGTCCCAACTGTCAGGTAGTCAGGCCTGCCCCACCTCTCGCTCCCAAACAGGAATGGGAATGTCCTAGGGGCCCATGGTCCAGGATTCACATTGATTTTGCTGGCCCTACCAGAGGGCACACTTTCCTTATTATAGTTGATGCATATTCCAAATGGCTAGAGGTTATCCCTATGGCATCCACCACAACTGAAGCTGTCATCAAACAGCTTAAAAAGTTTTTGTAACTCATGGGTTACCTGATGTGCTTGTTTCTGACAATGGTCCTCAATTTACATCCAACCTTTTTGAATCATATCTAGCACAGCAGGGTATCAGACATGCCCTGATAGCCCTTGGGCATCCTTCGGCTAATGGCCGGGCTGAACGTATGGTACGATTTACCAAGGAAAAACTTCAGCAATTGGGTCCAGGGGACATCACTGAGAAAGTTGAAAAACTAGCATATCACTCCCAACCCCTCAACTAACTTAACCCCAGCTGAATTGTTGATGGGTAGGAAACTCAGGTCTCCCCTTGACCGCCTTCATCCCACTTACGCACCCAACGCACCACTAGATTCCACTAGCAAAATTCGCACTTTCACTGTGGGTGATTCTGTTTATGCTAAGAACCTTATGGGTTCTTATGGGTGAACCATTATGGATTCCTGCTGAGATAACCCAAATCACGGGCCCCAGGTCTTACAGGGTACAAACGGAGGACGGTGTCCTCTGGAGCAGGCACATTGATCAGCTAAGATCCAGACTACCTCAGGAGCATCGCCACTGCTCCTCCCTGGTTCCCATACCTACTGCCTCTTCTAGGGGGGAAGGGGAAGATTATGAGGATAATCAGCAAGCAAGAATCAACCCCATGTGTAACGAGCTAACACGACAGGAATCACTCCAAAACCTGTCACAGTGCCAACAACCATTTTTACAAATGGAAGATTGCACACCACTACCTGATTTAGGTGCTGACATTGGGTTGGAGATGGATTGGGAGGAGAGACCAGGTTGTAGTAACCAAACAGGTTCTACCATTACTAGAAGTCCAAGTAAGGAAATGTCAGGAGACACATTTCCTCTCTCACAAGGTGAGAACCTTAAAACATCTGAACCACGTGAGGTCTCAGCACGACGTAAGAGCCCCACCTATTTAAAAGAATACACTAGATAGATTGGGGTTTGAGTATGGACTGAACCTAGTGGGGAGGGGTGTTGTGTATGCAGGTTTGAAATCATTGGTTTAGTTTGAATTGTTCTTGTAAAGTGTTGGAAATGATTGGTTTAGAAAGTGCGGGAAAACCCTGCACTCTGATTGGCTGTCAGCTGCGGCTGCTGGCTATAAGTAGCAGCCGCAGCAAAGCCAGTTGGGTCCGTTCTGAGCTGTAGTCAGTAATCAACTAAAGAGCTTGAAGCTCTCCGCGTCTGTCTCTTCATGCAAACTTAACAGCAACCAGTGCAAATGGGGGACAATTCTTGCAATTTCAAATGTGAGCATCACTTCTTAATAGTGTGACAGGCATCTTTTATGATTACATTCTGCTTATATTCAGATTTAAATTATCTGGACTGTACTACAAAAGGATACAAGAAAAGCAGGGCTACTTTCAAATATATCACATACAGAACATAAAAATATGTAGTTGAATAAAGTACAGGCTGTATTTTGACATAACTCAAAGACAACTAGAAAAACAAACACAAGTATTTGTTCTAACCTTTCTGCATTTCAACTGATCAACTGCTATTTAGATTAACAATGATTTCAGTGCTGCACCCAAAGAATCTCAAAATTAGAATTAGTGCTTGCAAAATTCAGCCACTCTTGATGTATTCAGAAGTTAAACTTATAAAAGCATTAGAATATATATAGGAGAGAGAGAGAAATGTATAAATGTATAACAGATGTATTAGAACTGAACATTTAATAGCCAAAATTATTGTTTATTATTGGAAAAATAATCCTGTCCATGTTTAAAATCTAAATTAAAATACAATCAATTAAAACCTTCAAATTTTCAGACGTGCCCAAATAAAATGTGCTGCAAATATGTAAGCATCTGAAGCTTTTGTATTTCCAGTGTCAATCTCACTTGATATTTTTGATAAACCAACAAATAATTGATATTTATCCATTAAAAGTCTGACAAAAATAGTGCTATTATCTGGCTCCCAACATCACCCTCTTTTAGTATTCCACTTCTAAGTCTAAAATATTAAATTTGACCCATTCATAAAACATTGCAAACTACTACTATATTGTCATTTATCAGCCTTTCAGCCTTCCGAGGTCAGTAAAATGAGGACCCAGATTGTTGGCGTAATATGCTGACTCTGTAAACTGCTTAGAAATGGCTGCAAAGCACTGTGAAACGGTATATAAGTGTAAGTGCTGTTGCTATTGATGGAGATTTCTTAAAGAAATTATAATTTCAGAATTCAATAGAATAAAACAATTAAATACTTAAAACAATTAAAAGGACAAATGCAAAAAATATTCTTGTTTCATCATATTCACAGAATGGACTGTTTATTCCTTACTCTAATTTCTGTTCTAATTGCTGTATACAGAAATATGTTTCCTACACTTCATATTTTATGTATATTCAGTTGCACATTACAATTCAATATATCTGCCTCACTGAGTACAATGTTTACTGCACTCTTTTTCATCATGTGAAACTGTTCATTTACAGAAGTAGGTGAATTACTTTCAGCATTATGGCACATCAAATAGTATGTGCCTCTATCCCGCTTTAAACGAAGATTTGAAGCAACTGCAGGAATTGCAGTGATCATCTCAGTGCTCCGTGAGCTCATATTTGTATTGGAAATGAATTAAGAAATAAGAGTTAGATTTCTGTATTTTTCAGAAGTTAGAGAATCATTATACAGTAATGCATAAATTCAGAGCCTATAGTCAAAACATAGATTATGCAATTAGTGCACGCTTTTAATAATATTTAATACCATTAAAGTTGCACTGCAAGTGATTATCATCAATGCTCTGGCATCCTCAGCACTTCAGAAATTCAAAACTTCATTCCACCAAAAGCTGTACACTATCAGTCTGTTTCTGTGGTTGCTGCTGGTGGTCATATTTCCTTGCTAGAAAATAAATACATTTAGATATTAGGCTGCAATCTGAAGGTATTGCCAAAAGTGATCCACACAGCATAAATAGGGCTTATTACCAAATAAACATCCCAGGATTGCTTTCTAAATTTTTATTGAGGATAAAATCTTGTATTGGTGGAAATAACAAACTGCAGTGTAAGTTTACCAGTTTCCAATACATTTTGGATCAAAATTAATCATTTCTCACAACTACCAAATGTAAATTTTTAATCACGAAAACTTATAGCAAATCATAATAGCAGCACCAAGCCAAAGAAGATCTTCAGCGGTTATAAACTATATAAGAATAAAATATATATAAATATATTGTTTAGTTGGGGCATCAATCTACTACTAGGTTTGATTTTAATAATATACATGCATTCTTTTGGGATAAAAGAGTGATGAAATAGCTGCATACCTATTCTAAGAACCAATAAAGAAAGCTACTTACATTTAAAACTCACACTGCTTTAATTTTGTAAACTGGGGTTTGAAAATTGGCTTTCGATAAATATAGGTAGAAAATAGGCAAAACTATCTTATATTGCTTAAGTGAACTGGTTAAATCGCACTGTTTACATTAGAAAAATATTCTTAGATTAAGGGTGTCAAACTCAATTATTCTCACTATCAGAAAAGTTTCCCTTATTTCTAAGTTGGATCTCTCCTTGATTAGTTTCCATCCACTGCTTCTTGTCCTGCAATCAGGTGCTTTGGAGAATAGGTTCTCTTTTCTTTGTGGCAGCCTTTAGATCAGGGGTCTCAAACTCACATCACAGCAGTGTCATGTGACATATTGGGACTTCCCCACTTCGCTAAACTGGGTGTGGGCATGGCCAGCGATGATGCATCCAATCCAAGGGCCGAGTTTGACAGCCCTGCTTTATTGGAATACTGCTATCATGTTACCCCTAGTCCTTCTTTTCATTAGACTAGACACACCTAATTCCAACAACTACTTTTCATATGCTTTAGCCTCCAGTCCCCTAATAATCTTTGTTGCTCTTCTCTGCACTCTCAAAAAAGAATTGACGTCTTTTTATATGGTGATGATCAAAACTGGATCTAGTATTACAAGTGTGATCTTACTAAGGCTTTTTAAAGTGGTATTAACACTTGATGTGATCTTGAGTCTATCCCTCTTTTAAATGCAGCATAGAACTGCTTTGACTTTTTTTTAGTTGCAGGACACTGGTGTCTTACATTTAAATGGTTGTCTACTAGGAGTCCTAGCTCACTCTCAGTTACTGGTATTGAGCAAGGTACCACCTATTCTACAGGTTTGGAGGCTTGTTGTTGTTTTGCTTAAATGTAAAACCTTCTTTTTGTCACCATTGAATTTCATTTTGTTGGATAAGGCCCAGGGTTCAAGTTTGTTAAATTCCTTCTGGAACCTGAGCCTATATTTTGGAGAGTTAGACACTGTCTAATGTCATCTGCAAATTTGATGAATTCCCCTTCTATTCCCCCATCTAGATCATTTATGAAATCTTTGAAGAGTACTGGGCCTAAAACAGAACATTGAGGTACTCCCCTGTATACTTCCCTCTATATAGATGTGGGTTCCATTAACAACTACATGTGGAGTTTGATTGGTCAGCCAGTTATGAATTCATCGGAGAATGCAGTCTAATCCAATTTTTTCTATATTACTAAAGAGAAGGTTGTGATCTACTTTATCAAACGCTTTACTAAAATCTAAGTATATTATGTCTATAGCATTTCACTGTTGACCATCGTTGTTGGATAAGGCCCATAGGGGGAGTGGTGTTGCCCCCTGTGGATAGGGCGAGAAACCTGGGGGTCCTCCTGGATGCACGGCTCTGGTTGGAGGAGCAGGTGGGAGCTGTCGCCAGGGGGGCCTTTGCCCAGGTCCGGCTGGTTCGCCAGCTTCGCCCGTTCCTGGACCGGGATGCCCTGCGTACAGTCACTCATGCCCTTGTTACTTCATGACTCGACTACTGCAACGTTCTCTATCTAGGACTGCCCTTGCATACCATCCGGAGATTCCAGCTGGTGCAGAATGCGGCGGCGCGGGCGGTGATGGGAGTTTCCTGGTTCTCCCATGTTAGCCCCCTCCTGCACTGCCTGCATTGGTTGCCGGTTGCTCTCCGGGTAAGATTCAAGGTTTTAACTTTAACATACAAAGTCCTACATGACATGGGTCCTTATTACTTAAGGGAGCGACTGCTGCCGACATCGAATACTAACCGCCCTGTGCGAAGTCACAGACAGGGACTCCTTGTCCCATCAGCCGGGCAATGCCGGCTGGCGGTCCCCGACGACGTGCCTACTCTGTCGCGGTCCCGAACTCTGGAATCAACTTCCCTGGGGCTCCACCTGGCCCCGACCTCCGCACCTTTCGCCATGACCTGAAGACCTGGTTATTTGACCAATCCGGGCTGTGACCCATGGGTGGGGTGGTTTTAGATTTTGATGGATTTCAAGTTTTGTATTTAATTGGGACCATTAGTTTAATTCTTTTTAAAGTATTTATTGTGCTCGTTTTATTGTAAGCCGCCCCGAGTCTTTGGGGATGGGGCGGCATATAAGTCCCATTAATAAATAAATAAATAAATACAAATTTAGATACTTTGTCAAAAAGTGTATTCAGACTTATCTGTCATGATCTATTTTTGACAACAACAAAAAAATAGACTTCTGGTTATAACTTTGCTTGTCCCTGGGTGTTTGCAGATTTGTTGCTTATCTTTTTCCCTGATTCTGCCAGGTATTGATATCAGGCTGATAGTTCTACAGTTTCCTGTATCCATTTTTTTTTCCTTTTTGAAGATGAAAACCATGTCAACAGCTCTTTTTGAATCTTTTGGTAGTTCCCCGGTGCTCCAGCATCTTTGAAAGATGGTTCAGTGGTTCTGAACCAGCTCTTTCAGAATTCAGAGTCTGCCAGCTCTTTCAGAATTCTGGGATGTAATCTGTCTTGACCTGGTGATATGAACTTGTTAGATTTGCATGAAGAGTCAGACGCGGAGTGCTTCAGTGAAGAGTTTGTTAGTGACTACAGCTCATAACAGACCCGATTTGGCTGGACTGCGCTGCTACTTATAGCCAGCAGCCGCAGTTGACAGCCAATCAGAGTGCAGGGTTTTCCACTTTTTGAACCAATCACTTCTGACATTTTACAAGAACAGTTCAAACTTAACCAATGACATTCAAACCTGCATACATAACACCCTTCCCCACTAGGTTCAGTCCATACTCAAACCCCAACCTATCTAATGTATTCTTTTAAATAGGTGGGGCTCTTACGTGTACGTTGAGACCTTCGTGGTTCAGAAGTTTTAACGTTCTCACCCAGTGAGAGGGGAAATGTGTCTGTTGACATTTCCCTAGTTGGGCTTCCTGTGAAAGAAGACCCTGTTTGATTGTTAGAATCTGGTCTCTCCTCCCAACCCATCTCCAGCCCAATGTCAGCACCTAAATCAGGTAATGATGTGCAATCTTCCATTTGTGAAAATGGTTGTTGGTATTGTGACAGGTTTTGGGATGGTTCCTGTCGTGTTAGCTCATTACATATGGGGTTGATTCTTGCTTCTTCATTACACTCATGATCCTCCCCTTCCCCCCTAGAAGAGGCAGTAGGTATGGGAACCAGAGAGGAGCAAAAGCGATGCTCCTGAGGCAATCTGGATCTTAACTGATCAATGTGCCAGCTCCAGAGGACACCATCCTCCGTTTGTACCCTGTAAGACCTGGGGCCTGTGATTTGGGTTATCTCAGCAGGAATCCATAAAGGTTCACCCATAAGATTCTTAGCATAAACAGAATCACCCACAGTGAATGTGCGAACTTTGCTAGTGGAATCTAGTGGTGTGTTGGGTACGTAAGTGGGATGAAGGCGGTCAAGGGGAGACCTGAGTTTCCTACCCATCAACAACTCTGCTGGGGATAAGTTAGTTGATGGGTTAGAAGTGATGTGCTGGACACTGAGAAGTTTTTCAACTCTCTCAGTGATATCCCCTGGACCCAATTGCTGAAGTTTTTCCTTGGTAAATCATACCATACGTTCAGCCCGGCCGTTAGCGAAGGATGCCCAGGGCTGTCAGGGCATGTCTGATACCCTGTTGTGCTAGATATGATTCAAAAAGGTTGGATGTAAATTGAGGGCCATTGTCAGAAATGAGTACATCAGGTAACCCGTGAGTTACAAAAAGCTTTTTAAGCTGTTTGATGACAGCATCAGTTGTGGTGGATGCCACAGGGATGACCTCTAGCCATTTGGAATATGCATCTACTATAATAAGGAAGGTGTGCCCTCTGGCAGGGCCAGCAAAATCAATGTGAATCCTAGACCATGGACCCCTAGGGCATTCCCATTCCTGTTTGGGGGCGAGAGGTGGGGCAGGCCTGACTACCTGACAGTTGGGACAAGATGCAACCCAGTTTTCAACCATTTTGTCAATACCTGGCCACCATACATAACTCCTGGCCAATCCCTTCATCCTTACAATACCAGGATGACCCTCGTGTAGCATTTCCAAAACCTCCCTTTGCAGTTTTGCAGGAATAACCACCCTGTTACCCCACAAAATACATCCTCTTAATACAGATAATTCAGTTTGCCTGGATTTAAAAGGTTGGGCAAGGTGAGGTAGATCTTGAAGAGGCCAACCTTTCTTAATCCAGCCTATAATAGGAGCCAATAAAATGTCTTTGGCAGTCTCTCTGGCAATTTCAGCAGCGTGTACTGGAAGCTTGGCAACAGTTTCTAGGAAAAAGGTTTGTGCCTCAGGTTCAAAGTCCTCCTTGTGATAAGGAAGTGGGCAACGACTCAAGGCATCAGCATGTCCAATGTCCTTGCCAGGCTTGTGGATAAGGTTGTATTAATAAGCAGCAAGAAATTCAGTCCACCTCAGCATTCTTGGTGACAGTATAATGGGTGTAGGTTTGTCTCCTGCCACAATGCCTAACAAAGGTTTGTGATCTGTGACAATGGTAAATGTTCTCCCATATAAATACGCATGAAATTTCTTGATAGCCACAACAATTGCCAAGGCTTCCTTGTCCAATTGGCTGTAATTCCTCTCTGCTTTGGTCATGGTGCGAGAGTAAAATGCAATAGGGGCTTCCCTCCTGCTGGGAAGCCTGTGGCTCAAC
Source organism: Naja naja (assembly GCA_009733165.1). Taxonomy (NCBI): domain Eukaryota; kingdom Metazoa; phylum Chordata; class Lepidosauria; order Squamata; family Elapidae; genus Naja; species Naja naja. The sequence continues at coordinate 90,370,465 of CM019155.1, forward strand.
CCCCCCACTCCAAAGGGGGATGCATCACAAGTCAGTACAACAGGTAAATTCTCAGAGAACTGTATGAGCACAGCATCAGACGTGATTAGTCTTTTAATACTGTTAAATGCTGATTGTTCTTTCCTGCCCCAGACCCAAACAGACTTTTTGTCAAGCAATCTGTGTAATGGTTCTGCAATGGTTGGCCTCTGAGGTAGGAACATGTGGTAAAAGTTAATAAGACCAAGGAAGGCTTGCAAATCTGTTTTGCATTTTGGTCTAGGGGCTTCTTTGATTGCTTGAACCTTGGCATCTGTAGGGTAGATGCCATGCTTGCCAATCATGTAGCCCAAGAACTCAACCTTGTCAGTTCTAAGAGTGCATTTTTCTTCCTTGACTTTTAACCCCACTTTCTTGAATCTGGTAAGAACTTCTCTGAGTCTCTCTTGTAATTGAGTGTCATTTTCAGCAAAGATTAACACATCATCAAAGTAAGGCACTACCCCTGGCAGTCCTTGGAGCATCCTTTCCATAAGGCTTTGGAAAATGCCTGGTGCCACGCTCACTCCAAACTGTAACCTTTTACATTTGAAGGCACCTCTATGAGTTACAATGTTTGGGCCTCTGCAGTGGCATCATCAACTGTTAGTTGTTGATATGCCTGGGCCAGATCCAATTTGGCAAAGACTGTACCCTGCCAAGTGAATGTAATAAATGATGCACCACTGGAACTGGATATGCGCTCTGTTGAAGTGCATGGTTCAATGTCCCCTTGTAGTCTCCACAGATTCTCACTGACCCATCAGTCTTGACTGGTGTGACTATGGGTGTCTCCCATCTGGAGTGGTCAGTGGGGTCTAAAACTCCTTGAGCTATTAGTTTATCTAATTGTGCATCAATTTTTTCCTTTAAGGCAAATGGGACCCTTCTGGGTTTTAAACAGATTGGTTGTACCTTGGGATCTAGGTTGAAAGTGATAGGGGTCCCCATATACTTGCCCAATCCGTCGCTGAAGACCTCTGGAAACTCAGACTTCAAGGCCTCCTCCCATTCAGAGTTGCTCACGTGATTGATGCCAGTCACCTCGATGCCTAGTGGCTTGAACCACTCAAGTCCCAGCAAGCTTGGGCGGTCCTTGTCCACGATGGTCAGGGCAAACGTTTGGTGTGGCCTTTGAACTTCACGATGAATTCTCTTGTTCCAACTACTGAAATCTTGTTCCCTTGGTAGTCTTTAAGAGTCAGTGCTTGCTCCTGGAAATGCTTCTTCTGAATGTTGGGAAGTAGCCTGTGAATGGTGTCCCATGACACCATAGATAAATAGGAGCCTGAGTCCACTTCCATTTGGCAAGGCCTTCCTTCAATTAGTACCTTCACATGTACTTTTTTGCTTCTTAAGGGTGAAGAATGACCAATGGTGACTCTTTGATGAATTTCATTCTTCCCATTTGCTTCTGTGTTGTGCCCCATTTTCTCACTGAAGTTGTTAGGCTTGAAAACTTTGTCAGGAAGCTTCTTTCTGCTTGGTGGAGTTCTGGATGATTTGCAGACTCTTTCTAGGTGACCTCTTTTTTCACAACGGAGGCAGATGGTATCAAGAAACTTGCATTCAGTGCGGGGGTGGCCCCCACACACAACCTCTGCAATAAAAGTCTTGCCTCTTTCTTCCAAGGTCTTTTCTTTTCTTCTCCATTCTGAGTCTATAAATTCCTTCCTCCACCTCACTACAGTCTGAATCAGAATCTATTTGCTCAATGGGTTGTTGTGGATTTTTCCACATCAGGATGGCTTGGCCTTGTTAATTTTCTTCATGGCTGCTGCTGAGGACTTGGTAGCTTCGCTGAAGAAGCTTCTTCTATGGCCTCCTTAAGCGTGATCTTAGGTTTCATTAATAATTTGCTCTGCAAAACCTTGTCTTTTAGGCCTAGAACAAATCGATCGCGCATGGCCTCTTCTAAGTTGATAAATTCACATGCACCCCAATGTCCCTTAAACTTCCCACGAAGTCATTAACGTTTTCGCTTTCCCCTTGATCCCGACGGTAGAATTCGTGTCTCTTAATGAGGCACGATACTTGTGGCGTAAGGGCTCTTAATAACTTTTCTAAATCGGGCCATTCCATTACCTTCATGTCTGCAGCTCCCGCCAATGCCTTCGCCATCTTGAAAACGGCCGGACTGCAGTGGGTAAGAAAGACCGCCCTCTTCCGCTTGTCGGAAATGTCGGCGAATCGTTTCCTCCAAATACATTTGGAAACGATCTGCATACGAGTCCCAGTCTTCTGCCGTCGGATCGAAAGGGGCTGGAGGGGTGTTCAGCACAGCCATCTCTCTTGGCTTCTTCTCCGCGTTGTCTTCTCTTCGGGAAGGATCCCACCTTCATCGCCAGTGTTAGATTTGCATGAAGAGTCAGACGCGGAGTGCTTCAGTGAAGAGTTTATTAGTGACTACAGCTCATAACAGACCCGATTTGGCTGGACTGCGCTACTACTTATAGCCAGCAGCCGCAGTTGCCAGCCAATCAGACTGCATGGTTTTCCCGCACTTTTTAAACCAATCATTTCTGACATTTTACAAGAAGTTAAGTTAAGAAGTTAAGAAGAAGTTAAGTTAAGAAGTTTACAAGAAGTTAAGTTCAAACTTAACCAATGACATTCAAACCTGCATACATAACAGAACTCATCTAGAGCGAATAGGTATTCTCTTACTGATTTCTTGCCTATTTTGATTTTTGATCTGTCTTTTACAGTACTGTTTTTGAGAGTTTGGCTTGCTTTTTCTTTTTGTGTAAAGATAGATACAAAGAATGATTTAAGCAGTTCTGCTTTCTCCCTGCTGCCAGTCACCTCCTTCCCATCTCCTACTATTAGTGGACTAATAATTTCCTTTAGTTTTTTGATGTTTTATATATTGAAATAAACTTTTTTTATTGTTAAAATTCACTGCAAATCTTAGTTCATTCTGAGCTTTAGTTTTCATATTGGCAGTTTGGATTTACGTGCTGATATTCTACCTCAGTTATATGCCCCTCTTTCTACTTTTTATATCTGTCCTTTTATCAGAGTTTTTTGTGCAACCATGATGGTTTCTTCAGGAATCTCTTATTTTTTCCCCCCAGTAGTATTGGGTTAGACTAGGTTTTTATAATTTCATTTTTCAAAGTTTCCCAAACTTCTTGAATTGTTTTCCCCTTGAGGATTTCCATCCATGGAATCCTTTCAAGCATTCTTTGTTGAAATCAGCTTTCTTAAAGTTCAAGACTCTTGTTTGACTTTTTTCTATTGCCTGAGCTTGAATTAAATATCAATATTGCCTGTTTGTGCCCTCCCTCCAAAATTCCTGTAACTTCAACCTCTTCTGTCATTTCATCTCTGTTAGTGAGAACTAAGTCCAGTATGGCTGACTCTCTAGTTTCCTTTTATATCTTTTGGAAGGAAATTGTCTGCTAGGTTCATCAGAAAACTGTTTGATCTTCCACTAGGTGCAGAGTTTGTCTCCCATTTAATATCAGAATAGTCAAAGTCTACCACATTACTATTGTGGTGTTCATCCTGCACACTGTAGCTAACTACAAGTCAATATTTATTACAGCCAGAAACCAGACACCAGAGCAAATGTTTATTACAGCCAGAGTTAAAAACACTTAAGGAATATGCACTTAAAAATTATAAAGTAGTGAATAAAAGATAAAATCTATACTAAAATCACTATTTGGCATCCAATCTGTCCGTTACACACGAGCAAATCACAGCATGTCCTAACTATACCATAATATCAATCCTTAAACTGTGAGACTTGTAGTCATTAAATACTAAAATGCAAAAGGGTATATAGTGCAAAAGGGTTTGCTGCATTCATTGTGTAAAATAGCTATGATGGATTAATTATGTTTCCAACAAATTCCCAATGCTGCTGCACAAAATCTAGCCACCTGCACTGTAATCACAGTCTATTCATCCTTAAGCAACCATTGGAAATTAGTAATGTTGGAATGGCCAGGATATCTATCGATTATTGGGAGGTATGTTTTCATTAACATCTCTATAAAATGAGCATTGAAGAAGTATGTGTCAGAGAGTCATCACCTCTCCTGAGCCACAGGGATAGAGTCTTTTCATCAATGGTATCTTTTTATATTTGCTATGCAGGAAGGCAGATGGAAGCGCATGACACCTTGAAAGCAAAAATGCTTTCCGGCGGTTCGCTGTCTCCAACTGGCATGAGTAATAACATATCTAATAGACTCGGGAGCCAGAAACAATGGAGCTTTCCCTGCTTGCCTCTCAATATCCTCTGCCCTTTGTCACAAGTTTTGTTTTGCTTGGTCATAGCCCAACTTGGGTATTGAGGCTGGAGAAAAGCCTAATTTGGTAAGGTTGGACTCAATAGCCTTGATCCATGAAGAGGAGAATTTGTCTTGGAGGACTAATGGAGCAAGGCCTTGTGAAAAAAAAAACTTTAGCCAAAGATTTAAAGAATCCGTACAGATTCTTACTTGACTTTATTAATCCTGACTCTAGGCACAAAACTAAGTTCGTTGAGAGACAATGCATTTTCTAGATAAATATATTTGGATTGAACTGTTTCCAATTGTGTGAAACACTAAACTGGGAGTCCGGCAAGATCCTGTAAACAAGCTATGCTAGCAACTCGGCTTGAAAGAGCTTAATTGCGGCAGGAACATAGTATCCTCCCTTTGCATGGAAAAATTGAGAATAGTTTTTGCTGATCTTTGGCCAGAGACAGCCGCATATTTGCCATTTGCTTTCTCGAGCTGGTGGCATGGATGATTACACCTAGATACTTAAAGGTGGTTAACTTGCTCTATTTTATGACCACTAAGAAATTATGAACAGTTTTTGACCTTTTGCAAAGGCCATAACCTTAGTTTTCTGGTAATTATGTCCAGTTTATTGTAATTACAATACTAGACAAGGGCTTGCAATGCTCTTTTAAAACTTACAGGTGTCCTGGAGAGGACCATAGCATAATCTGCATAGAACTACAGGATGATGCTTGATCACCTATTTTGGAAAGTGGTAATTTGGTTTATTTAGCTATTTAACCATGTCATTAATATAGAAGTTGAAAAGCAAGGGGGCCAAGGGGTTTAACTCCCTTTTGAGTTTGGACTGACCTTGAGGGATCCTTGCATATTACACCTAACCTTGAGACATGTTTTAATATGTAAGGCACGTTACAAATGGAAAGCCTATGATCAAATGAAGCAGCTTCCAGCTTCTTCCATAGCTTAGTTCTGATAACTGTATCAAAAGCTTCCTTGAGATCTATAAAGGTGGCGTATAATAACATAGATTTATTTAATGCATATTTTTCAATCAAATGATAAAGTATTAAGCACTGATCTATGGTGCCTCTCCCCTCTCTAAATTAGCTTGTTCTTCAGCAATTAAGTTCTCAAGATCCAGCCACTCCTTTCATTTATTTTGGATGTGTTTGGCATAGAGTTTGCTGATTATATTTAGCAGACTTATTAGTCTGTAATTAGCAGGGTCGTTTCTGTTTCTTGTTTTAAAACTTGGGACAATTGCCATGACTCTACTGGTCCTGTCCCAGACAATCCCCTGGGACATGACCAGTAGAGTCAATGTAAGTGAATAGTGCTGCCAGGACTGGAATCCATCATTCCATATTATTCTTTTTCCCCCCATGTATTATTTACTTTATTTATATAACATATAAACATTCCATTTCAATCAAACAGTGTGTTGTCTGGGTGCAATTGTTTTTAGGCAATTGTAATCAAAATGTTTCCAATTACATTCATCACAATAACATTAATACTATAATAATAATATTTAGCGTGTCTATTTTAAGAAATTTCCATTTTAACATTTATCCTTTTTATGTCCCTACATTTCTAACTTCTGTTTTTATTGTCTAACCATTGATAAAATAAGTCCCATGTAAAAAAGTATTCAGTTTCTTCTTTGTCCTTAATAGTAAGCGTTAGTCTATCCATTTCTGCACATTCTAGTATTTTCTAGTATTTGACAGAATCTATAGATATAAGAAAAGGGACTACGTAAGGTTGTCCACTGTCGCCTCTGCTGTTTGTGTTAACATTGGAAGTGTTGAATAGGAATATTAGAGAAGATAAAGAAATAAAAGGAATGAAAATTAAAAAAGAAGAGTATAAATTGCAAGCTTTTGCAGACGACCTGGTATTTATATTAGAGAATCCATTGGAAACAGCACCTAAATTAATAGAAAGGATAGAAGAGTATGGAAAAGTAGCAGGTTTGAAAATTAATAAGGATAAAACAAAGATATTAACAAAGAATATGTTAGCAAGACGAAAGAAAGAGTTGGAAGAAGTTTTAGAAATACAGGTCACAAACAAGATTAAGTATTTAGGGATCCACATTACACCAAGATGTAGCACACTGAAGGAGGACAATTATATTAAACTCAAACAGCAGATCGCGACAGATTTGGAAAAATGGAAAAATTTACAATTATCACTGATTGGGATAATATCAACAATTAAGATGAATGTAGTGCCTAGAATTTTATATTTGTTCCAGACAATCCCCTGGGACATGACCAGTAGAGTCAATGTAAGTGAATAGTGCTGCCAGGACTGGAATCCATCATTCCATATTATTCTTTTTCCCCCCATGTATTATTTACTTTATTTATATAACATATAAACATTCCATTTCAATCAAACAGTGTGTTGTCTGGGTGCAATTGTTTTTAGGCAATTGTAATCAAAATGTTTCCAATTACATTCATCACAATAACATTAATACTATAATAATAATATTTAGCATGTCTATTTTAAGAAATTTCCATTTTAACATTTATCCTTTTTATGACCCTACATTTCTAACTTCTGTTTTTATTGTCTAACCATTGATAAAATAAGTCCCATGTAAAAAAGTATTCAGTTTCTTCTTTGTCCTTAATAGTAAGCGTTAGTCTATCCATTTCTGCACATTCTAGTATTTTCTTAATTACACTCTCATTTGTTGGGATCTTGTTACACTTTCATTGTTGAGCATGTACAATTCTAGCTGCAGTTAATACATGTAAAATCAAGTATATAGTCTTTTTATCGTATTTTTCTGGCAGAACGCCCAATAAAAATATTTCTGGTATCATGTCTATATGCTGTTTTATCAATTTACCAACCAAGTATGTATTTTCATCCAATATTTTTTGGCTTTTGGACATGTCCACCACATATGGCAATATGAACCAGGTATTTGATTAAATTTCCAACATTTAGCAGATCTATCCTTATACATTGTTGCCAGTCTTGTTGGTGTAAAGTGCCATCTATAGAACATTTTGTACAAATTTTCTTTATATTCGGTTGACATAATCAATTTCTGCCATTTGTCTAATTCTATTGCATATCCCATTTTTAGTCTTGCAACATTTTCAAACCTATTCTTGCTTTTTCCCTAACCAAATATATCTTAATATTATTTTATTTAATTCTTCAAAATATTTTCCCTCAAATTTTATTGGAATTGTTTGAAATAAATGGTCTTGGAAAAATATTCATTTATATAGTAGCTATTCTTCCTGTTAATGACAATTGCAGATCTTTCCATTTCTCCAAATCTAGTTTAATTTTTCACACCAGTTTCATGTAATTGTCCTCTTTAATTATTGCACATTTTGCTGTTATTCCTAGATACTTCGCTTTTTTGACTATCTGTATATCAATTCTTTCCATCCACACTCTTTTGTGTGTATGTGAGATTTTTAACCAAAATCTTTGTCTTGTCTTTTTTTATTTTCAGTTCTGCAACTTCCCTGTATCCTTCTCTCTTTATAATTAACTTCGGTCCAGTTTCTAATGGGTCTTCTAATATAAAGACCAAGTCATCTGTAAACACCTGTAGCTTGTAGTTCCCTCTTTTTTAATTTCCATTCCTTTTATTTCTTCATCTCGTCGAGTATTTCTGGCTAATACTTCCGGAGTCAGTATAAATAGCAGAGGGACAATGGACATCCCTGTCTAGTGCCTTTTTTAATATCAAAGTTGTCCATCATGTCCCCATTTACCATCACCATAGCTGATTATTCGTGATATATTGCTTTAACCATATTAGTAAACCTCTCCCCAAAGTCCATATATTTTAATACTGATAAAATAAATTGCCAATTAACATTATCAAATGCTTTCTGTGCATCTAGAAAAATCAACGACATTTGTTTTTCAGGGTGTGTTTCATGATAGTCCAATGTATTTAAAATCATTCTCATGTTATTTTTAATCTGTCTCTTTGGCAAGAATCCATTCTGATCAAAATGTATAAATTCATTCAAATACCTTTTTAATCTCTCTGCTATTATAGAAGCATATATTTTATAATCTGCATTCAATAGAGATATTGGTTTATAGTTCTTTATCTGCTTTAAATCTGAATTGTTTTTCGATATAAGAGTAATATTTGCTTCCATCCATGAATTTGGTATTTTTGCTTCTAGCAGAACTTCATTATAAACTTCCAGCATCACTGGGCTTAATATATCTTGTAATTATTTATAAAATAATGCCGGTAGCCCACCAGGCCCTGGTGTTTTATTATTCTTTTGTCTCTTAATTGCTTCTGTCAATTCCATCATGGTTATTTGTTCATTCAACACAGCTTTAACTGTTTTGGGTACTTTAGGAAGTTCAGATTGTTCCAAATATTGTATTTTATTTTCTGGAAGGCAGAGCTGATGTTGTGGTGATACAGTGAACTCTCCACAGGGCTCTATGGAAGTTTGCCGAATTCCTACTGCCAGAGGGTCTGGAGGAATCTAAGCCACCCTGGATGGATGGTGAAGAAGAGAGGACACTCTGTAGATCACAAGGAGATAGCAAACTCCTTGTTTGACAGCCATTGTGTTCCTGGCGGAGGCTGTGACAGCCCAACTGGAGAAGAATGAGTGAAGATTGAGGAGAAACAGTGTGACGACTGGGTGAAAATTTTCCAATTTCTGTTGAGGAATTTGCTCCTTTTAAAATTGGCTTGAGTGACAGTGGGAATGTAAAAGAACAGGGTTGATTTGTCTCACTTCCATCTCTCAGAATAGCGGCAAATAAGCACAAAGCTGAAATAGATCCAGCTAAGAAATTTGAATTATTTGAACCATCTGAGAGAAATAAGTTTTAAAAGAGGAAAATTGGACTGGTTATTCTAAGGACAATATTAATTGGATTTTATTGAACCAAAACTTTTTTTAAAATAGAAAACTTGGGCTCTGGACCCCCTAAAAGAAAGAAAAAGTTTTGGCTTATGTTAAAGGAAGTTAAAGGAGAGAAGTAGAAGAGAAATAGAGTAACATGGCTGGAAAAACCGGTTAGAGTGAAAGTGAAGAAAAGAAAGTGAGATTAACAATTGACCTTGGTCGGTTTATTGAAAGAACATTATTACAAGACTTATGTTACAGGACTTATGTCCGAGGGAGATCACTGTCCTGCAGCTAGGCGGATGTTTCCCCTCATGAAGTGGGGCCCGGGTGGTCAGTTGGGTCTGTTGCTTGCGTACCTATATCCCAGCTGCGTGGCAACGGCCCTGCCCGAACTGCTTGACTTCCTCGCGGGAGTGGCGGTGGAGTTTCCCAGGCTTCTAGTTCTGGGAGACTTTAACCTGCCCTCTCTGGGTTGGGTTTAGGATAGGAGTTCATGGCCTCCATGGCGGCCATGAACCTGACCCAGATAATTCAGGACCCGACTCATGGGGGGGACACACACTGGACCTGGTTTTTATCTCGAGACAGTGGTGCAATGATCTGGGGGGGATCGCCAACTATTCGCCCCCTGTCATGGACAGAGCATTATCTCCTTCAGCTGGTCTTCCGTTATGCCACCCCCCCGCCGCTGGGAGGCAGAACCAACGAGGTGGTTCCGCCCCAGGTGCCTGATGGACCCTGAGCGGTTCCAGATGGCGCTTGGGCTATTACCTACCTCCCCAATCCACAACTCGGCTGAGGCCCTAGCAGACAACTGGCAACAGGCTGCCTCTGGGGCGCTCGACCGGGTTGTCCCCTTGTGGCCCTAAACCCGACGCAGATCCCTGGTTTTCTGCGCAGCTGCGAGAAATGAAGCGTCGGAGGAGGGGCCTAGAGAGCTGTTGGAGGTCCACCCGGTCCGAATCTGACTGATCCCAGTTGAGATCCTTTTCAAGGACTTACCTGGCAGCGATGGGAGCGGCGAAGAAGGCTTACTTCTCCACTCTCATCGCATCCGCAGATAATCGCCCGGCCGCCTTGTTTAGGGTCACATACTCCCTCCTTGATCAGGGGATGAGGGAGGACCCTTTGCAGGGGCGGGCCAAGGAGTTTGCTCAGCATCTGCTGGATAAGATCACTCGGATCCAGGCCAGTTTGGGCACCAACTGGCTAGAGTCGGGCGTGGAAGCGACGTTGAGTCTTGTTGAGGTTATCTGGGATGAGTTTGACCCTGTGACCTTAGATTCAGTGGACAGGATTATGCAGAAGCTGAGTGTCACTACATGTTTATTGGACCCGTGCCCCTCCTGGCTGGTTTATGCCACCCGGGAGGGTACACGTGGCTGGCTCCAGGCAGTCACCAATGCTTCATTGCAGGAGCGGTCCTTCCTCGCCGCCTTGAAGGAGGCGGTGAAGCCCCTCCTTAAGAAGCCTGCCTTGGACCCAGCCAATTTGAACAACTTCCATCCCATCTCCAACCTTTGCTTTGTGGTGAAGGTTGTTGAGAGCGTGGTGGCCCAGCAGCTTCCGGCTTTCTTGGAGGAAGCTGATTACCTAGATCCGTATCAATCAGGCTTCAGGCCCAGTCACAGCACGGAGACAGCATTGGTCGCGCTAATGGATGATCTCTGGAGGGCTCGGGATAGGGGATGTTTCTCTATCCTGGTCCTATTAGATCTCTCGGCGGCTTTTGATACCATTGACCATGGTATCCTATTGCGGTGCCTTCGGGGGCTGGAAGTGGGAGGCACCGTGTTGCGGTGGTTCTCCTACCTTTCAGGGCACATGCAATCAGTGTTGGCAGGAGGGCAGAGATTGACCCCGATGCGCCTCGCTTGTGGGGTGCCTCAGGGGTCGGTTCTTTCTCCCCTCCTGTTCAACATCTATATGAAGCCGCTGGGTCAGATCATCCGTGGTCTCGGGGTGAGGTATCATCAATATGCTGATGATACCCAGCTCTTCATCTCCACCCTGGACCACCTCAGTGATGCCCTCTCCGTGATGTCCCGTTGCCTGGAGGCGGTACAGATCTGGATGGGGAGGAACAGGCTCCAGCTCAACCCGGCCAAGACTGAGTGGCTGTACTTACCAGCATCTCGGGTTGTCCAAGAAATTCCATCTTTAGTCATGGGGACAGAGGTGTTACCCCCGTGGATAGGGCACGCAACTTGGGCATCCTTCTGGATGTACGGCTTAGTATGACGGAGTAGGTGGAGCCGTCGCCAGGGGGGCATTTGCCCAGGTTCGCCTGGTACACCAGTTGTGCCCCTATCTGGACCGAGATACCCTATGCACAGTTACCCATGCGCTCGTTGCTTCCCGTCTTGACTACTGAAATGCTCTCTATTTAGGGCTGCCTTGCAGACTATTCGGAGGCTTCAGTTGGTGTAAAATGCAGCAACGTGGGTGGTGATGGGAGCGACCCGATACTGATGTATGACACCCCTCCTGCACGATCTGTATTGGTTGCTGGTTGCCCTCCGCGTAAGATTCAAGGTGCTGGTGTTAACCTATAAAGCCTTACATGGCTTGGGTCCGGGGTACTTGCAGGAGCATCTCCTGCCACCATTGAGTTCCAATTGCCCAGTGCGCTCCCACCTCCTCGGGGTGCCGTCGACCAGACAATGTCGGTTTGCAGCTCCCCGGGGTAGGGCCTTCTCTGTGGGAGCGCCCACCCTGTGGAACCAGCTGCCTCTGGGGTTACGGTTGGCACCCAACCTGTGTTCTTTCCGCCGTGATTTAAAGACCTGGCTGTTTTCACAGGTGGCCTGAGTTGAGGGAGACTGGGGGTTTTAATTGGACATTTTAGCATGGAATTTTATTGATTATTTGGATTGGATTAATACTTTTAAAAATATTGTATGTATGTTATATTGTTGTTTGGGCCGCCCTGAGTCCCTCTGGAGATGGAGCGGCATATAAATCCAAATAAATCAAATCAAATCAAATCAAGACTTAAACTGTCTGCACCTGGAAACTGTTTAGAGAGAGAACTACAGAGAAAGAGAATGGAAACAGTATAAATTTTAAACATTTGGACTGCCTGGATATGGATTTTATAAACTGAGCAACTGAACTGGAAAATTATAGAAATTGTTTATAAAGCAAGTGAAGACTTTTATCCTTCAGCTCTCCTTTTTGGTGATTTATAATGTGTTTGATACAATCTTGGGATTTGGTGGGCCTTTGTGGATTACAATTTATCAAAAAGAAAACAACCTTTTTAAAGAGAACTTTGGACTTTGCATATCTTGGCTTTGTGAAATACAGCAGCTAAAAGGGTGAAGTGACTTGAGGTAAAAAGGAAATTGTTGGATTGCTTCAGGTGTATTCTTCTAAGTTGGGTATTGTGAAGTATTGTATTGTTTGATTTATTACTGATTGGCTCTGTTCAATAATTATTACTTAAAATATTTTATTCCTTAAAATTATCAAAATGACAAGCAATACAAACTTAAGCAAAACAGGGAGAAAAATACATTATCTACACAATCAGCATTAAGCCCAGCAAATCAACATTGTATAGACACCATGTTGCAGAACGAAAAATTAAATACTTTTCAGTCAGAAATGAAAACTATGTTCCAACTACACAAAAAGCCATGGCTAAGAATCATGATGATTTGGCAGATAGGGTGCAAAAAATGGAACAAAAGATGGATTATAAAATAGATAACATCCAGCAAATAATCATTAAAAATGAATAACGGGTTCAGAAAATGGAAGAGAAGACAGAGCAAACAGATGAGATTGCCTTTACTGACCATGCAGTTAGTTGCCTGGTGGACCTTTTGAAGGGTCTGTTCCGCCTTCCTGTCTTCCCCTTTTAGACCATCTTCTGCCTCATTAGCCAAAATGGTAGCAGACGTCGAACCTGCCACTGGACTATTGTGGGAACTGGAATTAAATCCGCCAGTTCCACGTGTGGGAAAAGTGAGTGGTTGGTCCAACTGTCCTACCATTACTTCCCTGAATAATTCAGGGAAGGTACCATTCCTTCTACCTTTCTACCTTGGTTCTTGCATAGAACATGTCTTTTGGATCTGATGGTTCGCTATAACATTTCCCAGGACTTTTGCTACCTTGGCCTTCCCTAGCAGCATGCTGATAGAAAAGACAGGTGAACACTGGGGTTTCTTTCATTTACCTCTTCATCTAAAAAGGCTGACTCTTTCTGATCATCCTCTCCTGAAACTGAAGCCTCACTTTGGGTGCATGACCTACTTGAACTGTATCAACAGAAGCCCAACTCCTCCCTTGCTTCTCCTGCCAGTGAGGGATGCTGTGCCTCCTGCCTTTTCTAATTATGTACCAGGTTAGGTCTATTACATTGTCCATCCCTAATCTCTGACAGCATTTCCAACATAATGGCCCTCATTTCCTCCCTAAGGGACAGTTTTCTGAGCCCTGCTGCTGCAGGGGTAAAGCTGGCCTCTGCTTTTCTCTTGGGGGAAGGCTAGTCTTCACTGCATCCTGGGGCTTCCCTGCCTCTGTTATACAAACATTTTCTTCCATACAAAGAACTGGTTGAAAAAACTGCTCATCGGTGCCCTCTAGTATCACACTTTTTTCCTGATGCTTTGTTCCCATTGTTCTGCCTGTTGGGAGTGCAGGAATCTCCATTCCTCTCTGCCTTCTTCTCAGCTCTTGCACTTCTTCGGGGCTGTCGCGGTTTCTCCTAATCAGCCTGTCAGCAGATTGGCGGCCCTGTTTCCCCTTCACCTAGTGGCTTCGGGATGGCCAATTGCTTGCTATTCTGGTCGTCCCTCTCTGCTGGCTGATTGCCTGCTCGATCTATGGCCACTGCGGCTTTTTTTCTGAGCTGTTAAGCGCTCTGCTGGCTTGCCCGAAATCCCGGACTCTGTCATTCGTGAGCTTCTGCCCCCTTTGCACTTTACTTACACTTCATTCATTTTACTTCCCTTTCTTTTTGAAATCGAAGAATCCAAAGTATAATTAATATTCTTTTCCTTGAGCACTCTCTTCTCAAGTCCTCTTTGCATTAAGACTGAGTCAAAAACTGGGCATGCACAGTGGAAGGAGGCAGAACCAAGCTTTGATTGACTGTCTTCAAGCAAGGAAGCAGAGACTACCCACGCTTTGGTTTTTCCGACCTGTACAACTGAGAACAAGCAAAAAGTCGTTAAGAGATCGTATATGATAAGCTATTTAGTAAAACAAAGCAAGTAAATAACATGCAGTGAATAATGCTTTCATTTTTACTGGGATCACCACAAATACATATAAGACCAATAAATTTAACTAAAAAGCATTATTTAAAAATCAAACATATTTAATCCAGGCATATAAAATGTGCAACAATTCCACAGTTCAAAGTGGCCTGGTTTAAGATACATTTACCCAGTAAGCTGTCAAAAAGACATGCCCAATATATTAATTCCTTTTTATTATTTATTTACAGATTGCAGAAGCGAATGAAAAATGCACCTTGTTAATGAAAGCCATAAAAATTTTCAGAGAACTGCTGCTAAATATGTAACTTGATTTACTGGGTTTTTATATATAGTTTTATTTATTTTTTAGTTCCAGATTGTTTTTTAGTTATACTATACTATATTTTAACGTACTTTCTATTATCCTTATATATTAAGGTAAAATATAGATGAAATAAAAACTATACCTTTAATTAATTAATTACTTTATTTTTTTAACAATGTTTTGTTTGCTCTCTTAATTTAATTACTAATTTTTACTATCTTTTAAAAGAAATTGGAATTGTGAAACAGTCACAGACTGGCATAACCTTGGTCCAAATAAGTTGTTCTTTGCAGATTTTAGATAACTATATAGCATTTGCTAACATTCAGATGTCATAACATCCTTTTGACAGTATAAGACCTCATTCTAGGAAAATAATCACTCACATACGCTTCAAGAAAAATATATCTACAAAATCCAATTCAAAATTTTACAAAATTATTTTGCTTTGTCGATTGAAAACCTTTTATCCATCAAAAATGAAAATTATCTTAAGATTAGAAATTAATTTATTTTACATTACTGCATAGAAACAAAGAATATGAAAACAAAATAAAAAGATGAAAAATATATATTTAAAAAGAGCTTCTTAAATAGGAGTTATTTAGCTGCATCCAAGAAGAGTCTCTTTTCTATGGAACATCAGTCTTCCAGAGAATAGAGCAAAATGTATCTTTCTGTACAATTGGATGAAAATCAAATGGAATGACAAACATTACTATTAGAAAGCAGAAAATATGATTAAATGGACAGTGTTCACAATATAAAACAATAAAGAATGATCAAAAAATATTGTTACAGTTGTTGTTTGGTTTATAGATATGTATAAAATTAGAGGTAAGCAAGATGACAAAAATCAAAGAATTCCAGATTATTCGAGCTAAAATATACTGCAAGGACTCCAAACAGTAATTCCAACTTATAGAGACAAACAGTAAAGTGGCAGATATTCATTTATGTACTATTTGTCACTTATTTTTCCATGGGGCTCTTCTAGGCAGCATATAGCAATAAGATAAAGAAATGAAAAGAAGTGCAAATATAACAGTAGCAAAGTAATAAAACAAACAATGAAAATGAAAATAATATGAATATAGTATATGAAAATAAAAAATGGATGGGTGGAGAAGCAAGGAATGAATGAGGTTTGCTATCAGATCTAGTGTAGTATTCCCCCACTGGGTCCCCAGACTAACCGGCCAAGCCAAGTCTTCAGGCTCCATAGGAGGGTGGAGAAGATCTCATCTTGAAGAAAAGGATGTTCTAAAACCAACCATGGATGAAGAGATGGCCCAAAGAAGTTTTGAAGAAGCCATCTTCAAAAAAACCTTGCAAAAGATGTGCATGCTCTAATAATTTGAAGAGAGGTAATTTGCTCATGCTCCTGAAAATTAAATAGTCCTTTGGATGCTTTCAGGCCTATTTTCTTATATGTTATAAAATTTATGTTAAATACCATTTTTAGTAATATATTTGCCCAACTCAACTATTTTACTTTACTTCTCTATTGGCATAATCCTCACCACCCCCAACAATTATCCAGTAAAACTGGCTACTATCTGACACTCTAAATACACTTCATGACTACCAAACACTTGCCAGGGTTTCGAAATGCAACAAGCAAGTCACCTTCCCTCTAGAGAAACTTGGGCTTGTTTTCATCTCTCTCCACCTAGCATTCGCACAAGAAGTCCCATCAGGCAGGAAGACAGAAAAAAGGGTGGCCTGCAAAGAATGAAGGAATGTGGGCAATGCCTGTAGACAACAGACCGGTCACTGTCCACGGGACTTCAGGTCATCGCAACCAGGACGAAGAGAGACGCTAATTCGCAGCGCAAACCATTCGCCATTTCCTACGGAGGCTCAGCAAACACACAAACGCTAAAGCCGCTCGTTCGGGCGTGCGCGCGCCTGGACCGCCAGTTCTATTTACTCACCCTCCAGCCACGCGCTCGCTGCACCCGGCGCCTCGCCTACCCGTTCTCCGCAGCTCCCGCTAAGCACGCCGGCGGGACCCGGATGCACATCAAGCGAAGAAATAAATAAATAAATTGCTCAGCGGAAGTGAAGGAAGGAGGCGAGATCACCTGGAGATCGGGAAGGAGCACAATCCGGACTTCCGCTTTTGGCTTTTCCTACCGCAAAGCGGAAGACGACCTGACCCCAGAAATTGGTGAAGGAATCGAGGATTTTTTGGCAGCGTCACAGCACATGCCCAGGAAGCAATCTTAGGATGCTATTCTTAGGCGTCCTAGTTTTTTTTTCTTTCACTCGTATAAAGTGCGACTTCGATACCTGCAAGGCTGTAGTTTGATGATGGAATGAGTCAGAGGGATAAAGGGACCACTGAGGCGGTTGAGACTTGCTATAACTTTAACTTGCTTTAGATAAGGGATTGGGGACACGGAAATGGCAGAAGAGAATCTAAATCTCCTAATAGCATAATTTTTAATGGACCATAGTGCAGTATTCCAAGGTCTTGACGGAAGGGCACTTCTCTACGTTCACCAATCGAGCGCCTAAGAAAAGGCTGCCCACAATCCCGTGTCTGGGACACCAGTGTCCTCTATCTTCTACCTGAACAAGCGGCACTATCTCACGCTGGAGAGGCAAAAATGCGATCGTGGAGTTGAATTGACGGTTTTTTCTTGTTTTTTTAAAACCCGGTATCTGAGACGTCTTTTCAAAAAGCTGCGGATCTGAATAAATAGTCGCTTTTAACGCCCCCAACGCCCCCCCCCCTTAAAGAATCTGGGAGAATGACAATAGATGCCTTGGATGCATGAATGCACCTGCCTGGTTGTCACCGTAGAGCGTTGCAGAGGCAGCTATGTTTTCAGCACAGATAATACAATATCTTTCCCATTTAGCAGATAAATAATTTGGGATGGAAAAACCCCAAGGTATTTTCAAATTCCTGCTTGAAAAAAAACTACTTGGAAAAAATGGTTATCTTTCTACATTGCTCCACTGTCCTCCCAAAGCAAGCAGCCTAACCTTGGTTACAAAGCAAGGGCCTTGGTGGTGCAGGCTGTTAATAGCCTAGCACTTAGTTCCAGCTGCCTGTAATTATTGCAGGCTCCAATCCCACCAGGCTCAAGGTTGACTCAGCCTTCCATCCTCTCGGGGTAGGTAAACTGAGAACCCAAGATTGTTGGGGGCAATAAGCTGACTTTGTAAAAATGCCACTTAGTAATAAGCAGGCATATACAATGGAAGGAAGGCTATTGCTGAGCGCATTGGGTTGTATCCCAAAAATTGTAAGCCGCTCTGAGTCTCCAGAGAAGGGCGGGATATAAATATGAATTTTAAAAAAAACCTACCCCAATTCACTTATTAGAGTGAATAATAAGCACCTGAAAGAAAAGCTTACAGTTGATTCCCAAATATGCCAATCCTTTCAGTTAATTACAATTAATTAATCATGAATCTGTTGGTAAAGCCCCAAACTGCTAAGATTACATAACACTAAATAATAAACCAGAACTTACATGCTGCGGTGACTGGCTTCACCAATCAAATTTGACTATCAAAGCCAAATCAACCAAGAATTTAGCCATTACTCATTGAACTCCAATTCTAATGCTCCTATAAAAATGCTTTAAAGCTCTACTCATTGAGGTCCTGTGATATAAAAGAAATGTGAAAATTATATTGAAGTAAAAAATGCAACTTATAAGAATTTTTTATATTACCGAATGTTTAAATCAAACCTGAAAATTAAATTCATCTGGAATGTTTGACATCCATTATATTGGTAATATTTTATTTCTTGCCTATCTGAATCGGTAAACTCCAAATATGTTAATTATAGTTTTGATCCACCATTTTTCCTATGTATCTTCAAGTAATTTGCATCACAGAAATCTTTCAAGTCAACATTATTCTCAGATGTTATTACTCAATTTTCATTCTCATTTTAAATTCAATGTTCTGATGACATCACCAAATACTATTCCTTCTCTTGCTTTCTAATAGGAACAGATAAAATAGGCAGGTGGTGAAAACAGGTACACCATTTTTTTTGTTTTAAAAACATGGGACAGACTGTTAAGGTTGACCAGAGATGTCAAACTCATTTCATTGAGGGTTGCATCAGGGTTGTGTTTGACCTCGGGGCTGGGGGTGGGAGGTGAGTGGGCGTGGCCAGGGTGGGTGTGCCAGCTTGATGTCACTTGTGTTGGGGGCACCTGTGGTTCCCCAAGCACTCTGCCAGTGAAAATGGGCTCCCGAGTTCAGTTTTCAGTTGGGACGGCCTCCTGCAACCCTCTGCCAGTGAAAACAACTCGGGAGGGCCTCTGTTTTTACTGGCAGAGGCACTGTGGACCAGTCCTTTGCTGTTTCCAGGGTGGCTCTGTGGGTCAGATCTAAACACCCCGCGGGCCGCATCTGGCCCCCAGGCCTTGAGTTTTGACATCCCTGAGATAGGCTATAGTTTTTTAATCTGCAAGGTAAAACCAGAAACTGTTCAAAGAAACCAGCAAAATCCAGGGCTCAAGAATACATCTTCCTTCCATCTCCACAAAGGAGATGAAACTAACAATAATCCCAATTTAAGTATTGTTTTTAAGCATTTTAAATATTTCAAAAAGGAACGAGACAAGGCTGTCCATTGTCACCACTGTTGTTTATTATGACATTAGAGGCTTTAATTAGAACAATCAAAAAAGACAATGATATAAAAGGATTAAAAGTAAAAAGGGAAGAATTTAAATTACAGGCATTTGCAGATGACCTTCTTTTCATTCTGGAAGAACCTCAATCTTCAGGACCTAAACTTTTACAAAAATTGGATGAATTTGGTTTAGTAGCAGGATTAAAATAAATAAAAAGAAAACAAAAATGATCACTAAAAACATGACGAGTAAACAGAAAGAATTATTGACCTTAACAATGGGCATTGAAATTGTCGAAAAAATTAAATATTTAGGAATTATTATATCCCCAGATATAGCACACTCAAGAAAGACAATTATGACCCACTTATTAAACAAATAAGGGAAGATTTAATAAGATGGGACAATTTAAAATTATCCTTTATGGGCAGGATAGCTACGATCAAATGAATATCTTACCAAAAATTCTATTTCTCTTTCAAAATGCTCCCATAAAATTAAAAAATCCTTTTTGATGAATTAAATAGACTGACATCAAATTTTATTTGGCAAAGAAGGAGACCAAGGATAAAATTAAAATTATTACAAGATGCAACTGAAAGAGGGGGATTTGGTCTACGGATTGGGAGCTGTATTATAGTGCTGCAATTATGACTTGGATAAAAGACTGGATAAACCACACAAATACAAGGATACTAACATTAGAAGGCTATAATCTCCAGACAGGATGGCACTCTTTTCTTAGACAAGATAGTTTAAAGGGACACAGCTATGTTTTGAAACACAAAGTAAGACAAACACTTCTACACACCTGGTTCAAAATTAAGAAACAAATGTATATTCAAATACCAATCTGGATATCAACATTAGAGGCTTTGATGCATCCACACTTGCTAAGACACGATAAAATCATTACTTATGAAGAACTGTTAGACGAAAAAGGAGATTTGCAAACTAGACAGCGGTTGAATGAACAGGGAATAGAATTGGAATGGTGGGCCTATCTACAACTCCAAGCTAAACACGCAGAAGACAAAAAGGAATTGGGTATTAGTAAAACTAGGACGGAATTAGATGAAATCTTGTTAGGGCCAGATGTAAAATGATTAAAAACATATCAAGTATTACTACAAACTAAGTTGGAAGAAGAAATTGTTAAAGAAACAATGATACACTGGATGAGAGATTTTGGTCATAGTATTGCCCTGAACGATTGGCAAAATATTTGGACCAGAAATAAAAAAAACTCTTGCAATTCCATTTAAAGAAAACCTGTATAAATTATTTTACAGATGGCATATAACACCAGCAAGACTATCTAAAATGAACAATAAATTTTCCTCTCTTTGTTGGAAGTGCAATAAGGAAAGAGGTACATACTATCACATATGGTGGAGTTGTGGAAAGGCCCAAGAATATTGGAAAGGAATACATCAATGCTTACGAGAAATTTGTGATGTAGAGTTTAATTTTAAACCAGAATTTTTTTTACTGGGAATTACCAATGAGACATATCCGAAGGAAATCTTCCATTTAATGATTCATATTATCACAGCGGCAAGGATGGCCTTTGCACAGAAGTGGAAAAACACTGAAACTCCAACAGAAGCGGAGCTTATGAAGAAAATAATGGAGTGCGCAGAAATGGACAAATTGACATTGGAAATTAAAAATAAGGAAGAAACGGACTATTACAGAACTTGGAATAACTTCTATGGATGGTTAGACAAGAAAAAGACTTAACTGACTTTTTGAATTGGACTTAACAAATGATGGACAATGAATGTCATGAGCCTAGCCGTACTTGGTTCGACTATAGTATATGTTTTACGTTTTGTTTATGTCAGTGTTTATTTGTTTGGTTATGTGTAATTACTAAATAAAATCAATTAAAAAATTAAAAAAAAATATTTCAGATAAAAATCAGTAGCTTTTATCCACTGGTATAAAACAGTTAAATATGTTATTCTGGAATGTGTTGAACTATTATCTAGTACTTCCCCTTTCCCCTGGACAAGTACATATAATAAATCAACTTGCATGTAATTTGTCATTAAAAATAAAATTAATAATGAGAATTAGGTATGTAACAAAAATTTTGTACCTTAAACTGCACTTACCAACAAGTGATTTGTGAGGCAACCAATAATACAAAAGTTTCTTGTGCTATTACAAATAGACAACTTTTTGTCAATTAGGAGATAGGAAAAAAATACATTAAAAAGAGCGTAATTAATATTTTTATAAAATGGATCATATAAGAAGAAATGGTTCACCATCTTCACCACACCAATCCCACAAATGGTTCATTCAAAAATTATTTTCTGACATCCTTTGTCACTAGCACTCAGGAAACGGGCACTGAGTTGAACTAACAAAAGCTCTATAATAATTCACCAAGGTGATTTAGGAAAGGCAAAGCTGTTAATAGCCTGCCTTCACTATAAAAAGACAGTAGTCTTTTTATTGAGTGTCAGCATCAGCTCCTTCAATAGTCCAGGTGTTTCTCCTCTTATTCTTCATATACATTTATTTCATGAAAGAATGATGCAACTGTTCTTACTGGAGAAAATGAATTATTGTCCCCTGATGCTTTTCTGATTTGTTCTATGGAAAAGCATATAATACATTTGTTATGTAAGTCTTGAATTTTTCAGATGTACAGTGTATGTACTAACTAAAGTCACAGTCACTCATGCCCTGGTCACTTCCTATCTTGATTATTTCAATGCGCTTTACATGGGGCTGTCCTTGAAGAGCATCTGGAAGCTCCAGTCGGTGCAAAATGCAGCGGCCCGTATGGTTTCCTGCAGACCCCGGTGTGCACATGTGTCACCTCTCCTTCAGGAGCTGCATTGGTTGCCGATTTGTTTCTGGGTGCAATTCAAGGTGCTGGTTGTCACCTTTAAAGCCCTTCATGGCTTTGGTCCAGGTTATCTGAGGAAACATCTCTTGCCAGTCACATCTACCTGACCCAATATAATGTGGAGGCAGGGAATGTTGCAGGTCCCACCCCTGAGGGAGATACACCTGGTGGGACCCAGAAGGAGGGCCTTCTCCGTGGTGGCTCCCTCTCTCTGGAACATCATTCCCCCAGAGATTAGAATGCCCCCTCCCCCAGCACTCTTCTGAAAGGCACTAAAGACCTGGTTTTGACAGCAGGCCTGGGGAACCCAGAGAGGGATGGAGCCCATCAAATGGCTAGTGCGATCTGCTGTCGTTGGGGCAGTGGGGTGGGAGTTGGTTATTGTTTTTTATTTTGTTTTTTTTGTTTTCCCAAATTCTGTTCTACTGTACTCCACTAATTTATTTGATTCTTTTTGTTAGCTTTTATTGTTTTTTATTTTTATTTTTTGTTTTAAATATGGTTTTACATTGTGTAAGCCGCCTCGAGTCACCATGGGTGAATAGGCGGCAATATAAATTAAATAAATAAATAAAGACTTTCGAAAGTCCAGTAAAGGAAAAGTTATGGTACTGAACACTTGCAAAGATTTCACCAATTGAGGAGTCTGGCTAATAATTATTAATATATCAGCTCAGGATTTTCAACCAAAAATTGTAATGAAATAAAATTATGAACAGTAATTCCCATATTATCTATTGAAAAAATACCTTTCACACATATCAAATTTTAAATATTTTTACTTTTGTAAAAAATAAATATTTTATACACAGAGGCCATGAAGACGTTTAAAAGAGCACATTTACAG
This sequence comes from Naja naja, assembly GCA_009733165.1. NCBI lineage: Eukaryota > Metazoa > Chordata > Lepidosauria > Squamata > Elapidae > Naja > Naja naja. Next base: position 90,393,471 of record CM019155.1, read on the forward strand.
CTAACATTAATTGTGGTGTTCAACGGATTTAACAGTACAAGAAAAGTGGGGCTACTTTCAAATATATCACATACAGAACATAAAAATATGTAGTTGAATAAAGTACAGGCTGTATTTCGACATAACTCAAAGACAACTAGAAAAACAAACACAAAACTTAGCAAGGTATACAGATCAGTCAGCCATCAGACATGTATTTATCTCACTTGCCTTCTACTACATTGTTCAGATGGGGCATAAAGTTAATACTTTACAGCAACCAGTGCAAACGGGGGACAATTTTTGCAATTTCAAATGTGAGCATCACTTCTTAATAGTGTGACAGGCATCTTTTATGATTACATTCTGCTTATGTTCAGATTTAAATTATCTGGACTGTACTACAAAAGGATACCAGAAAAATCCTCACAAGAATAATTACATGGTACATATTAAAATAGTATTTGTTCTAACCTTTCTGCATTTCAACTGATCAACTGCTATTTAGATTAACAATGATTTCACCCAAAGAATCTCAAAATTAGAATTAGTGCTTGCAAAATTCAGCCACTCTTGATGTATTCAGAAGTTAAACTTATAAAAGCATTAGAATATATATAGGAGAGAGAGAGAAATGTATAAATGTATAACAGATGTATTAGAACTGAACATTTAATAGCCAAAATTATTGTTTATTATTGGAAAAATAATCCTGTCCATGTTTAAAATCTAAATTAAAATACAATCAATTAAAACCTTCAAATTTTCAGACGTGCCCAAATAAAATGTGCTGCAAATATGTAAGCATCTGAAGCTTTTGTATTTCCAGTGTCAATCTCACTTGATATTTTTGATAAACCAACAAATAATTGATATTTATCCATTAAAAGTCTGACAAAAATAGTGCTATTATCTGGCTCCCAACATCACCCTCTTTTAGTATTCCACTTCTAAGTCTAAAATATTAAATTTGACCCATTCATAAAACATTGCAAACTACTACTATATTGTCATTTATCAGCCTTTCAGCCTTCCGAGGTCAGTAAAATGAGGACCCAGATTGTTGGTAATATGCTGACTCTGTAAACTGCTTAGAAATGGCTGCAAAGCACTGTGAAACGGTATATAAGTGTAAGTGCTGTTGCTATTGATGGAGATTTCTTAAAGAAATTATAATTTCAGAATTCAATAGAATAAAACAATTAAATACTTAAAACAATTAAAAGGACAAATGCAAAAAATATTCTTGTTTCATCATATTCACAGAATGGACTGTTTATTCCTTACTCTAATTTCTGTTCTAATTGCTGTATATGTTTCCTACACTTCATATTTTATGTATATTCAGTTGCACATTACAATTCAATATATCTGCCTCACTGAGTACAATGTTTACTGCACTCTTTTTCATCATGTGAAACTGTTCATTTACAGAAGTAGGTGAATTACTTTCAGCATTATGGCACATCAAATAGTATGTGCCTCTATCCCGCTTTAAACGAAGATTTGAAGCAACTGCAGGAATTGCAGTGATCATCTCAGTGCTCCGGTGAGCTCATATTTGTATTGGAAATGAATTAAGAAATAAGAGTTAGATTTCTGTATTTTTCAGAAGTTAGAGAATCATTATACAGTAATGCATAAATTCAGAGCCTATAGTCAAAACATAGATTATGCAATTAGTGCACGTTTTAATAATATTTAATACCATTAAAGTTGCACTGCAAGTGATTATCATCAATGCTCTGGCATCCTCAGCACTTCAGAAATTCAAAACTTCATTCCACCAAAAGCTGTACACTATCAGTCTGTTTCTGTGGTTGCTGCTGGTGGTCATATTTCCTTGCTAGAAAATAAATACATTTAGATATTAGGCTGCAATCTGAAGGTATTGCCAAAAGTGATCCACACAGCATAAATAGGGCTTATTACCAAATAAACATCCCAGGATTGCTTTCTAAATTTTTATTGAGGATAAAATCTTGTATTGGTGGAAATAACAAACTGCAGTGTAAGTTTACCAGTTTCCAATACATTTTGGATCAAAATTAATCATTTCTCACAACTACCAAATGTAAATTTTTAATCACGAAAACTTATAGCAAATCATAATAGCAGCACCAAGCCAAAGAAGATCTTCAGCGGTTATAAACTATATAAGAATAAAAATATATATAAATATATTGTTTAGTTGGGGCATCAATCTACTACTAGGTTTGATTTTAATAATATACATGCATTCTTTTTGGGATAAAAGAGTGATGAAATAGCTGCATACCTATTCTAAGAACCAATAAAGAAAGCTACTTACATTTAAAAACTCACACTGCTTTAATTTTGTAAACTGGGGTTTGAAAATTGGCTTTCGTATAAATATAGGTAGAAAATAGGCAAAACTATCTTATATTGCTTAAGTGAACTGGTTAAATCGCACTGTTTACATTAGAAAAAATATTCTTAGATTAAGGGTGTCAAACTCAATTATTCTCACTATCAGAAAAGTTTCCCTTATTTCTAAGTTGGATCTCTCCTTGATTAGTTTCCATCCACTGCTTCTTGTCCTGCAATCAGGTGCTTTGGAGAATAGGTTCTCTTTTTCTTTGTGGCAGCCTTTAGATCAGGGGTCTCAAACTCACATCACAGCAGTGTCATGTGACATATTGGGACTTCCCCCACTTCGCTAAACTGGGTGTGGGCATGGCCAGCGCATGATGCATCCAATCCAAGGGCCGAGTTTGACAGCCCTGCTTTATTGGAATACTGCTATCATGTTACCCCTAGTCCTTCTTTTCATTAGACTAGACACACCTAATTCCAACAACTACTTTTCATATGCTTTAGCCTCCAGTCCCCTAATAATCTTTGTTGCTCTTCTCTGCACTCTCAAAAAAGAATTGACGTCTTTTTATATGGTGATGATCAAAACTGGATCTAATATTACAAGTGTGATCTTACTAAGACTTTTTAAAGTGGTATTAACACGACGTGATCTTGATTCTATCCCTCTTTTAGATGTGGGTTCCATTAACTACATGTAGAGTTTGATTAGTCAGCCAGTTATGAATTCATCTGAGGATGCAGTCTAATCCAATTTTTCTATATTACTAAAGAGAAGGTTGTGATCTACTTTATCAAACACCTTACTAAAAAGTATGTAATGTCTATAGCATTTCACTGGTATACAAATTTAGATACTTTGTCAAAGTGTATTCAGTTTTATCTGGCATGATCTATTTTTGACAAAAAACGAAGACTTCTGGTTATAACTTTGCTTGTCCCTGGGTGTTTGCAGATTTGTTGCTTATCTTTTTCCCTGATTCTGTCAGGTATTGATATCAGGCTGATAGTTCTACAGTTTCCTGTATCCATTTTTCCCCCTTTCTGAAGATGGAAACCATGTCAACAGCTCTTTTTGAATCTTTTGGTAGTTCCCCAGTGCTCCAGCATCTTTGAAAGATGGTTCAGTGGTTCTGAACCAGCTCTTTCAGAATTCTGGGATGTAATCTGTCTTGACCTGGTGATATGAACTCATCTAGAGCGAATAGGTGTTCTCTTACTGATTTCTTGCCTATTTTGATTTGTATTCCTAATCTGTCTTTTACGGTACTGTTTTTGAGAGTTTGGCTTGCTTTTTCTTTTTGTGTAAAGATAGATACAAAGAATGATTTAAGCAGTTCTGCTTTCTCCCTGCTGCCAGTCACCTCCTTCCCATCTCCTACTATTAATGGACTAATAATTTCCTTTAGTTTTTTGATGTTTTATATATTGAAATAAACTTTTTTTTATTAAAATTCACTGCAAATCTTAGTTCATTCTGAGCTTTAGTTTTCATATTGGCAGTTTGGATTTATGTGCTGATATTCTACCTCAGTTATATGCCCCTCTTTCTACTTTTTATATCTGTCCTTTTATCAGAGTTTTTTGTGCAACCATGATGGTTTCTTCAGGAATCTCTTATTTTTTCCCCCCAGTAGTATTGGGTTAGACTAGGTTTTTATAATTTCATTTTTCAGAGTTTCCCAAACTTCTTGAATTGTTTTCCCCTTGAGGATTTCCATCCATGGAATCCTTTCAAGCATTCTTTGTTGAAATCAGCTTTCTTAAAGTTCAAGACTCTTGTTTGACTTTTTTCTATTGCCTGAGCTTGAATTGAATATCAATATTGCCTGTTTGTGCCCTCCCTCCAAAATTCCTGTAACTTCAACCTCTTCTGTCATTTCATCTCTGTTAGTGAGAACTAAGTCCAGTATGGCTGACTCTCTAGTTTCCTTCTATATCTTTTGGAAGGAAATTGTCTGCTAGGTTCATCAGAAAACTGTTTGATCTTCCACTAGGTGCAGAGTTTGTCTCCCATTTAATATCAGAATAGTCAAAGTCTACCACATTACTATTGTGGTGTTCATCCTGCACACTGTAGCTAACTACAAGTCAATATTTATTACAGCCAGAAACCAGACACCAGAGCAAATGTTTATTACAGCCAGAGTTAAAACACTTAAGGAATATGCACTTAAAAATTATAAAGTAGTGAATAAAAGATAAAATCTATACTAAAATCACTATTTGGCATCCAATCTGTCCATTACACACGAGCAAATCACAGCATGTCCTAACTATACCATAATATCAATCCTTAAACTGTGAGACTTGTAGTCATTAAATACTAAAATGCAAAAGGGTATATAGTGCAAAAGGGTTTGCTGCATTCATTGTGTAAAATAGCTATGATGGATTAATCATGTTTCCAACAAATTCCCAATGCTGCTGCACAAAATCTAGCCACCTGCGCTGTAATCACAGTCTATTCGTCCTTAAGCAACATTAGTAATGTTGGAATGGCCAGGATATCTATCCATTATTGGGAGGTATGTTTTCGTTAACATCTCTATAAAATGAGCATTGAAGAAGTATGTGTCAGAGAGTCATCACCTCTCCTGAGCCACAGGGATAGAGTCTTTTCATCAATGGTATCTTTTTATATTTGCTATGCAGGAAGGCAGATGGAAGCGCATGACACCTTGAAAGCAAAAATGCTTTCCAGCGGTTCGCTGTCTCCAACTGGCATGAGTAATAACATATCTAATAGACTCTGGAGCCAGAAACAATGGAGCTTTCCCTGCTTGCCTCTCAATATCCTCTGCCCTTTGTCACAAGTTTTGTTTTGCTTGGTCATAGTCCAACTTGGGTATTGAGGCTGGAGAAAAGCCTAATTTGGTAAGGTTGGACTCAATAGCCTTGATCCATGAAGAGGAGAATTTGTCTTGGAGGACTAATGGAGCAAGGCCTTGTGAAAAAAAAAAAGAACTTTAGCCAAAGATTTAAAGAATCCGTACAGATTCTTACTTCGACTTTTATTAATCCTGACTCTAGGCACAAAACTAAGTTCGTTGAGAGACAATGCATTTTCTAGATAAATATATTTGGATTGAACTGTTTCCAATTGTGTGAAACACTAAACTGGGAGTCCGGGCAAGATCCTGTAAACAAGCTATGCTAGCAACTCGGCTTGAAAGAGCTTAATTGCGGCAGGAACATAGTATCCTCCCTTTGCATGGAAAAAATTGAGAATAGTTTTTGCTGATCTTTGGCCAGAGACAGCCGCATATTTGCCATCTGCTTTCCAGAGCTGGTGGCATGGATGATTACACCTAGATACTTAAAGGTGGTTAACTTGCTCTATTTTATGACCACTAAGAAATTATGAACAGTTTTTTGACCTTTTTGCAAAGGCCATAACCTTAGTTTTCTGGTAATTATGTCCAGTTTATTGTAATTACAATACTAGACAAGGGCTTGCAATGCTCTTTTAAAACTTACAGGTGTCCTGGAGAGGACCATAGCATAATCTGCATAGAACTACAGGATGATGCTTCGATCACCTATTTTTGGAAAGTGGTAATTTGGTTTATTTAGCTATTTAACCATGTCATTAATATAGAAGTTGAAAAGCAAGGGGGCCAAGGGGTTTAACTCCCTTTTGAGTTTGGACTGACCTTGAGGGATCCTTGCATATTACACCTAACCTTGAGACATGTTTTAATATGTAAGGCACGTTACAAATGGGAAAGCCTATGATCAAATGAGGCAGCTTCCAGCTTCTTCCATAGCTTAGTTCTGATAACTGTATCAAAAGCTTCCTTGAGATCTATAAAGGCGGCGTATAATAACATAGATTTATTTAATGCATATTTTTCAATCAAATGATAAAGTATTAAGCACTGATCTATGGTGCCTCTCCCCTCTCTAAATTAGCTTGTTCTTCAGCAATTAAGTTCTCAAGATCCAGCCACTCCTTTCATTTATCTTGGATGTGTTTGGCATAGAGTTTGCTGATTATAATATTTAGCAGACTTATTAGTCTGTAATTAGCAGGGTCGTCTCTGTTTCTTGTTTTAAAACTTGGGACAATTGCCATGACTCTACTGGTCATGTCCCAGACAATCCCCTGGGACATGACCAGTAGAGTCAATGTAAGTGAATAGTGCTGCCAGGACTGGAATCCATCATTCCATATTATTCTTTTCCCCATGTATTATTTACTTTATTTATATAACATATAAACATTCCATTTCAATCAAACAGTGTGTTGTCTGGGTGCAATTGTTTTTAGGCAATTGTAATCAAAATGTTTCCAATTACATTCATCACAATAACATTAATACTATAATAATAATATTTAGCGTGTCTATTTTAAGAAATTTCCATTTTAACATTTATCCTTTTTATGACCCTACATTTCTAACTTCTGTTTTTATTGTCTAACCATTGATAAAATAAGTCCCATGTAAAAAAGTATTCAGTTTCTTCTTTGTCCTTAATAGTAAGCATTAGTCTATCCATTTCTGCACATTCTAGTATTTTCTTAATTACACTCTCATTTGTTGGGATCTTGTTACACTTTCATTGTTGAGCATGTACAATTCTAGCTGCAGTTAATACATGTAAAATCAAGTATATAGTCTTTTATCGTATTTTTCTGGCAGAACGCCCAATAAAAATATTTCTGGTATCATGTCTATATGCTGTTTTATCAATTTACCAACCAAGTATGTATTTTTGTCCAATATTTTTTGGCTTTTCAGGTATTTGATTAAATTTCCAACATTTAGCAGATCTATCCTTATACATTGTTGCCTGTCTTGTTGGTGTAAAGTGCCATCTATAGAACATTTTGTACAAATTTTCTTTATATTCGGTTGACATAATCAATTTCTGCCATTTGTCTAATTCTATTGCATATCCAATTTTTAGTCTTGCAACATTTTCAAACCTATTCTTGCTTTTTTCCCTAACCAAATATATCTTAATATTATTTTATTTAATCCTTCAAAATATTTTCCCTCAAATTTTATTGGAATTGTTTGAAATAAATGGTCTTGGAAAAATATTCATTTATATAGTAGCTATTCTTCCTGTTAATGACAATTGCAGATCTTTCCATTTCTCCAAATCTAGTTTAATTTTTCACACCAGTTTCATGTAATTGTCCTCTTTAATTATTGCACATTTTGCTGTTATTCCTAGATACTTCTTTTTGACTATCTGTATATCAATTCTTTCCATCCACACTCTTTTGTGTGTATGTGAGATTTTTAACCAAAATCTTTGTCTTGTCTTTTTATTTTCAGTTCTGCAACTTCCTGTATCCTTCTCTCTTTATAATTAACTTCGGTCCAGTTTCTAATGGGTCTTCTAATATAAAGACCAAGTCATCTGTAAACACCTGTAGCTTGTAGTTCCCTCTTTTTAATTTCCATTCCTTTTATTTCTTCATCTAAAGTATTTCTGGCTAATACTTCGAGTCAGTATAAATAGCAGAGGGACAATGGACATCCCTGTCTAGTGCCTTTTTTAATATCAAAGTTGTCCATCATGTCCCCATTTACCATCACCATAGCTGATTATTCGTGATATATTGCTTTAACCATATTAGTAAACCTCTCCCCAAAGTCCATATATTTTAATACTGATAAAATAAATTGCCAATTAACATTATCAAATGCTTTCTGTGCATCTAGAAAAATCAACGACATTTGTTTTTCAGGGTGTGTTTCATGATAGTCCAATGTATTTAAAATCATTCTCCAGCATCACTGGGCTTAATATATCTTGTAATTATTTATAAAATAATGCCGGTAGCCCACCAGGCCCTGGTGTTTTATTATTCTTTTGTCTCTTAATTGCTTCTGTCAATTCCATCATGGTTATTTGTTCATTCAACACAGCTTTAACTGTTTTGGGTACTTTAGGAAGTTCAGATTGTTCCAAATATTGTATTTTATTTTCTGGAAGGCAGAGCTGATGTTGTGGTGATACAGTGAACTCTCCACAGGGCTCTATGGAAGTTTGCCGAATTCCTACTGCCAGAGGGTCTGGAGGAATCTAAGCCACCCTGGATGGATGGTGAAGAAGAGAGGACACTCTGTAGATCACAAGGAGATAGCAAACTCCTTGTTTGACAGCCATTGTGTTCCTGGCAGAGGCTGTGACAGCCCGACTGGAGAAGAATGAGTGAAGATTGAGGAGGAACAGTGTGATGACTGGGTGAAAATTTTCCAATTTCTGTTGAGGAATTTGCTCCTTTTAAAATTGGCTTGAGTGACAGTGGTAATGTAAAAGAACAGGGTTGATTTGTCTCACTTCCACCTCTTGAGAATAGCAGTGAATAAGCACAAAGCTGAAATAGATCCAGCTAAGAAATTTGAACTATTTGAACCATCTGAGAGAAATAAGTTTTAAAAGAGGAAAATTGGACTGGTTATTCTAAGGACAATATTAATTGGATTTTATTGAACCAAAACTTTTTTTTAAATAGAAAACTTGGGCGATGGACCCCCTAAAAGAAAGAAAAAGATTTGGCTTATGTTAAAGGAAGTTAAAGGAAAGAAGTAGAAGAGAAATAGAGCAATATGGCTGGAAAAAATGGTTAGAGTGAAAGTAAAGAAAGTGAGATTAACAATTGACCTTGGATGGTTTATTGAAAGAACATTATTACAAGACTTAAACTGCCTGCACCCGGAAACTATTTACAGGGGGAACTGAAGAGAAAGAGAATGGAAAAAGTATAAATTTTAAACATTTGGACTGCCTGGATATGGATTTTATAAACTGAGCAACTGAACTGGAAAATTATAGAAATTGTTTATAAAGCAAGTGAAGACTTTTATCCTTCAGCTCTCCTTTTTGGTTATATATACTTTGTTTGATACAATCTTGGGATTTGGTGGGCGTTTGTGGATTACAATTTATCAAAAAGAAAACAACCTTTTTGAAGAGAACTTTGGACCTTGCATATCTTGGCTTTGTGAAATACAGCAGCTAAAAGGGTGAAGTGACTTAAGGTAGAAAGGAAATTGTTGGATTGCTTCAGGTGTATTCTTCTAAGTTGGGTATTGTGGAGTATTGTATTGTTTGATTTATTATTGATTGATTGTCTCTGTTCAATAATTACTTAAAATATTTTATTACTTAAAATTATCAAAATGACAAGCAATACAAACTTAAGCAAAACAGGGAGAAAAATGCATTATCTACACCATCAGCATCAAGCCCAGCAAATCAACATTGTATAGACACCATGTTGCAGAATGAAAAATTAAATACTTTTCAATCAGAAATGAAAACTATGTTCCAACTACTACAAGAAGCCATGGCTAAGAATCATGATGATTTGGCAGATAGGGTGCAAAAAATGGAACAAAAGATGGATTATAAAATAGATAACATCCAGCAAATAATCATTAAAAATGAATAACGGGTTCAGAAAATGGAAGAGAAGACAGAGCAAACAGATAAGAAAGTAGAAGAGATGGATTACAGATTGACTAAGGTAGGTAATGAGCTAGAGCAAAGAAGAACACAAAAGATTAGAATCAGAATTACAGAAAGAACCACAAAAAAAGAAATTAAAAAATCAGATTTAATAAAACACAAAATGAATCTATTGAAAAAAGATGAACTGGCACTAAAAATTAAAAGTGCAAACAAAACTTTTTTGAAAATGCGAATATACCAGGAAGATGGTTGGCATATAAACTGAAAAAAGAGAGGGGGATAATGATACATCGATTAATAGATGAGAAAGGGATTCTTTATTATCAGAATGAGGATAAAAAAATAATAGTAAAAGAATATTATGGGAAACTATATAATCAGGAGAAAATTCCAGGAAAAAAACCATTCTATATTATTCTTTAATAGTTCAACAGAAATGAAGTCAGCTTTTGGGAGATTTCTGAGGTTCTGAGTTCGCCAATAAGAGCTTTAATTTTAGATTCTGAAACTGAGGACCATTCAAGTAAATCCTTTATTTTATAACTTATTTTCTCTCTGCAGGGATCTTCATACATTCTCCAAAGGTAAAGTTCCCAGGTTGTAGGAAGTATATGGGAGTCTAAACGGGTAAAAATTCTGTCAAGAGTGGCAGGCTATTAGATGCCAGAATAGAAAAGAGTTCTTTCTCTTTGCTGCTACAATAAGCTGTTCTCAGGAAGACCTCATGTCATGTCTCTTCTTAAATGCAATTAATTGCTTAAATTGTTTTGTGAGTGTGAGATGATGTTTAAGCGTTGTTTTATTGCCATTTCCAGCCTCAGTTTTGTGTATCTTTTATGCCAAGTTAAGAGCTTTCTTGGCTTCTACCCAGTCCTTGTCAAAATTTGGAGGCAATGCAAGGCATCTTTAGAAGCAATGAAGGCCTCTTAACTGAGAAATTAAGCTCAAGTGCTAGTAGTGATTGTAGCTTATGAACTAGGTTTTTATATAGTTCTAGTAGCTAACCGATTAGCAAACAATTCATCTATTTCCTCTGTTTGGCTAGGTAGTCTGTATTATACATTATGGCAATGACATTCCCTTTTTATTTTATATTGCCATATTTTTTGCACTATAAGATGCACCTGACCATAAGACACACCTAAGTTTAAAGGAGGGGGGAAATATTCTGCCATTGTTGCCTCCTTCGTGTCATTGTTGCCTCCGCACACTGTTACAAAAATAAATAGCTTTGCAAGTACTATTTTGCACGTACTATCACTGGGATGGTGGGAGTAATTATTTCCAAACAGCCCAATACTGATTAAGCATACACAGAATGCTAAATACTGGAGGTAGAGATAGAGGGGAAATAGAAAATTTTAGAAAAGAAAATGGGTTGGATCCTCATTTGCAGGATATCTGCAGGATATTTGCAGGATATCTCAATAATTTATAAATATCCAATTTAGGTATTTTCTAAACATCTTCTAGAGATCTCTCTGATGTCATTTTAACATCCATTTCTCAGAACCATGTTATAATGAAGAATACCATCCCAATTATGCAAATAAACAGAATAAAAAGAAAAGCATGTGAAACTCATGAGTGATAAACTCTGCTACTGTACATGTCTGATCAGTATAAAATGTAGGGTATGCATCAAAGTCATTAGCAATCCTGCAATCTGTAAGATTTCATTACCTTCATGATTCATATACATTACAGTTCCATGAGCAGAAGTGCAAAAGGATCATAACCCTAGAGCATTAAATGTTTTTACATTCAAAATAATAGTAACTTCAAGTGGAGCAAATGTCAGGAGTCAGATTTATGTTTCATCACATATACTTAGTATAATTTTTTAAAATGGGATCTATAGCTTATCCAAACCTTAGTAGTATCAAAGTAAATATATTTTACTTACCAATAGAATACATCTCTAATTGCTGCCGAAGACGGACTTTTTTCATGCTATCATAAAAATTTGGTTCAGATGGTATTTCTACAGTTGGAGGTAATGTAAAAATCCTCATAATCTTCCTCTTATTTCTGAAGCCCAAAAGGAATAGAAAAACATAATACAAAATATTTCCCTTAATTGTAAATGAAATTAGCATCTAGTCTTAATTTCTACAGCAAAGAAATAGAAATGCAATTGGAATTTCAATTAGAAGTGGCAATGATTATCTCCAATTTCCTGAGAAAGCAAATGTTACCATCACTGAAAGATGTAACTATAAAAATTAGGCTGTTTGTTTAAATGTCACTTGATAGAAAGGCTTCCGGCTCACTGCATTCTAACACCCATTATTTCATGCAAAGGCCACTAACAGACATTTATGTCCTATGAAGAGACAAGGTATTCACCTAAATGTGAAATGCATAGGTTCAGTATTTAGATGCTGTACTCAGCATGGACATGAAGGTCAGTGTAAATTAGTTGTTATCAGCTTGTACAGATCCTTTGAATGAAGCCTCAGTCCTGCAGTTTTTCAATTATAGCAAGAAGGTGCTTATGTCTGCTTCTTTGGTTGACACTCAAACAGCTAGTACAGAGACTCCTCAAAAGGAACAGTAATATGCAGGAAATGTTTCAGAAACTGAGTCTGTAAACAAAGAACTATCCAGTTCAAATCTCATATGTACCAAATTGTCCTAAGACTTCCATGCACGATTTATTCTTTCTTCTAATACCAAGTGAGGGATCAATATTAATGTGATTATATCACATTGCAGCAAGATAAAATGAAATATTTTGAAAATCTGGCTGAAATCAATAATTATCAGCTTATTGTTTCATCTTCTTGCCATTCTGCTTGCAGATATTACTGTTATTCATAAAGGTGTATACTGTTTCTTTCAAAGAGATTTTAACACAATAGCAATAATGATTTTTTATTTCTATGAAGTTTATTTTTAATATTAGCTAAACCACACTTACCCTAGCCTAACTTATTGAAAAGGCAATTAACTACTGAAAAAAATAAGGAAAGACAAAACTCTTAAGAGCATAAATTATTCAACAGTTAGTTGAAAAAAGTCACACAATATTTATAGTAAACATTTATTTGAATATATCTATGGAGATTCTCAGTCATCCAGGTCATTGTTGTCCCAAAGGTGTTTCAACAGAACTGAAAAAGCTTCTTGGATGAGAAGCAACACGTCTTCAAGCAAAAATGAAGAAAGTCCAGTTGCCTTTTGAAAAAGCACCTTTGGGACATTTATTTGAACGACAAATTGTGTCAAGGAATGCCTTCATTTTCTTTATATTATTATTATTGAAATATTTATAACACTGAATCGGACTTAATCATGAGCAATAAAAATTATCATCATCATAAAAATGCACTGATAAGGAAGGGGTTACTATATGGTGTGATGTGAAGTGCTGAGAAAAAAACAGGATTTTTCCCAAATTAGGCAGGCATATTCTATAAACAGAACATATTTCTCTCCCACATCCTTCCTCTAAATCCCTAAACAAATAAATAAAACCTATTTGATTCACAGAAGTTCCTGTTTTGTTGCCACTCCAAAGCTGACAAGACAGTTTGCAAATGTGAGCCCAGAAGCATGGACCCTAAATTTCGAGATAACCAATTGCTGATTCAACAGCCAGTATTTGCAAGCCTAGCCATATAGCCAGAAAATTTGTAACGTTATTGCCAGAACCTTTGGCAATATCGCAACTTTCCATTAAGACCAGGAATCGTCTAGGAAAAGTACCCAACATCGATAAACCGCGGATTAGAAAGCCGAATCTCCCAATCAGAATTCAGCAAGAAAATGGTTTCTCAGCCCCCGCACCTACAGAAAAGTTTAATCATCTAACGGACTTAGACGCTTACGTATTCTTAATCAATATGCAAAATACAAATACGAGTTACAGGAGTCACTTCTTTCTCCGTTGAGATTCCCACCTGCGGGCGTACACCAACAGGGCCAAGCTGGCCAGCACCGCCAGTAAGTAAATGTTGGTGGCTTCATTCCAAGCCTCGTGTACTGAATAGTCCATGGCGGCTACACCACCGCCACCACTTTCGCCCAGCGCCCGGGCACCGGCCATAGGGAATAGAGGAGATCGCAGACTGCCGACCCCCAAACAGGAAACTAGACGTGACCTCAGATCCTTCAGACGCTTCCAGATTGAAAACAAAGGCTTGGAGGGAAGGATGGATCCCTACGCACTTCTCAGCTTCCGGGTTGACTTAACGCCGCAGATTGTGATGAAAACGAAAGTCGAGCAATTCGCCGGGAGCAATTGCGACGTAGTATTACCATTGTTTTTTTTCTTATTCACCCGAATCGCCCCCCCCTCAGGCATCCCAAAGAACTGTCTTTAAAAAGCAGGCGTTGATTTTTCCCGTGTCAGCTCTTTCCTGCGGAAAAATGGGAGGGTTTGAGTGTTCGAAAGGGCAAAATGTCTTAATAGAATGCATAATTTCTGCACGCGGAAGCCAAATTTTGACTGGAAAGGAATCCAGTACCAAATTTGGGGGTAAAATTTCATCCATCCCTCATATTTTTCCTCTACCTCATTCACCTCTGCTTCAATCCCCACCCCACCCCACCTGCCTCCCTCCCTCATCCCTGCCCTTTTTATTGTCCTTCACTCAGCCACCACTTAACCCTGTAAGGCTTCCCAAATTCTTTCCTATAATTCTATGATTCTCTATTTGAGAGTAGTGAAAGGTGGGTACATGATGTGTGAAATGATAAGTCTGTGGCAACCTTGAATTTTTTGTTTAACTTCAAACTTCTTTTCAGGCCATCATAAACAAAAGTCAACAAGCAATAAAGTAGGATGAAATTTGGTTTTGATTCTTGTTTCTTTTTTTGGCCCTATCTGATATGAAGATGTCATGTCCGAAAGAATTTTGCCCACAGTGGACATAATCAATTGATGTTATCTGACATTGTGATTACAACAAGGCAACTTAAATTTGAACTGTCAACCATTAGTTAATATTCCAAACCTAAGTTAACTTAGCAGGAGAAGAAAAGCAAATAGTTGAAAGAAGTAGATGTGAAATTCATTGATAAGCAAAAAAATTTGGAAGACAAAAAGGGTACAAAAACCTTTATTTTTGCATGAAAATTCAATGTCTTCCAAATATGTGCTTGAGCCAGTATTTTAGCTAATATTTGTATGTCAGCTCAGAATCAAAATCACAGTCAGTTAGATGACGATATAAATTAGTTTAAAAAATGAATCCATTTTCAACATAAATCAAAATTCATTCATAGTTGCTGTAAATCTCTAGATTTGCCAAACCTATAGCTATTTTTTAAATTAATATAGTATATGTAATCACTCAGACTTGATAAAAATAGAAAGTACTGTGAATTTGATATTTGAATTTTATCAATAACTTTTGCAAGGATATTTCCTGCACTCATTCCTACATGCTCACTTTCAAAACCTTTCAAAAGAGCCTTGGTGGTGCAGGCTGTTAAATGCCTAGCACTTAGTTCCAGCTGCCTGCAATTAGTGCAGGCTCGAATCCCATCAGGCTCAAGGTTGACTCAGCCTTCCATCCTTCTGGGGTAGGACCCAAGATTGTTGCGGGCAATAAGCTGACTCTAAAAATGCCACTTTGGGGGAGGGGGGCAAAAAAGCCCTAGTAATAAGCAGGCATATACAATGGAATGAAGGCTGTTGCTGAGCGCATTGGGTTGTGCTCCAAAAAATAATAATAATTGTAAGTCTCCGGAGAAGGGCGGGATATAAATATGAATTAAAAACAAAACAAAACCTGGAAGCAGCACTGCCAAAGAACCAGTTTGGCAGTAAAATCAGCAGATTGTTAGTAAGAGAAAAAAGAATCCCTTACTATGCACCAGCCATCTTGAAAGGAAGTCCCTGCTTTGGTTCTATAAAAAAGTGAATCCAGGAAACTATAGATCAATTAGCTTGGCATTAATACCCAAGAAAATCCTGGAATAAATAATCAAGCAGCAGATTTGTCAGTATCTAAAATTACCAGAAGCTAGCATGGACTTGTTAAAAACAAATCATGTCAGACAAAACTTATTGCCTTCTTTGATAAATTAGTGGGAAATACAGTATATATTTATACTGCATACTATATAGCAGGGATGTCAAACTCAAGGCCATGGCCAAATCCAGCCTGCGGGGTGCTTAGATCCGGTCCACGGGACTGGCCTGGAAATAGCAAAGGACTGGACCACAATGCCTCTGCTAGCAAAAATGGGTCATGGGGGACCTGCCAGCAGCCCCCGCACTGCCTGTTTTTGGCCTGGATGGCCTGCAGCACCCTATCAGTCAAAACAGGCTGAGGCCTGTTTTGGTCAGCAGGGTGCTGCAGGAGGCCATCCAGGCCAAAAATGGGCCACGCAGAGATGGCCAGTGGCCCTCGCATGCTCCGTTTCAGCCAGCAGGGTGCTACAAGAGGGTATCCATCCTATCTCCATGACCCCATGGCCGTCCCACAGAGGATACTACAATGCTGATCCAGCCCTCCAAGAAATCCAGTTTGACAGCCCTGCCATATAGTATACTTAGATTTATATAAAGCATTTGATACAGTAAACAGCAGCCTACTTCTTGATAAGGTAGAACAATGTGGGATAAACAATACAACACCAGATGGATTTGCAGTTGGCTAACCAACTGCACTCAGCTCATGGTCCTCAATGGGATTACATCTATGTGGAGGGAA
The DNA here is from genome assembly GCA_009733165.1 of Naja naja. Taxonomy (NCBI): domain Eukaryota; kingdom Metazoa; phylum Chordata; class Lepidosauria; order Squamata; family Elapidae; genus Naja; species Naja naja. The sequence goes on from CM019155.1 coordinate 90,409,892, forward strand.
GCATGCAGCGAGGTACATTAAAATTCTGGTTTGGGGCCATTGTGCTTCAATAAACAAACTAGATGCGGAAATAGAAAAAGATATTATCAAATTTGCAGATGACCGCAACTTGAGGGGAATTGCTGACAAAAGTTAGATTCTGCTCCTAGGCAGGAAAAATAAAATGCACAGCTTCTGAATAGATGGTACCTGGCTCATCAGTATTAACTATGACATGGATCTAGGTATCCTAGTGGATCACCACTTAAGTATAAGCCATCAGTATGCTGCAGCTGTCAAAAAGGCCAATGCAATCCTAAATTGCATCAACGGCGGGATAATATCAGGATTGTGAGAAATGATAGTACCACTTTATACTGCAAAAGTGAGTAGAATACTGCAGCCAGTTTTGGTTACAATAATACCAAAAGGATGCTGAGGTCCTAAAAAGATTGCAGAGAAAAGCCATAAAGATGATAAGGGGTCCCGAGGCTAAATTGTATAGCAAACAGTTAAGGAAACTAGATATATCTAGTTAATAAGGGAAAGAAGTAGAGATGACACAGTAGTTTTTTTCTAGTACATGGTGGCTGCCAGACATGGGGTTGACTTATTCTCCAAAGCAGTGGTGGGATTCAAATAATTTTACTACCGGTTCTGTGGGCGTGGCTTGGTGGACGTGGCAGTGGAAGGATACTGATCAGAGGTGGTATTTGCTAGTTCTCCAAACTACTCAAAATTTCCGCTACCAATTCTCCAGAACTGGTCAGAACCTGCTGAATACCACCTCTGCTCCAAAGATTCTGAGGTAGAACAAGAAAACAGTATCAATTTCTGACAAGACAACTAATAAAGCATAATGTAAACTTTAGATGCTAATACCAGAAGGAATATTGGTGACTTGGATGGAAAAAAGACATAGATTAGACACAATAGACAAAGCAGAACAATGCTACTACCAGCACTTTGCAGCATATGAGAAAGAAGAGAGAAGGAAGGAAATAGATGGCAAAAAACAAGAGGAAGTGATAGCAGAGGAAAATACACAACAAGAAGAAACTGAAGCAGAGCAAAATGAGAAGGGAGCAAGAAGGAACAAGACAGAAAGAACAGAGAGAAATAAGATCAACTAGAACAATAAAACCTATCTATAAGTAAAAAATCGAAGAAGAAACAAAAATATCAATCAACCTAAATGGCTTGAACTCATCTATGAAAGGGGAAAGAATGTTAAATAAATTAGAAAATTGAAATTAGATTTAATCTATCTCCAAGAGGTACACATTAAAAAACAATAGAGTAAACTATTACAGTATCCTAAAATTGGGGAACTATATTTTTCACTAGTGTAGCAAAATAAAAGCGGGGTGGTTCTATATATTAAAGAAACAATAAAGGCTAGACAAATCTTTGCAGATGAAGATGGGAGAATATTGATGGTGGAGGTAACAATGAATCAAAAACAGATGTTGATAGCAATATATGCATCTAATAGTAAACGATGAATTTTATGGAAAACTTTATAAGAAAATTATAGAATTGGAATATGAAAATATTTTTGTGGTAGGAGACTTCAATGCAATTGTAGATACAGAACTTGACTATAACAATAGTAAAACAGGTAAAATAGTTAGGAAAACACTCCCTAAATCCTTCTTTAAAATGATGGAAGAAATAGGAATTCAACATGTATGGAGAGAAGTGCACCCCCCCAAAAATCAGTATTCATTCTATTCAAATAGGCATAAATCCTGGTCTAGAATAGATATGGCATGGATGTCAACAGAATTGAAAACATGTGTACAAGAGATAGAAATAGAACCCAATGTTTGGGCAGATCACAATCCAATAAAAGTTGTATGGAAAGGATAAAAAAGAAAACTGAGATGGACATTGAACCAAGCAATATTGCAAGATAAAAATGTTATACAAAATATGGAAGAAGAATTGGACTTTTTCCTTCAAAGAGAACAGGAAAAAAGAGACTTTGCTGCAAACTGTATGGGATACTGTTAAAGCGTATATGGGATTAGCTATAACTTACATGGGGAAGAAAAATAAGAAGAAACAAAATAAGAAAATACTAGAGGAAGAATACAAAAGATTAGAAATGGAATTACAGAAAGAACCACACAAAAAAAGAAATTAAAAAATCAAATGGATTTAATAAAACACAAAATGAATCTATTGGAAAAAGAAAAACTAGCACAAAAAATTAAACATTCAAAACAAAACTTTTTTGAAAATATGAACAAACCAGGAAGATGGTTGGCATATAAACTGAAAAAGGAGAGGGGAAAAATTATACATCAATAATAGATGAGAAAGGAATTCTTTATTATCAGAATGAGGATAAAATAATAATAAAAGAGTACTATGGGAAACTCTATGATCAGGAAAAAATTGCAGAAAATAAAATACAACAATATTTGGAAAAATCTGAACTCCCTAAAGTACCTGTAACAGTTAAAGTCATGTTGAATGAAAAAATAACTATGATGGAATTGACAGAAGCAATTAGGAGGCAAAAGAGCAATAAAACTCCAGGGCCTGATGGGTTACCAGTAGAATTTTACAAAAAGTTACAAGATATATTATGCCCAGTGATGTTGCAAGTTTATAATGAAGTTCTGCTAGAAGCAAAAATACCTAATCCATGGATGGAAACAAATATTACTCTTATACGGAAAGATGATTCAGATTTAATGCAGATAAAGAACTATAGGCTAATATATCTACTGAATATGGATTATAAAATATATTCTTTGATAATAGCAGAGAGATTAAAAAGAGTTTTGAATGAATTTATACATCCAGATCAGAGTGGATTCTTGCCAAAGAGACAGATTAAAAACAATCTGAGAATGATTTTGAATACATTGGAGTACTATGAAACTTATCCTGGAAAACAAATAGCATTGATTTTTCTAGATGCACAGAAAGCATTTGATAATGTTAATTGGCAATTTATGCTATTACAATTAAAATATATAAACTTTAACTTTAATATATAAATATTGATTAAAGCAATATATCAGCCAAGGTGATGGTAAATGGGGATGTGACAGAGAATTTTGATATAAAAAAGGCACTAGACAGGGATGCCCCTGTCCCTCTGTTATTTATACTGACTGGAAGTATTAGCCAGAAATATTCAACAAGATGAAGAAATAAAAGGAATGGAAATAAAAAAGAGGGAACTACAAGCTACAGGCATTTGCAGATGACCTGGTCTTTATATTAGAAGACATTAGGAACTGGACCGAAGTTAATGAGAAGAGTATGGGGAAATTTCTGGATTGAAAATGAATAAAGACAAGACCATGATTTTAGTTAAAAATCTCACAGATACACAAAATGTGTGTGGATGGAAAGAATTGATATGCAGATAGTCCGAAAAGTGAAGTACTTAGGAATACAGCTAACAGCAAAAGCTGTTTTAATTTGAATAGTTTTATTTTAAATTAGATTATTGGGTTTCATGTTTAATCTCTTTTTAAAATTGTATAGTATTTATATTTATAGTGTTTTTATGCTTGTACGCCGCCCCGAGTCCTTCGGGAGATGGGATGGCATAGAAATCCAATAAATCAAATCAAATCAAAATGTGCAACAATTAAAGAAGATAATTATATGAAACTGACGCAACAAATTAAACTAGATTGGGAGAAATGGAAAGATTAGCAATTGTCATTAACAGGAAGAATAGCTACCATAAAAATTAATATTCTACCAAGGCTATTATATTTATTTCAAACAATTCCAATAAAATTGGGGAAAAATATTTTGATGAATTAAAATAATATTAAGCTATGTCTGGCTAGGGTAAAAAAGCAAGAATAGTTTGAAAATGTTGCAAGACTCCAAAAAAAGAGGGGGCTTTGAGCTGCCAGATTGGGAATTGTACTACCAGTCCTTGATACTTACATGGGTGAAAGAATGGATCAGTTTGAGGCATAAAAGACTATTAACTTTAGAAAGGCATGACCTTCAACTAGCATGATTTTATGGTATGGGAAGAATAAGATACATAGTTATTTTCAAAGACATTATGGTAGAAATGCATTGTTATCAGTATGGCTTAAAATTAAAGAACATTAGTTGAAAACACCAGCCTTGCTTTCCACAATGGAAGCATTGATACATCGTAATATTATTAATATGGGGAAAAATTGTAAGATATAAAGATATTTTGAATGAAAAAGGGGAATTAAAAATCAAGCAGGAACTTAGTAGTCAAGGGATAGACATTGCATGGTGGCCACAAATGCAGATACAATTTCGATATGAGAAAGATGCTAAACTGTATGGTTTTAATAAAGAATTAATAGAATTGGACCAGATGTTAACTGGAATGGATGAAAAATGGATAAAGAAAATAAATAGTTATTTATTAGATATTAAACTTGAAAATGAGCAGTAAAGGAGACTATGATTGTTTGGACTAAAATTTTTAGATATGCAATAGAAGTAGATAAATGGCAGGAACTATGGGATAGAAATGTTATATTGACTATGTCAACTGCATATAAAGAAAATTTGTATAAAATGTTCTATAGGTGGTATTTTGCACAAAGATTGGCAAAAGTGTATAAGGATAGATCTGCTATATGTTGGAAATGTAATCAAACACCTGGATCCAGTGGTGGTATTCTACCAGTTCGGCCCAGTTCGGCCGAACTGGTAGCTCTGAGGATCATCTGTGAGTGAACCAGTTTGCTCTGATGATCAGCTGCTGGACCTGCCCATCTGCCTGCCCCAGCTCTATTCTACCTTTATTTTCTGGTTTTCAAGCTCAGCTGCTTCATGCGGCACAGTGGATTGCCACGTCAACTTAACACATAGGGAGAGTGCAGGATTAGAGGAGAAGGTCAGTAGCAAACCCTCTGCATGCACGCAAAGCGTGCATTTGGCATGCGCACTCACCAAACCAGTTGAATCACACCCCTGCCTGGTTCATATTACCATATGTGGTGGACATGTCCAAAAGGCAAAAAATATTGGATGAAAATACATACTTGGTTGGAAAAAATGATAAAACAGCATATAGACATGAAAACAGAAATATTTTTATTGGGCATTCTGCCGGAAAAAGACTATATACTTGTTTTTACATGTATTAACTGCAGCTAGAATTGTATATGCTCAACAATGGAAGTGTAATGAGGTTCTGACAGATGAGAATGTAATTAAGAAAATAGTAGAATGTGCAGAAATGGATAGATTAACTCTTACTATTAAGGACAAAGAAGAAACTAAATAGTTTTTGACATGGGACTTATTTTATCAATGGCTAGACAATAAAAACAGAAGTTAGAAGATAGGGACATTCCCCCCTTTTGTTTAACATCTACATGAAGCCGCTGGGTGAGATCATCCGTGGTTTTGGGGTGAAATTTCATCAGTACGCTGATGATACTCAGCTGTACATTTCCACCCCAGACCAGATCAGTGATGCCCTCTCCTGATGACTCGGTGTTTGGATGCACGGAGCTGGATGAGCGGGAACATGCTTCGACTCAACCCGGCCAAGACTGAGTGGCTGTGCATACCGGCGCCCCGCCCAGTTTAGATTATCCATCTTTGGCCATAGGGGAGGTGTTACCCCTGTGGATAGGGCGAATCTGGGGTCCTCCTGGATGTACGGCTCCGCCTGGAAGAGCAGGTGGGGGCTGTTGCCAGGGGGCCTTTGCCCAGCTCCGCTTGGTTCGACAACTCGCCCTTTTCTGGACCGGGACGCCCTGTGCACGGTCACTCATGCCCTTGTTACCTCTAGGCTTGACTACTGCAACGCTCTCTATTTGGGACTGCCCTTGCATACCATCCGGAGATTGCAGCTGGTGCAGAATGCGGCGGCGCTGGTGATGGGAGTTACCGGTTCTCCCATACCCCCTCCTGCGCCCTGCATTGGTTGCCGGTTGCGCCGGTGAGATTCAAGGTTTTGGTGTTAACATATAAAGTCCTTCATGACATGGGTCCTCAATACTTAAGGGAGCGCTTCTTCCAATATCAAATACCGTCGCCCTGTGCGAGCTCATAGGCAGGACTCCTCGGGGTCCCGTCGGTCAGTGCCGCCTGGCGGTTCCCGACGACGAGCCTTTTCTGTCGCTCCTGACCTCTGGAACCAACTGCCTTTGGGGCTCCGCCTGGCCCCGATCTCCGCACCTTTCGCGTGAGTTAAAGACCTGGTTGTTTGACCAACCCGGGCTGTGACCCCTTTGGGTGTGGGGTGGTTTTAGGGTTGTATAATGTTTGAACTTATGGTTAATTTAATTGTTTTTTAACTATTTATTGTTCCTGTTTTAGCTGTAAGCCAGTCTTGAGATGGGCATATAAGTTCAAATAATAATAATAATAATAATAATAATAATAATAATAATAATAATAATAAAAGGATAAATGTTAAATGGAAATCTGTTAAAATGGACAAGCTAAATATTATTGTTATTACAATATTAATGTTATTGTGATGAATGTTATTGTAAATACCCTGATTACAATAACCTAAAAACAATTGTATCCAGACAACACACTGTTGGATTGAAATGTTTTTTTATATATTATACTAGTGAAGCAAATAAAACGTGGTAAAAAAAGAAGCAATTTGTGGAAATTTATTAAAGAGAGATCCAACCTGGAAAAGAGAAACTTCCTGTTAGTGAGAACAATTAACCAATGGAACAGTTTTCTCCCAGAGTTATAGGTGTACCATTGCTGGAGGTTTCCCAGAAAAGATTGTACAATCATTTGTTTGAGATAATATAAGGTCTCCTCTCCTGTCATGAGCAGGCAGTTGGACTAGACAGTGGTCACCAACTGGTGGGCCACAGCCCACTGGTGGTCCATCAGAAAATGTTGGTGTCCGGACTTCCGGTTTTGAGCCTCCCTGAAGACGGACCGCTGACCGCGATTGTGCACGGCTTTGGTCCGCCAGATCGGAGAGCCCCAATCTTTTAGATTTGGGGCAGAAGCTGCCTTGTAGGGGCGGCGGAGGAAGGGGAGACCATCAGCTGGGTAGAGGGGAGCCACAAATCCCCTCCCTGGCTTGGCAAAGCTCCCTCCCGAAGACACCTGAAGCAGTGGTCCAAAATAGCCACCCTGAAGGGGAGGATTAGACTGGATAAGCATTGGGCAGGAGAGAGTGGAAGAAGTGAACAGCAGGAGGAACAGGATGATATAATCAAATGGAAATTATCCTCTGGATTAACATTACAAAGTATCTTTAAGAAAGGACTCAAAGCGGCAAATTGAAAGAAGTTTTAAAAAAGGGGTGTGAATTGTCTTTGACAGTGACGGAGCTTCAAGCCGAGAGAGGTAGAAGCTGTAGGAAGAACTAATTTGGATGAGTATATCTTGATTTCATATCAGCACTAATTTAAGCTGAACTATAGATTGCTAAAGATTGCTAAAGAGGAAATTTATATTAACTGGATCTTTTTGGACGACTGTGGTTTGAAAAGCTCTGAATAACTGGGAAGGAAAAGAAAAGAGGAGGTGTGGACTTGTTAGAACAAAGAGTGCCATCAGAGTTAAATTTAACTTGACTTTCTTTTTTTTAAAGACTCTGTTTCTTAAAAATACAAGGAAAATTGATACAATAAAATGAGAGTTTTGGAAAATTGAAATATCGAAGTAAAGAAAGATATATGAAGATTCTGCTCTTGGATTAATTGTTGATTTTATTATGGACTTGGTATTGGACTAGCTGAGGATTAAAAGTTGAGAGGAAGGAAACAAAAGTGGACTGTTGGGAATTAACTTTAAAGACACTAACTGGATTAAATAGAAAATTGTAGAATGGCAATATCTCTTCAGGCACTAAAAATGGAACTTGGAAACATCAAGGAAACTTTACAGAAAGAGGTGAAACTTTGGGCTTCATTTTTAAATTTTTTGAAGAGGCAATTGCAGAGTATGAACAACAAAGACAAAATACAGAAGAAGAGGTGGAGCAAATTTCAGAAGGGGCCATCTTTAATCACCATTGAGAACAAAGGAATCCAGAAGGAAAGAGAAAAAGAATTGGGAATAAATATTGGAGGTCTGAGAAATTGATTATAAAGGGAAATATCCAGAAAATAAAAAAAGGGGAAAGAGCAGAAATTTGAAGGATGAAAGATAGCCAAACAGAGAAAGGGGGTTAAAAACTGGAGTGAAATAATAAAAGGGGAAATGTTAGGGGAAAGAAGGGAGAAGAAACAGGAAATTTGAATCCCACCCCTGCCTCTGTGTGTTTGTGTGTGTGAAAGAGAGAGAGTGGAGGGAGGGAGGGAGGGAGAGAGGTTAGATCAGATATCTCTCTTTCTCTCTCTCTCTCTCTCTCTCTCTCTCACCAACGTCAGCAAGCTACCGTCAGCCAAAATTCATATTAGTGGTCCCCGGGATTTAAAATTATGAGTTTGGTGGTCCCTGAGGTCGAAAAGGTTGGCGACCCCTGGACTAGAAGACCTCCCAGGTCTTCCAGGCCTATAGAGTGGTTGTCAATAATCCGACCAGTAGACCCAAAAGAAATAAACTGGTGAGCTTTCAGTTCCGTAAAGTAAAACTTTATTGGGTACATCATTTTGATACTGAAGAATCAAAACCAGCTCTGGTTTTCCCATGCGAAAGCTTTCTTAGTTAAACAATCAGTTTCACTTTCTTCCCATTCCTCAGAGGTACACATTGTCCAATTGTGGAACTTCTTTTTGTTATGGGAACAGTCCACTTCTCCATCGAGCATCTGCAGAAATGACCTTGGCAGTTTTCAGGCTCTCACAGTCCATCAATGAAGTCTTGGCATTCCATTTCCTCCCTACACATTCCATCCCTCTCCCCTGCATTTCATTAGCAAGTTAAATAGCGATAGAAACTAGAAGGTAGTAAGGGATTCAATCTTGACAGTCTCACCCTTATTATAGAAAGGTAAACCACTTCTAAAATATCTTCAAAGACACTAAATAAAAATAAAAAATAGTAAATAATAGAATTCTTTAAGAATTCTATTTCCATTATATAGTTGTCAAAAGGGGGGATGGGTTTTTACTTTTACATTTATCTTGACACTAAATGCACGTAGCTAATTTTGGATCTGCTCAAGGTTAACATTAAAAATAGTTTTCTTATTAATAGTTCAATTTTTATATTCCCATAACTATTGAAGATCTAGCTCCGGCCTACACAGTCCTCCACATCGACAACTTCTAGTGTCCACTGACTGCCTCATCAGACATTCAGCTAAAGACCAGGTTTTATCCCTGGTAATGGACTGGGTTAAGAGGGGATGGCTGCAAGAGACTGGGGGGTGGGGAATTTCAGCCTTTTAAAACAAGACAGAATGAGTTATTCACTATGCAGGGTTGTTTAGTGTGGGGAAGCAGGGTGGTTATCCCATTCCCATTGAGACAGCAGGTCCTGGAAGCCCTACACACAGGCCACACAGGCATTGTCTGGATGAAAGCTCTAGAATGAAGCTATGTATGGTGGCCTAATCTTGATCAGGCAATCTCTGACTGGGTCCCTAGGTGCCAAGATTGTCAAAAAACCAGACCAGCTCCACCTCTAGCCCAGTCTCATGAGTGGGAAAGAACAAAGAGTCTCTGGTCTTGAATCCACATTGATTTCACTGGCCCAGTGCAGGGACAAATGTTCTTAATAGTGGTGGATGTGTTTTCTAAGTGGGTAGAGGTGTTGTTGATAGCATCTACCACCACAGAAGCTGTCATACGGGCCCTTAGAATGCTATTTGCAACCCATGACCTACCTGATCTGCTGGTTTCAGACAATGGACCTCAGTTGACAGCGGGGCCTTCTGAACTATTCCTGGCAGAGTTGGGAATATGGCATGTTTTAGTTGCCCCTTTTCACCCCTCCAGCAACGGGCTAACAGAATGCGCAGTTCACTCAGTTAAGGAAGCCTTAGCAAGGATGGACCCTGGGGATTGGCCTGCTAAAGTGGCTACCTACCTGTTAATGCATCATGCTACCTCATGTCCAGAGACAAACCTCAGCCCAGCTGAGATTCTAATAGGCAGGAGGTTGAGGACTATATAGTTCCAGAGCTTGCACCCTGGCTATGCACTGGAAAAGCCTCTAGACTACCACAAGGGTATGGTCTTTTAACAAGAGGGACCTCGTTTATGCGAGGAATTACTCAAGTCATCCATTAGGCTAGCTGGGCCCATAACAGAGTCGTGCTCATACAGAGTATTGCTGGAGCATAGATGCATAGAATTCTTTATTGGCCAAGTGTGATTGGACACACAAGGAATTTGTCTTGGTGCAAATGCTCTCAGTGTACATAAAAGAAAAGATACATTCGTCAACAGTCAAGAATCATAAGGTACAACACTTAATAATAGTCATAGGGTACAATAAGCAATCAAATCATACTAGGAAACAGTCAATATAAATTGTAAGGATACAAGTGACAAAGTTACAGTAATACAGTCACAAGTGGGAGGTGATGGATGATAAGGAGTGATGAGAAGATTAATAGTAATAGTAGTGCAGACTTTGTAAATAGTTGGACAGTGTTGAGGGAATTATTTGTTTAGCAGAGTGGTGGCGTTCGGGAAAAAACTGTCCTTGTGTCTAGTTGTTCTAGTGTGCTGTGCTCTATAGTGTCATTTTGAGAGTAGGAGTTGAAACAGTTTATGTCCAGGAGGTGAGGGGTCTGTAGATATTTTCACAGCCTTCTTTTTGACTCGTACAGTATACAGGTCCTCGAAGGAAGGCAGGTTGGTAGTAATTATTTTTTCTACAGTTCTAATTACTTTCTGAAGTCTGTGTCTGTCCTGTTGGGTTGCAGAACCAAACCAGACAGTTATAGCTGTGCAGATGACAGACTCAATAATTCCTCTGTAGAACTTTATCAGCAGCTCCTTGGGCAGTTTGAGCTTTCTGAGTTGCCGCAGAAAGAACATTCTTCATTGTGCTTTTTTGATGATGTTTTTGATGTTAGGTGTCCAGTTCAGGTCTTGTGATATTATAGAACCTAGAACCTACTGTTGATACTGTGTTGTCTAGTATTGTAAGAGGTGGTAGTATGGGAGGGTTTCTTCTAAAGTCTACCACCATTTCTACAGTTTTGAGTGTGTTCAGTTCCATATTCTTCTGTTTACACCATAAGACAAGTTGAACAACCTCCCGTCTGTATGCAGATTCATCATTGTCTAGAATGAGACCAATCACTGTTGTATCATCTGCAAACTTCAGTATTTTATCATATGGATTGTTTGAGATGCAACCATTGCTATATAGGGAGAAGAGAAGTGGAGAAAGCACACAGGCTTGTGGGGGGCCCTGTGCTAATTGTACAGGTATCAGATGTGATTCTGCCTAGCTTCATCTGCTGCTTCATGTCTGTTAGGAAGTTCCACTCTCAAGTGTGTTCAGGTACCGCTAGCTGGATTAGTTTAGTTAGAAGAATGTCTGGATTGATGGTATTGAATGCTGAACTGAGTCTACAAAGAGGACTCTTGCGTAGGTAAGGATGGGTGGATGTGGCATTGCCACATAGACCAGTTAAGGGGGCAGTGGAACACCATGCCTCACCAACAGTCTTTTGGGGCCGGGCCAGATGATACCCTCCAAAGTTTACCAGCTGAAGCAGAACATCCCAGAGGTGAAACAGCACCTGGCACAAGACGACCAATAGACTTACCAATAGAAGCAGGCATCGTTTCGGCTTTGCCAACCCCGGCTGATGTATCATCACAGTTCCCAACTGTTCCAGAAACTATCCCTATCTGTCCGCTGCCACCGACCATTAACACCAAGCCTCCAACCACCAGCACCGAGCCACGTAGGTCTGGGAGGACCCGACACTGTCTGGCCTACCTCCGAGACTATGCATGTGCTTACTAAGGGGGGAGGAGTGTTGTGTCCTGTTCTCACTCTGGTCTGTTTCCCCAGTGGGAACAGAGAAGCATTCTGATTGGTTAAAGGCTCTAACAGCTGAGTATAAAAGGGCTGTTAGAGGGGTTGATCAGCTGCTGTTGTTGTGAGCCAAGCAGCCATGTTAGCACAACATTTATTTCTGAGCCGAGCCTCATCCTGTTTGCCACTGTTCTTGGTACTGAACACTGGTAATATTCAGTTTGCTCCTTCTCTTTTATTGCAAGTGTTAATCTACTCGTTTCTGCACATTCTAATATTTTTCTGATCACATTTTCATCAGTAGGAATCTCTTCACTTTTCCAATTTTGAACAAATACAATTCTAGCTGCAGTTAATACATGAATAATCGAATGTACATTCTCTGTACTATAAATTTCAGGTAAGATCCCCAACAGGAATATTTCAGGTTTTAAATCAATATGCTATTGTATCATCTTTTCTAACCACATGTGTATTTTTGTCCAGTGTTTTTGGGCTTCTACATATGTCCACCACAAATGATAATATGACCGAGGTATTTGGTGACATTTCCAACATTTAGCTGATTTATCTTTAAACATCCTTGCCAACCTCATCAGTGCTAAGTGCCTATAAAACATAATAAAGTGTCTATAAAACATCTTATACAAGTTTTCTTTATATGCAGTTGACATTGTTAACTTACAATTTCTATCTCACAATTTCTGCCATTTATCTAATTCAATTGTATAACCACATTTTTTTTGCCCATGCTATCATTGTCTCCTTCATTTGTTCCTCTTCTAATTTAATGGCCAACAAATAATTATACAATTTTTAAAATCAATCTTTCTTCTGTTCCTGTTAGTATCTTGTCCAATTCTGTCAATTCTCTGTATATTTTTGCACCTTTTTCATATCTAGATTATATTTGCATGTGTGAATGCCAAGCCACTTCGATCACCTTCACCTTGCTTCTCCAATTCTTGTTTAGTTTTGAGCTCACCCTTTTCATTCAAAATATCTTTATATCTAACAAAATTTCCCATATTAAAAACATTTGGGTGAATAAGTGCTTCCATTGTTGAAAACCAAACTGGTATTTTCAAATAGTGCTGTTCTCTAACTTTCTCCCATACTAGCAATAAAGTATTTCTTATATAGTGTCTGCTGCAGCTTGCAGAAGTCTTCACTCTGGTCCGCTCTTTGAGCAGGAGATGGAGCCTTCCCTGATTGGCTGATTCTGTTTGACAGCTGAGTATAAAAGGAGCTGTCAAACAGAATCAGCTGTTCTCTGTCAGCCGGCTGCCTGGTTAGCTTGCGGCACACCGCGGCTGTGTTACTTTATTTCAATAAAGCCTGTAGCCTTGACTGAGCCTCCGCCTCTTTACTCCTGCATGCCAAACTTAAAACTGGCGACAAGGATGGGATGTTGGTGCAGTGAGGCAATTCTGAGGCAAAAAAGGACTGAACCAACAAGGCTGAAGTCAGTGAGCTGAAGTCATAGACCTAGCTGTCACTGACCTAGCTGTCTTGGCTGGCAAAGTGCTGTAGGAGGCCATCCAGGGCAAAAATGGGCTACGGGGGTGGGGTGGGGGCCACTAATACAGGCAGCATGGGCAATCCTTTGTTATTTCCAGGATGGCCCTGCTGGTCAGATCTAAGCCTTGAGTTTGACACCCCTGTGTTAAACCCAAAGTAGTTTCTGCTACCCCTAAGCAAAGCCCCTCTGCTCCAATCCTTTCATTGCTGGTAAGAAAGAAGTAATGCTTAGGATTAACAAAGGCAGAAAGGAATTGAATAAAGGCCACAAAGATCCAGCCCGACATGATTGATTAAAAAAAGCTTAATAATGAAATTGCAATAAAATATGTGCCTCCCATTAATGTTCCTCTGCTGCTAGCTTCCAGCCCTGCTGCCGCATATAAATGCAGGTTTTGTAAGGAAAGCTCTCCTCACACACAGTTTTCTTTTTATGGTCCCATGATCCCATCAGTAGATTTCCTGGTCTACAATTCAAAATTCTTATGAAAGGTCTTATTTTTCTATTGTTCTCTTTTCCTTTTTCTTATAAAGCTGAAATCTAACCATAATGGCATCTCCTTAGTGATTTTCTCTGTTCTGCTGAATTTTCTATTACAATCTAGACTTCTGAAAGTTATATATTTTTCTCAAGTATACTTATCATTTCAGGCTCCAAATTATGCAAATCCCAGTACTCAAGAAAGATATGTGTTTTAGATCAGAATCCCATAAGGCATTAAAAGCCCATTATTTCTGATAAAAAAAGGTTTTGATGTAGTGTTGGTGTATTACTTATTTAACTTGTGTGAAAATATGGAAGTGATTTGCCACTGCTTTTTCTCATGACTTTTTGGAAGTTTATTTGGATGGTGGTGGTAATGGTTTAATGGTTTACTTGTTTTGGATTTTTTTAAAAGTTTTCCAGTCTAATCTGTAGCCCTCAGATTTCCTGTATCCCCACCTACTCCTAGCTAAACCCAAACTTGTAGCTTTGTGCTACCAAAGCATCAATCACAATGCCAAGACCTGGTTAGTAACTGCCCATAAACACATACATCTTTTGAAGCACGGGAATCTACCCTCCCAGCAAACTTGCTGATATCAGTCTTGATTTGTAGTAGAAAAGCAGAAATCCTGAGGATGAATGAGGGATTGTCATTTACTCAGTGGTGGGATTCAAAAAATTTTACTACTGGTTCTGTGAGCATGGCTTGGTGGGTGTGGCAGGGGAAGGATACTATAAAATCTCCATTCCCACCCCACTCTAGGGGGAAGGTTACTGCAAAATCCCCATTTCCTTCCCACCGCACTAACCTGCTTTCCAGCTCCATTCTCCTATGCAGGGCAACAAAAGAAGACCCAGCTGATCAGCTGGGACTCAAGAGGCAGTGAATAGATGGGGGCAGGGCCAATCAGAGGTGGTAGTTTCCGGTTCTTCAAGCTACTCAAAATTTCTGCTACCGGTTCTCCAGAACTGGTCAGAACCTGCTGAATACCACTTCTGCCTTTACTGTATTAAAGAGTGCAAGTTCTTGAAAGTCTGCTAAATAGTTTATTGGTGGATTGCTAGAAACTATTTGCCCCAACCACTATTGCCATTCTCAGCAAGCAGTAAGTTGTTTAGCAATTGATTTGACAAAAAATCCAGACCCCCAAAGTTAGCCATCCAGCTATGGCTTAAGGCCCACAGCTTTAATTTTTGATAAAGAGCTACAAATATTACATTCTCCAACCCAGAGAAAATAGATGAAGCAAGATGGTGGGATTTAAGATACTTTCAATAGTACTATATTATATCCCACTTTCATGCCCTCCCGGAGATGTAGACTGCTAAATCTGCCCTCAGACCAGTTCCATTTTCCAATCCATCCCTCATTAAATCAGCATTAGTTGTGGCTAAATATGCCTTGTTATTGCAGATACTCAAGGAAAGAAAATTGTTAGCAAGGATGGGATAGAGATTAAATAAATAAATAAATTTTTATTTTTTTATTTTTTAGGAAAACATGTACATGATCTGAAGATAAATTACAGCATAAAATCAAATAAATTTAAATATTAGAAATACTGGCCATGTTTCAGAAGTCATATCAAACAAATATAAGTGACCAAGATGCTGAAAAGCTTTTTCATCTTCAGAACAAAGGCTAAAACACAAATAAAAGGAAGAACAAAGGCCCTTCATTTTCCTTTGAATGGAGAAAAAGTTAAATAACATTGAGAAATGATAAATAACAGTTAGACATAATAATTAAAGAACACAAAGAAACCCAAACTGTTATGGGAACCACTGAATACAAAAGGTTTTTTAAAAACACATTATTTGAAACAGTGAATTGAAACTTTCAAGTTTAATTTAAAACTTCAACTTTAAGAAAATTACAGTACAATGAGCCTTCATATACCATGAATAATTTTGCAATGAGAAAATGGATCTTCTCATGGGAAATTCTGGAATGAGTTAAGTAGTTTGTGGTATACTATCCTAGACCCCGCTATCATGCTTGAAACTTCTTTAGTCTAACAGGCATAATTGAGCAGTATAACTAAAAAATAAAATTAGAAAGTTGTGCTGATGTTGATGAGACAGGAAAAAGCACGGCAGATGTAGCAGTCATAATATAATATATAACAGAATCATGCATATATCAAAGGTCTGTCTCCAGATATATTAACTATCTTATACATGAAAAGTTCATAATTAAACCATCTTATAGACAAATTATTCCTCATTTTCTTCCTCCTCCTCTATTACTATCACGATCATTACCATTGGATTCAACAAAATCCTGCAGGTTATAGCATAAAACTATATACACAGAATAAAAGGGTAAGACAAATGGACATATAAACAATTGTAATGTGGCAATGATAATTCCTCAAAGTCTTCTGGAACAATATGGCCATAAACTATACATAACTGTATTATAAATTATATGAAAATAGGCAGTGGTGGGATTAGATTTTTTTTACTACCGGTTCTGTGGCCGTGCCTAGGTGGTCATGTGACTGGGTGGGTGTGGTCAACTCAATGTCACTCACATCAAGCGGTGCCTTGCCTGGCCCCTCCACTACCAGCCATTCCTTGTCACACTCAGCCACAGCATAAATGTTCACCTTTTTTCAACTTTATTATCTGCATCTTTATTATCTGCATCACAGGTAGTAACTTCTGGCTGGCCATGCCCCTGACCCAGTCACCCGCCCACTACTTGCTTGCTTGCCCCGCCCACCTGATGCTCACTCATGCCACTCACCTGCCCACTGCTTGCCCCACCCAATCACTCTTCCCCTCCTATGTGGTACACTGGGTCCTTGTGGCTTGCCTTTCTAACCTGCCTTCCCTGCATGGTGCCTGCGCCTCAACTGAGCAGCCCTGATCTTCCTGCTCACAGGTAAGCCTGCAAGTCATGCTAGCCCGTCCCCCACCACCCCTGGACCTTGCTGGGCCTCCCCCACCTTGTACCTGTCCTGAGCCTCCTCCTGCTTGGCCACCAGCTTCTTGACACGAAAAGAAAGAAAGACCCGGGGCAACACCCAGCAGCTTGGATGAGAAGGTGCGAGCGAGGCAGCGGCTGCTCTCGTGTCAAGAAGCTCTGGTTCTTTCCACCAGAGACGCAAATCCTTTTCTTTCAATTCTAGCTATGCCCTTGACACTTGCCACTTTGGGAGCCCAGCACTGCAGTTCCCCTTGCTCCAACCAGCAGCCTCTGCTCATGACAAGAAGCTGGCAGCCAGGAGGGAGGAGGCCCAGCATGGGTGCAAGGTGATGTGCCTCTTCCGGACCAGTTTGGGCAGGGACCGGAGAACCACATGGAGATGGCTCACTGAAAGTACTGCAGAGCCTTGCAGCTTTTATCTGCCAGCTGGCCTCCAGGTAAGGCCCCTCCTCCTCCTCCTCTCCCCTTTTCCTTCCCACAGTGTCCTGTTTTTCCAAACACCCCGGGCCAGGGAGGGCAGCAGTTCCTAGAGAGGTGCTCCTACTGAGGAGGCTCAGCTTGTATCCTGCAGCTTGCATAAACCACTCTTGCCACTTTTGAAATGGCCACCTGATGTTTCCCTTGGGCACCCAGGGCTGGTGATCAGCTCTTCTGAGAACTGGGGGAGGGGAGGCAGACACGCTGGTGGAGACGGGCTTTGGTTGCTTGTTCTGTTGCAACCCTGAGCCCTTGGCTGTGGCTCACAAGTGCTCTGTCCTCTGGAGGAACCAAAGCAGCTAAACGCAACCTTCTGCTGGCCCTCCATCCCTGGAAGGATGGAAAGGCTTGCTTTGGCCCTAGGCTGGAGTGGCAAGGAGGGAAACCACATGAGTAGAGACCTGGCTGCAGCAGCCTGCAAGAAGACCTTCAGCGCCACTGGCATAATGGGCCTGCTGACCCTGGTGCAAGCCCTGCAGGCAGGGGAGACAGGGGAGGAGGCGTCGGCCTGGGGGGGAGACCTGTGAAGGTGCTGTGAAGGAACACGCTCGGGACACAGCTGCTTCCCTGGAAAAAGCGGTTCAGCTGCTGACAATTGGGGGGGGTGAGTCCCAAAGGAGCAGCTCCTCGCATTGTGACTGCTAGTATTAAAAAGAAGAATAGAAAAGGGGGCTGCTGTGTATTGTTTAATGGACTGCTAAATTGGCCATGCCCACCTAGTCACATGACCACCTAGCCACACCCACCCAGTCACATGACCACATAGACATACCCGCCCAGTCACATGACCATATAGCCATGCCCACCAAGCCATACCCACAGAACCAGTAATAAAAAAAATTGAAGCCCACCACTGCTATAGATGTATTTTCATAGGCCACTGAAAGGAGGAAATGGCTCACATGCTTTGCCCAAGAGTATGATAGGCAGCAAGGCTTTTAAAGAGCTGCCACAAAGAAGGGGGCCAATATATTTTCCAAAGAAGCAGAATGCAAACAAGAAGCAATGGATGGAAACTGAACAAAGAGAGAAGCAACCTAAAACTAAGGAGAAATTTCCTGACAGTGAGAACAATTAACCAGTGGAACTGCTTGCCACCAGAAGTTCACCAGAACACTGGAGATTTTCAAGAAGAGACTGGGTAGCCATTTCTCTGAAATGGTATAGGGTCCCCTCCAAGATCCCTTCTAAGTATTATTCTGTGAAAAACAGTCATAAGTCCCTTTTTCCAGTGATGTTGTAACTTGAATAGTCGCTAAGTCAGTCACACAGTTGCTAGGTGAATCTGGCTTCCCTGAATCTCCATTGCTAAGAGAGACAACTGTTCATTTTACGAGCTTTCTTACCACTGCTGTAAGTGGATCGTTGTTTAAGTCAGTCAGACGATGGTTAAGCGAAGTGACTTTACTTGTCAGATGGTCACAAAAGGGAGGTCGTGTAATGTAAACCCAGGATGCTGCGACCGCCATAATTGTGAGTCAGTTGCTATACACCCAACTGTAAATCACATGACTATTGGGATACTGCAATGGTCATAAGTGTGAAAATGGTCAACAGTGCCATTGCAACTTTGAAAGGTGACTATATGATATGGTCCTAAGTTGAGGATTACCTGTATTGTTTTCCAATTTGACGGCAATCCTTGACTTACGACCATCATGGCCAGCCTTGACCAATGTCATATTTCCTTACCTAAAATCGTGCTGTGGGGGGGGGGCAGCAGCCCAACTGCAGGATCAGGTGTGGGGTGGGGGTGGGGAGCAGAATATTAGTTTATTTGATTATTTTCTTCATCTGTTTTATCTCCCTACTCTCAAAGTTCCCATTTTGTCCGCATATCCTGACTGAAAGGAAATTCCTTTGTAGCACCTTTTGTTTTTGCCTGGGGCGTTTACATTGCTCTGGCTTTGATTTGCTTCCCCTTTACAATCTATTTCCTGAATAAACAAACGCTGCATCTAAACAGTTAGAATAGCACTTCAGGAGAACTGAAGACATCAGATTCCTTCCTAATTATCCACACCTAAAAGGATTTTCCATCAGGTCTTCAGTCAGTCTCCATCATTCCATGTAAGTCAAACCATTACCCCAACACTGATATGTGAAGCCAATAAAATACTGTACATTGCATTCGTTGAGGACAACAAGCACTCGCTGTTATGTTACTGCTCGTATGAAGACTTCTGCCTGTGAGATGGATGTAACTGTAGCAAGCAAGAGAGGAAGAGAAAAGTTTGTTTCAGATGGGTATCTCTATGTATTTAATAAACTGAGTGTAGTTGATTCTTGCCTTGATTTTTGGCACTGTGAGCAGCGTGATAGATGCAGTGCCAGAATTCACACAAGACTCGGAGAAGTAATAAAAAGAATCAGTGAACATTTATGACAGCCACAGCATCCTGGGGTCATGTGACGTGATCTCCCTTTTGCGACCGTCTGACAAGCAAGGTCACTGGGGGAGCCAGCTTCGCTTAACCATCACCTGACTAACTTAAGCAATGATCGACTTAACAGCAGCAGTAAGAAAGCTCGTAAAATGGGTCAAAGCTCACTGAACAGCTGTCTCTCTTAGCAACTGAGATTCGAGGAAGCCAGATTCACTTAGTGACTCTGTGACTGACTTAACGACCATTCAAGTTACAACATCACTGAAAAAAGGACTTATGACTGTTTTTCACACTTAATGACTGTTGTCATCCCCATGGTCAGGTGATCCAAATTCGGATGCTTGGCAACTGACTCTTACTTATGATTGTTTCAGTGTCCCAGAGTCACATGATCCCCTTTTGTGACATGACCAACGAAGTCCACGGGGAAGCCGTATTCACTTAATGAACATGTGACTTACTTAAGAGCTGCAACTACTTGCTTAACAACAGTGGCAGGAAAAGTCATAAGCTCACTGAATAGCTGTCTCGCTTAGCAACGGAGATTCGAGGCTCAATGGTGGACATACAGTAAGTTGAGGGGTATCCTTTACCTTCCCTTACAAGTGTGTCAATCACCAGTAATCCAGCAGGCCTTTGCTCTCAAATTCTCAATCTGATCCACAGTGATTGACATCCACTGTTGGAGAATGGATTCAGTAAAATGCGTCGAAACTCACTTCAACAACGCTCTTGCTTAGCAATCAAAATTTTGGGCTCAATTGTTGTAAATTGAGGACTATCTTTGCCTTCCTCTGCATGGCAGCCTTGCCTAGTAAACTCCTTACCTTTTCGGGGAATTTTCCTTTCTGTTAGAGGCACCAAAATAATCCAGATAACGTAAGGTGTCTTGCTGAGCATGGGATTGGACTAGATTACCTCTTGAGGTTCCTGGTTCCAGCCCTGGATTGCTATGCTGTTTCAAAGGATCCTCTGAAGCTGCGTCTAGTGCCAGGTTTTGTGATTCTTCCTTCCTCTCCTTTTTCTCTTCCTCCCTCCTTCCCTCCATATCTCATTCACTTTCCTTTCCCTTCCCTCTTTCTCCCTCCCTTTCTTTCTTTCTTTCTTTCTTTCTTTCTTTCTTTCTTTCTTTCTTTCTTTCTTTCTTTCTCCCTTCCCTTCCTCTTTTTCTCTTTCTTTTACTTTCTCTCTCTCTCACACACTTTTCTTTCTTGTCTCCCTACTCTCTTCCCCTTTCCTTCCTCCTTTCCTCTTTCTTTATCTCCCTTTTCTTTCTTTTTTCTCCCTTCCCCCTTCTTTCTCCCTTCCCTCTCACCCCCTCTCTCTTTCTCTCTGTCTCTTACTCTTCTTTTTTGTCTCCCTTCTCCTCTCTCTCTCTCTCTCTCTCTTCCTTCCTCCTTTCCTCTCTCCTTCTAAGGTTAGGATACCCACCTGAAACAAAAATTCTTTTGGATGAAACTGGCTTACTTACCGCCCCCCCCCATCCCCTGCTCTTCCCTTCCCATTCATTATCAGGGAGATGTGATCAGGTACAGGGGAGCTTCCACCACCTCCCCTTCTTCTAAGAAGCCCCTGATTTGGCTGCAGGACCTCCCCCAAATCCCTCATCCCTGTGATCGATTGCCTCATGGCTTCTAGCCGACAATGGGCCTGTTAGGTCAATGTGTAACCTTAACCAAGGCATTTTAAGATTTTCCTATTCAGTAGGCATTGCTTTTGGGGGTACAGGATGGAGGCTTGGCAGGGCTGACACCCAGAGACCCAGTTAGCAATGTCTTTATCTAGTTGGGGCCACCATATGTAACTACAAGCTAGACTTTTCATTTTAGAAATTCCAGGGTGCCCATCGTGAAGAGATTCCAATACCTGCTTGTGTAAGGTGGATAGCATTATTACTCTGCACCCTCATAACAAACATCCCCTCTGTGCTGAAAGTTCATGTTGTCATAAAAAGAAAGGCTGGCCACCCCCTTTTAACCCAGTCCAACACTTGTGATATTACCTTTTCCTGTGTAGATGTCTTGGCAACATCTGATGTGGTGATTGGAGTTTGGAATGTGTCTATCAACAATACAGATGAGACAGAGGCTGGGTCATTGACAATCATTGGCAAAGGGCAGTGGCTCAGTGCATCAGCATGACATAAGTTCTTTCCAGCCTGGTGCATTAATGTGTAATTATAGGCAGCCAGAAACACAGTCCAATGAATCATGTATGGTTACAACACTTGGGGTGTCTGCTCATCCCCAGCTAATAAGCCTAATAATGGTTTGTGGTCATGAATTCAAATTATCTGCCATACAGGTACTCATGAAACATCTTTATGCCAGCCACCATAGCAAAAGCCTCCTTGTCCGTCTGGCTATAGTTACACTCTGCATCAGCAAAAGTTCTGGAGAAGAAGGGTATTGGGGCATCTCTGCCAGTGGGCAATTTGTGGCTCAGGACTGCCCCGATGCCATATTGGGAAGCGTCACAAGTGAATACAAGAGGTAACTGTTAATTGAATTGAATTAAGACACTATCTGAGGTCAGAAGAGATTTTACAGCCTGAAATGCTGCAGCCTGCCTCCGGCCCCAGACCCAGGGTGCATTTTTATCTAGCAATCTATGTAAAGGCTCTGCCAGAGTTGCCTTGTGAGGTAAAAAGATTGCATAAACATTTTAAAGCCCCAGAAATGCTTGAAACTCAGTTTAGTTCCGAGGAGTTGGTGCTTTTTGGATGGCAGTGACTTTGGATTCAGTGGGATGGAGGCCAGCAGCATCAGTGGAATAGCCAAGGAAGTCTACCTTGCTGATCCCCACCTTACATTTATCTTTGTTAACTTTGAGTCCTACTTCTTGTAGCCTGGTGAGAACTATGCATAGATGGTCAAAAAGTTGTTTTTGAGATGTGACAGCTATCAATATGTCATCAAAGTATGGCACCTTATATCCCTTGCAAAATGTGTTCTATCAAATTTTGAAAAAGGCCTGGGTCCACACTAACTCCAAATTGGAGGCGCCTGCACCTAAAAGCCCGCCCCGTGCGTGATGTTGGTTTGTGCCTCAGCAATCATGTCATCCACAGGCAACTGTTAATAGGCCTGTGAAAGGTCTAATTTGGCAAAAATGTTGCTGTTACCCAGGGAATGTATTAAATGTTGAACCACAGGCACAGGGTAGGAGTGTATCTGTAGTGCCTTTTGAGTGTACATTTGTAATAGGCACAGATTCTGTCTGATCCATCTGCTTTTATAGGGGTTACTATTGGGGTTTCCCATTTTGAGTGATCTCCTGGTTCCAATACCCTTTGAGATATTGATTTGTCCAGTTGTTCATCTGTTTTAGATTTAAGGGCAAAGGGAACTCTTCTAGGTTTGAGTGTGATAGGAGCAACCTGAGGATCCAGGTTGAATGAAATAGGGGTGCCTGTATATTTCCCCAGAGTCCTGTCAAAAACATCTTTAAATTCCTTTAACAAGTTATCTAAATCAGGTTCCTGTATGGAATTGATGCCACTGATTCCCAATCGCAATGACTTAAACCAATCTAACCCCAATAAACTGGGAAGTGAGCCCTCAACAATTACTAATAGAGGTTTCCCCACAAAATTTTGGAAACTTACCCAGAATTTGTGTATTCTGATGACTGGCACCAGATTTGATTGGTAGTCTATCAGGTGGAGGCTTCAGGGCTGTAACCATCTTTTTGACATCTTTGGTACCAGGCTCCAGGAGAGTACTCCAGGAAAGAGTACTTTCCAGGAAACAATAGATAGGGAAGAGCCTTGGTGGTGCAGGCTGTTAAACACCTAGCACTTAGCTCCAGCTGCCTGCAATTAGTGCAGGCTCGAATCCCACCAGGCTCAAAGTTGACTCAGCCTTCCATTCCCCTGGGGTAGGTAAATTGAGGACCTAAGATTGTTGGGGGCAATAAGCTGACTTTGTAAAAAATGCCGCGGGGAGGGGGCCAAGAAAAGCCCTAGTAATAAGCAGGCATATACAGTAGAATGAAGGCTATTGCTGAGCACATTGGGTTGTGCTCCAAAGATTGTAAGCTGCCCTGAGTCTATCCTGGAGAGTGTCTGGGAAGGCGACCTCCTATCTTCCATAGATCTTATGGAGGCATATCTCCATGTCTCAATCTGGCTCCATCATCACCAGTTCCTTCGATTTTGCTACAACAAGCATTGCCAATACTGAGCTATGCTGTTTGGCCTTTCATCGGCCCCCAGGGTATTTACAAAGATTCTGGCAGCATTAGCAGCATTTCTACACACTCTACCTGTGAGGATCCAATGTTACTTAGATGATATACTCATACAATTGACTTTGGCCCTCACTGTCAACAACCACCTTCAGACCACAATTTGGATTCTGCATGAGCACTTTTCTATAAATTGCAGCAAGAGCCATCTTCTCCTGACCATCTCTCTGCTTCACCTAGGGGCAGTCATTGACATGATCTCCTGAGAAGTATTCCTTTCTTTGGATCATCAACAGAGTCTACAAGACTTAGTAAACTGGATACGACAGCAGCATACAGTCCCACTGGCTCTGCTATCCCAGCTCCTCGGGAAGATGGTCTCCTGTATAGCCATAGTCCTGTGGGCCCATCTCCATGCCCATCTCCATGCCTAGACTCTGCAGTGGTTCCTGTTGCCATTCCACATTGGTATCAAACCTGAAATTGTCATAAGTGTAGTTTGTCTTTGTATATATTCTTTTTCTTATTTTCTCTGTGGCAGTTATGGGGGAAGGGTTGCAGGCTTGATACATTCCTAAGGGGAGAGGAGTTGAAATAAAGAGAGTGTTATAGCTAGGTGATCTTCTTTCCCATTGGAAACGAGCTATACGGACTTGGGCCCCTGGAGGTGGAGATTTATGACATCAAGCAACATTGTATTACTTCTATTGGAGAATGTGACTTTTGGGGGTTTGTTTCTAACTTCTAATATTGTGGGGTAATTCTGGGTTGGGTCAGATCCAGAATTACCATGGACTTTGGCAATTTGATGCTTTCCTAAATAAAAGAAATCTTTTTGAAGATGAACTTTGTTATTTTTCTTTTAACATGGATTTCATTACTTGGAAACCTGACATTATTCCGGATCTCACAAGAACCATAATCCTGGAGAGGGGTTGTTATTCAGGGTCCTGAGCCCTGGATGCTTACCTGGCATTTTGGGTAACAGTAAAGACTCAGGGAAGATGGCAGAAGGACGGAATCTCGGGGCTTTGGAACATGAGTGCAAACTCTTGCGGGGGGCCTTGTGTTAAGTTATCAGCTGAGCAGCAAGCCTCCCAAAGAGTTCCCAGGAAACCATCAGAGTAACGGCGGTCATGGAGGACATTGCCTGACAGCTGGGGGTCCACCCAAAATCTCCGACTGAATGGTCTGGAAGCACAAGTATCCAGCGGATGGAAAGAGACCTGCTTGGCCAAGCAACCTTTCCTGACTCACTAATTGATCGGCCGTTAACAGCAGCCAGGGAGTCTCGAGGCATGACCTTAGAGTGGAGAGCTGCAATGGGACCCATAGGACTGAGGGGAGGCTACAATGAACTGGCTGAATGGCAATACCAAATGGCAGTGTGCAGACAAACTTTTGAGGATCTAACCGACCAGCTGGAACAGCTTGTGATCGGACGTGAGGGCAGGGGCTGGCAAAGGAGGCAAATCCCCCCCGGGAGAGATCATGAAATCAGAGCTTCCAGCCCACTCACTCGGAAACCTGACAATTGGGCTGGAACCAGCAACTCATCCATCAGGGTCTGGGTTCCTCCACCGGTCTTGCGTTCCTTCCAGTGGTGGCAGTCCCAGGCCATCAGGAGGGGCTATCTTTTCAAGGAGCCAGAAAGACTCACAATCATGACAGATACCAGTCTTTATGGTTGGGGGGCATATCTGCAAACTGAGATAGCTCAGGGTCAATGGTCCCAGGCAGACAGTTCTCACCCCATCAATTGGCTGGAACTCAGGGCTATCTATCTGGCTCTGAGACATTTCCAGGACAAGGTGACAGGGTCTCACATGTTGATAATGATGGACAATGTGGCCACCAAGGCCCATGTCAACAGACCGGGGGGGACAAGGTCCAAGGCCTTGATGCAGGAAGCTGAACACTTGGGGCTGTGGGCAGAAAGGCACCTTCTGTCCCTCAGGGCAGACCACATTTTGGGGGTCAACAACATCCAAGCAGACTGGCTCAGTTGAGCCAGGGTCAATCACTCAGAATGGTGTCTTCATCCATCCTTGTTCAAGGTGTCAGACAGGTTCGGGCCCCCATTAGTCAACCTGTTTGCCACCCCTCAGAATGCTCAGTTGGAGAGATTCTTCACCAGGTTCACCACCCAGGGAGCAAAGGGGACCAATGCACTTTGAAGCAAATGGCCTCCAGGACTCCTCTATGCCTTCCCCCCTCTTCCTCTAATTTCATCCATCATTTGGAAGATGTTGGCAGAGAAGGCAGAGCTAGTGCTCCTGGCACCCATTGGCCCAGGTACCCCTGGTTCACAGATCTGGTGAACCTGTTGGTCGCTTGCCTGTGGCAGATCCCGCCTGACAAGATTTCCCTCAGCCAGGGTGCCCTTCTCCATCTGGAACCCCAGGGATTCCAGTTAGGGTTAGGGTTACTTCTCTCTTTTTTCCTTGCTCATCTGAGTTGAGTTGCTGCCCTGCTCTGAACTTGTAACATGTCTACTTCTGTTTGAGATTGCTCCATGTTGGAGAAATCTACAACTGGTATTGTAAAATTTACTTCATATGTTTATAAAGATGTTAAATGAAGCATCAGCCATCTGTGTTTATTTTTCTAGCACTAAATTTACACTACAAAACTCTGAACAGGTTATGGGCCCAGAAAAAGACTGAATTGTAATTAAAGCTGAGAGACTGCCTGTTTTAAAAGTAAGAAACAAGGCAAGAGACTTTGCAGGATGACTGAAAAAATTAGAGAGCTCTCTACCCTGTTTGGGTCAGAAGAACTATATTATTTGGGCTGCAAAGATGGAATGTTTCCTAAAGGCTAAACAGCTTTGGAATATTGTTGAAAATCCACCCCAGGCATCATTGAATGCTGCAGATCAAAAGTTGCATGATAGAACATTTGCTTATATCATCTTAAGTTTAGAAGATGATCAATGTAGCTGATTTAAAGACTCAAAGGAAGTCTGGGATAAATTGAGGATTGTTCATGTGACATGTGCATGCAACATTGTACTGACGAAAGGAAAAAAGAAGCCTTGCCCTTTAAGGAATAGGAAAAGTTCTTTTCTTTTGTGGATTCAAATTTCCCGGCTGGGAGATTTCATTGCAAAATGATTTGGTCAGCTGTGTTGAAAGTCAGAATCAGTTTATTAATAGGAAGGCAGATAAGGATAAACCTCACAGCATTCCTAGATTAATCTAATCCTGTGAGTAGAGAAATCCCTTTCTTATACCTTTCAGATCCTTTGATTGTGTAAGTGTGAATCCTTGAAGTCATTGTGTTGAGACTGAGATCTTTTCCTGGGATCTTCATTTTATAGTCCTGATCCTTTGTAGTTGTTTGTTTGCTATCATGATTCCTTCCTGCCATGCCTTTTGGTTTGCTTTTCACAAGTTTTTATAGTTTGCCATCTATTTGATTTCTATGGGAAAGGATCTTAGCTAGCTATTTTGATAGCTCTACTTGACAATGGGTGGGAGCTGATGGAGCTGACCCTACTTGTGTTTTTTTTCCCTTCCCCTTCTAATGTTTTCCTAGAAGAGAGGGGAATCGTAACTTCCAACAGTTCAATTATCAAGAAAGTTATATAGAGCTTGTTTGCAGCCATAAAATTCAGTGGAACAGATTTAAGGTGCTGGTGTTAACCTACAAAGCCCTTCATGGCTTAGGACCGGGATATTTACGGGAGACCCTGCTGCCAGCAACTGTTTCCCATTGTCCTGTGCCCTCTCACAGAGTGGGCCTCCTTGAGGTTCCGTCAGCCAGACAGTGTTGGCTGGCAACCCCTAGGGGTAGGGCCTTCTCTGTGGGAGTACCCACCCTGTGGAACCAGCTCCCCTGGAGCTTCAGGTGGCCCTGACCTCCTCTCCTTCTGCCGGGGCCTCAAAACCTGGTTGTTCCAACTTGCTGACCTGGGATGAGGATGGGGAGGGGAGTTTTTTGACAATGGTTTTATTATTTTTAGCTTTAATTGGGTTTCTTATTTAATATTTTTTAAATTGTATATTTGTATTGTTTTATGATTGTACGCCACCCTGAGTCCTTCGGGAGATGGGGCGGGTTAGAAATCCAATAAATAAATATGCAAACTTTGTTTGTGGAGTTAGAACACCGTGGGATGAGGATTCCGGAATCTCACAAAGTACTGCTACTTTTGAACAGCCTAGATGAAACTTAGGATATTGTTTCTACAGTGTTTGAATGCAAACCAGAACAGGATTTGTGTTTGGAAACTCTGAAAGCATGTCTGATAGCTGAAGAGCAGAAACACTATTATAGAAAAAGTCACAAGGAGAAATTCCTGAGAAGGGGCCCAAGAGGAACAGTGGAAATTTCCACAGCCAGGGTGTCTGCAGAGAGCAGCACAGAGATAAGAGCCTTGCAGTTTCCAGAGACCAGAAGAGCAGTAAATGAAAAGGGTGAACTCAGAACAATGCAAGAACTAGAGGGGCAAGATATAAAGATGAATTGGTATTCATATGTGCAAAGACATTCTAGATATGTTAAAAATAGTAAGACAGAAGGATTTTACAATGAACTTATTGAATTAAATGGAATTTTAACAGGTACTGATGAGAGGTTGATTAAAAAAATTATATGTTTATCTACTTGGAGTGAAACTAGAAGAAGAAGAAGAAGTTAAAGAAACAATGATTGTTTGGGGGAAAATTTTGGATATGGGAAAGACTTGGGAAAATGGCAAAAACTATGGACTCGAAATTATAAATTAACAAGGTCAAAAGCATATAAAGAGAATTTATATAAGATATTTTACAGGTGGTATCTACCCCCAGCAAGAATAGCAAGGATGTTCAAGGACAAATCAGCAATATGTTGGAAATGTCATGATATATTTGATTATTAATGTTCTTACAGCAGCTAGAATTGTATTTATACAAAACTGGAAAAAAGAAAAAACTCCAATAGAAGAGGAGGTGATAAAAGAAAATAATGGAATGTGCAGAAATGAGTAGATTGACATTTGCTATTAGAGAGCAAGAAGAAAAAGAGTACTATAAAATTTGGGATTTATTTTATCAATGGCTAGATAAGAAAATAGAGAAATAAAATATATTATAATATAAATACAATATAATAGTAAAGATAATACAATGTAATGATAGGTCATAATTGATTAGTGTGAAATGAATGACAATATGAACTAGGTTTTGTAAAAGCTGAGATTTGCTAGAAAAGGATGGTGCAAATTTGTAATTACAGTCTAACAATGATTTGATAATAATATGATATTAAGTGGACAGTAGTTTTATACATTATTAATTTTTAATATACAATTAGGAGGGAATGACTGTTGATATTGTGCACAAGAGATATGTACCAACTGACACACTGTTCAATGGAAAGATTTTATTTTGTGTTTTGTGTTTTTGTGTTTGTTATGTTTGTTGTTAAATTTTTTTAAAAAATTACCACAAAAAGAAAAGAAAAGAAAAAGAAAGACTGTTTGCAAAGAGACTGTTTGCTGCAAGAAAGACAAGTTGATAGACAAATTGCAATAGCAAAAGTCAATTCTTGCGGGAGAGATCAATGGCTAATAGACAGTGGGGCTAGCCAAACGATTACTAATAATGCTAAATTGTTTTATTTTATTTTTTTTGAGAAAAGTTTTATTATTTTAGACAAACATACACAGAAAAAACATATGATATGCCGGTAGGTTAAAGCTCCTTGTACATCTTTTCCATTCTCATCTATTAATTATTTTTATATATTCTCACATACAAAATATTCCATATTTTTAGATTTTTTAGATTAATTTATCTTATAACACTTCATATTATCATCCCAGAACCATTCCTGGCAAACAAATGCATACAGACAAATATAAAAACAAACAAAAATTCTTTTTTTGAGAACAGTGTGTTACGGACCCTCCCTTCTCCATGCGACTATAATTTCAATTATACACTCATTTTGTATATTCTATTTCATTTATCATAGCAAATTCCACTATTTTCCATAATTTCCCCCCTTTCTCTAGCTTCTATAGTCTTGCTTCAGTTATTTCATCATTCCATCATTTCATTAATTACATTTCTTTTCCAATTTTCAATATCTTGCCAATCAATATTATTACACTTTTGTCTATCTTGTTTAGAATTTTATATTATCTTATAAAACATATTTTACCCTGTAATTACTACCCTAAAGGATAAGACCTCTATCTCTTCTAACCAATTATTGTTTAACTTTTATATTTCACCTTTACCATTATTACCTCTGTTACCCTCTATTTTATATCATCTAACCATTATTAATCAGATTCTGCTTGGTACATTCCTACAAATATCCATTAGATTCTTTACAAGAGAAAAGAAAAAGAAGATTATGCATACATATAACAATAATAATTAAAGTAATTATTTCTTTTCAAGTTCAATTCAGCCATTGTTAATATTTATCTCCTTCATTCATTTCTATTTAAGATATTTCCGTTTTATTATCATTTAATATCCATATCACTATATTTCATCATCAAGAAGAAAAACGGTATTAAAGCGTTCCATACTTCTTATAATTTCCATACTTTCTCTTTAAATTGTTAGAGGCTTTATTCTCTTTCCTTCTTTACCTCCTTTACTTATTAACAGAAAAGAAAAAAAACTATACTAACTTCTTTCTAACTTAACCATATTTATCTCACGTACTCTTGCAGAATCCTCTCAGTAACTTAAATTAACCATTGTCTAACTGTTGGATTTTAATTTTTATGTATTTTTCTTTCTGTTGCTCATCTTGGTTCAATTTTTTACCACTTTCTCTTCTTGTCAACTCCCCCCTCTTCTCCCTTCCCATTTTTCCCCTTTTATGTCCAATTTCCCCTTCTGAAATCCTACCTTATGGCTCCTTGCAGTATTATAACTATTTCCCATTTTATACTTTTTTTTATTGTTGCCTCCAATCTTAGATTTTTAACTCTCTTTCCTCTTTTCCCTTTTTCTTCCCCTTCTTCTTAACCCATTTTGGAGTCATTTGATCATTGAAGATGGCTTCTTCTTCTTTGTCCCGCCCTTCTTGTTCATCTGATGCTTCCTGTAATTTTCTATATTTCAGGATCTCCATTTCTATCATTTTTACCTCTTCTTTAATGTCTTTAAATAGTATTTTTAATTCTTCAAAAGTGATGACATTCTGAAAGAGATTTTTCCCTTTTAAAGCAACCCCCAGATGACTTTAATCCTTCGCTAAGATCCTCTATCCAGGAGTTCTCTGATAATCCACAGCCGTTTCTTATTTTCTTTTTCACTTTCAATTTTCCGGGGCTTGGCTTGCACGGAGCTTCCTTTACTATGTACTCTTTTCACGTCTTGTTGTGAATCCACTCTCAATACAATTTAACTCCAGGTGGTATCCTTTGTTTCCAGACTCCACCCTATTTAAGCTCTTTCCCCCCCCTCTGTTTTCTATCTTTGACTCTTTTTAAAAAGAATTCTTTAACGTTATTCAAAAGTCTTTATCACATGGTACTTTATTTTCAGCTGAAAGCAGCCTATTAATATCCAAGTGAATCAATGTCCAATTCTTGTAAATCCTTTCTTGTTATTCCAAGCCAGTTGAAGCGATCAGTATTTGAGGGGGAAAAAAGAGACCAATTTTCCCCTCTTAACCCTTTCATTCGCAGCTGTAAAAGTCTTTTAGAGATAGCATTGTTTTTGGCTGTTTAAATTCCAGGTACCTTTAATAGTTGTTTTCAATTGCAAGCCCGGTATGTCACACTTTCTCCTTCAAGCTTCCTCCTGCACATTCTTTTCCGTTCGAGTTCTTCTTTGAGGTGGCCATTTCTGCCCAGCCGCTTCTGCCACCTTCGGGAAAGGGAAAAAAACAGCTGGGGAGAAGAGATGCGGCTCTCCTCAACCCTGCTGGCAGCTCCCCAACCTTCACCACCTCTACGGGGTGGTTTCAACCCCAAAGCCAGCTGGCTCGGGGTCTCCAGCGGTGAGCATGGATCAAAACTGTGCACAGTCGCAGATTTTGGTCCGTTCACGAAGAGGCTCAAAACAGGAAGTGGATGCTAAATTGTTTTACAGGATGGATGCAGCTGCAGGAGACACAGCAGCTTTGGCAAATGGCAAGAAGGCTAAAGTCATTGGAAGAGGCAGTGTGCAAATTCCATATTTGGAAACAAGGTTTAATAATGTTTTGTGTGTGCCAGAAATGGAACCTAATTTGCTGAGTGTCTCTAGTTTAGACAAGCAAGGATTTGAGACCACATTTGTAAATGGGCAGTGTCTTATAAAGAAAAATGGGATTGTCTGTGCAAAGGAAATAAAGCATGATAACCTTTATATGTTACAGGGACAAAAAGTTCAATGTGCACAAACATTTGACAATGTTGCAAAACATAATTCATGTGTTCATCTTTTGCACAGAAAGCTTGGTCATACCAGCTTTCAAGTTGTTCAAAAGATGAACCAGTATGAAGAAGGATTGCATGTAAAAGGATGTAAGGCATATTTGGATTGTACAGTATGCAAAACATCAAAGTCCAAGAGATTCCCAGTAAGCAAGAGTAGCACAAGGTAAACAACAAGAGCTCTAGAGCTGGTACATGAAGATTTGGTGCAAGCCAGTTTGGGAGGAGCGCTAAGAAATCGCTGGTCATTGTTGATGACTATAGCAGGTTTGGGTTCTGCTATTTACTAAAGAGTAAAGCAGGGGTGCTACAGAAATTTAAGCAATGGGTGAGCTTTGTAGAAAGAAGGTATAAACAACAGTTATGTCGGCTGCAAACTGACAGAGGTTCAGAATTCATGTCAACAAGTTTTCAACAGTGGTTGGCACAGTTAGAAATAAAACACAGACACACAAATCCTTACATAGCAGCTGAGAATGGTGTTATTAAGAGATGGAATGGAGTTTTGCAAACCATGAAGGACTCACTGCTAGAGGATTCTGGTCTAAGCAGGTCATATTGGGGTGAAGCCATACTGACTGCTAATTATTTAGTTAACAGGTTGTGGAGTTCCTCCATTAATGATGCTCCATATGCAGCGCTATATGGGAGAAAATCATCTCTAGAACATTTAAGGGTGTTTGGAAGCAATGTGTGGGTGCATATTCCAAAAGCAATTAGAAGAAAGGGGTAACCAATGGCTAGAAAGCTCAGGTTTGTGGGCTATGAGCCAGATTCAAAGAGTTATTGCTTTAGTGATGAGAGAGAAAGAATAGTGTTTTCCAGGTTTGCCAGCTTTGCAGAGCAAAATAGGAACAGAATTGATGCAAATTTGTGGAATGATTCACTTAGTGATGGTAATCCACTTAGTGATGGTAACTCACTTAGTGATGGTGTCAGCATTCAGGGAGGAGAAACTGAACACGATATGAGGCAAGAGAGAGTTGACACACAGGAGCAATCAGTGCCACGCAGGTCAGAGCAATGGAACAAGGAAATTCCACCTGACAGGTATTCTGCCAGTGAAGTTAAAATGTATAATATATGGTATGAGCCAAGGAACTACAAAGAAGTATTGGCATTACCTAAAATTGAACAAGTAAAGTGGAAAGAAGCCATGGACAAGGAAATGAAATCCATGGGAGTACATGAAGTGTTCACATCTATGACTTTGCCACAGGGTAGCAAAACTATAGGATGCAAGTGGGTATACAAGAAAAAGGTACTGCCCAATAATGAAGTACAATATAAAGCAAGGTTAGTGGCATAGGGGTTTTCACAGATGAAAAATGTGCACTATGATGAGGTATTTGCACCAACTGTAAAGAGTGAAAGCATCAGGCTGGCACTAGTGTTGGCCACAAAATTTGGCATTTTGACATAACCACTGCATTTTTCATTGCAGAATTAGAGGAAGACATTTACATGGTTCAAGCACCAGGGTATGAAAGTCAAAAGCCTAACACTGTATATAAATTGAACAAGGCCATTTATGGGCGGAAGCAGTCAGCCAGAAATTGGAATATCTGTTTAGATACTGCATTGGAGGGTCTTGGGTTGCAAAGCTGATAGTTGCATGTACACTGACTGGAAATTTAAAAATGGGAATTGTCAACTACAAGCATTTGTGGATAATCTTTGCTTCATTGTAAAGGATGAATCACAGGTAAATGAATTTGCAAATAAATTGATGAAGAAATTTGAATTAAAGAATTTAGGAGAAATAAAAAATTATCTTGGTGTAGAGGTCCACGTCTTGGGGAGGATTCTCATTTTTCTATTTTTCAGAGACATGCCATGTCTGTCAAGTTACTTCGCCATAAGCTGGGTGCCTAGCAACAAGGGCTGGCTTTATCAGCTTGGCAGACTCAGCTCGATGATATAGGAGGAGGAGTCTAACCCGGACCTGGACTCTCTTGCAGCGTGTGTAGAAGGGGTGTCTCAGGTAAGTTTTACCAACACCCAATCTGAACCTCCAAATCTGTAATCTCAGCTAGCTCTGCCTCACACATAGCATGGATCTTCTCCAGCCCATTCTCCATAGAATTTACTCTGGCTTTCATCTGTTTCATATCTCCTTTCAGATATTTAATTTCTTCCCAGAGCTCCCTTATAAGCTCATCCATTTTGGTTTCCAACTTTAACATTATATTTCAAGATTGTTCTTGCAATTTTATAAAATATTCATCCATAAATGGCTTTAAAAGATTTCTATCTCCTGAAAGTGTCTGAGTCTTCTTTCCTGTCAACATATTTCATTGAGTTTAATAGACCAAGAAATGTTCTTAAGCAGATGCAGCAGTATCACAGACTTTGGCTCCCTCTTGGGGTGAATCAACACAATTATCTAAAAGAAACCTCAAGCAGAGAAGGAAGAGGGAATGGTATATGACCAATATCCAATCAGAAGTTGTCAAAAACAAAACTGTTCACACACCCCTCACAGCAGTCTCTATTCTTCGCACAGAAAATTATTGTCCAGATTCCAAGAGCTAAGACAATTGAGTCAATCAAAAATATAAGATTCACTGAAAAACTCAAACCCAAAGTTACAGAAATAAATCCAGAGATAAGTTTCCACTTGCTTAATTTCAGCTTGTCTCAAGCTTCTTGTTTCAGCTTGGCTTATTTTAGCTCCACCCCTTGCCCTCTTGAATCCCAGAGCCTCAAAAAAATGATGAAGAATCCACAAAAAATGAAACAGCAGGCTGTCACAAGAGAGAGCCTTCAAGCATGAAAGCATAAATATGCTGAGAAAATAAGTGTCTAAGAAGCATCCTTCATTATCCATTAAAACTGTGGGTTTTAGAGGAATTTGACTTGTAATATTTAATACTATTTTAGGTAATTAATTTTTTGTCAGTTTTTAGTTGTTAGCCGCCCCGAGTCCCTTTGGAGAAGGGGCGGCATACAAGTCAAACAAACAAACAAACAAACAAACAAATAAATAAATAAATAAATAAATAAATAAAATGGATGATTCATCCATAGTGAACTTGCTTGATTGCCCCACCCCAACCAGGGACTCACCCAATTACTTCTTTTCTTCAAGAAGCAATCTGAGAGTGCCCAGCTTCCCCGGGGAGCAAAAGGATCGATTTCAAAAGCCTCCTCCTATGGTTGAGGGGTGTTTCTGGCTTAGAAAACACTCTAAACCTTAAACTGTGGAGAATCTGCAGGTGGCTCCTGGTGGAATACCTGCTACTTCAAGGGTGAAAACATCTGCTAGACTACCTGGGGATGCAGCCTTACAAGGGAGAATGGGTGTTGTCTTACGTGAACACCTATTCTCCTTGTAGGGTAGACAGGTCAGCCCACCCTCATGGAACTGGACCTTCCAGTGGGCCGATGGGAGGGGGAAACTGATAATGGTCTCTTGTGATTTTTGTTTTTTCTCAGAGGCGGTCCTGTCTGTCGTGATGACTTCGCAGAAAGCTGGGAGGGAGCCACCCAGAGTGGGCAGAGCTAGGCTAATAAGCCTTTTAGACAGACTCAGTCCAAGCAGCTAGGAAAAGAGCAACTCCCATTCCTATTCCTGACCTGTCTAGGCTACAAGGAGAACAGGTGTTCACGTAAGACACCACCCATTTCCCACAGAAAAGGAAACACTGGGAGCCACAAAACCTGGGTGGGTGTGGCCAACTCAACATCACTCCTGTCCAGTCACATGACCCCGTCCAGCCACGCCTACCCATGTTTTGTGGCTCCCGATGTTTTCTATGGGAAATGGGTATCGGTCTCTCTCTCTCCCTCCCTCTCCCCCCTCTCTCCCCTTCTCTCTCTTTAATTTCTCTCTTTCCTCTCTCTCATTCTCTCCCTCAATCATTCATTCATTTCTCTCTCTCTTTTTTCTTTCCCTTTTCTCTCTCTCTTATCTCTCTCTCTCACACGCTTGTGCACACAAAAGAGATACCCTCCTGGGCTGGGATCATGACAGCAACTCCTCCACCTGCTGCCACCACTACACGCTCAGATGGGTAGCTGGCTGTGCTGTGCAGGAGAGCCAGAGCTCTTCCCTCCCTGCATCTGGCAGCAGCAGTAGCTGCTCCTCCCCATTCCCCTCCTTCCTGAGCCGACACAAAGGGGACCGCAGCTGGCGCTGAGCTGCCCACAAAGGACGTGGAATCACAAAAAGCAGCCGGTTGCAGGCAATGCAGAGAAAATTCTAGGGGCGCTTCAGCCACGCGGCTCTGCAAAGAGGCTCGTGCCTTCTCAGGGTGGAGAGCAGGTCGTGCAACTGGGTGGGGCCAGTGTCTCAGGGCAGAAAGCAGATCACACAACCGGGTCAGCAGGGAGCTGCAGGAGAGGGGTCAAAGAGCCATTTGCAGGTCTGCAGCCACAGTTGCTGACACCCGGAATAGTCCAAAACACATATTCCAGTACAGAGAAGTTCTCTGAAGTTGGTCTCCAGCATGAGTCTGAAAGCTTGGAAGAGTAAATCTCTGGTCCCAGTGACCAACCCAGATTTGACATTGCATCATTATCTTGGGACACTTACTTATATTTGCCTTCATTTGTGAGTTTATAGATCATTTGAGGTACTGATGAGAAATGGAGAAACATGTTTTTATAGCCAGTCTTCCTTAATGTTCTTATTCACAAACAAAGCACATTAACCTCCAGTGATGGGATTAAAATTTACATCTTTCTCCATCTAAATTCTAAGACCAGGACATAACCATTAAGACATACTAGGATTAAGCCACCACCATTAGAATAGCAAAAGACACAGAGCCAGTAGTGGAATTCAGCCAGTTCTAGCCGATTCGGGCAAACTGGTAGGAAAAATTCTGGCTGGCCCCATCCCCTCCTGCCCTGCCCCTTCCAGGAGTTCCCACTGCCCCATTTTAGCTCCCAGGCAATTCAGGGAATCCCATAAGGCCCAAAATGGGGCATGGGGTGCAGCACCCCCCCTTGTGCCCCATTCTTTCTCTCAGGGCTGCAGGGACCAGCATCTCCAATGCCAAGGTTCAGGTAACACTAGATACCCTCAGGTCCCTCAGATGTGAGTTTCCCCAGCAATAACCAAAAGGACCCTATTCAGGGAGCCCATTCACATCAGTAACCTCAGATGACAATCTATTCAGATGGGGAGCTCATCTAAATCTCAACTAGCACAAGGACAATGGTCCCCAGAGGATCTGAATTGGCTGGAATGCCGAGCTATTCACTTGGCTCTAAGGCAATTCCAGAGCTCTGTCTCTGGCCAGCATGTGCTGATCCTGACAGACAATGTGGCAGCCAAAGCTCATGTCAACTGGCAAGGAGGGACCCACTCCAGGTCCCTCATGAGTGAAGTGGAAAAGTTGGGAAATTGGGCAGAAGCTCACTGTCCATTAAAGCTGAGCACATATTGGGGGCAACAAATGCACAGGCAAATTACCTGAGCAGGACCAAGGTGGACAACTCAGAATGGCATCTCCATCTGGATCTTTTCAATGAAATGTCCCAGAAATTTGGACAGCTGGTACTGGACCTGTTTGTCACTTCGGTAAACACCCAACTCCCCTGATACTTCTCCAGATTCCCAACTCCAGAGGTAGAAGGGTCAACGCCCTTCGCAGCCAATGGCCCAACTTTATGCCTTCCCTCCTCTTCCCCTCATTCCAGTGGGTGATAAGAAAAGTACTGCTGGAACAGGCGTAAATTCTGCTCATCGCTCCCCATTGGCCCAGACGGTCATGGTATGCAGACCTGGTGAGCTTGTCAGTGTCCCATCCTTTGAGAATTCTTCAGGACAAGATCTCCCTCAGGCAGGGGGTCTTGGAACACCCAGAGCCTCAGTGGTTCCAATTGGCCGCCTGGCACTTGAGAGGAGGATCCTGAGGAAGGACAATTTCTCATGAAAAGTGATATGGACCATCCAAGCTTCCAGGAGACCTTCCACCAATAGAATAAATG
The DNA here is from genome assembly GCA_009733165.1 of Naja naja. Lineage (NCBI taxonomy): Eukaryota > Metazoa > Chordata > Lepidosauria > Squamata > Elapidae > Naja > Naja naja. The sequence continues at coordinate 90,448,042 of CM019155.1, forward strand.
ACACTACCTGGAAAGCATTCTGTAAGTGGTGTACCAAAAGAGAGATGGATCCCATGATGGTTTCAATTCCACAGATCCTGGACTTTTTGTAGGATGGCCTCAACAAAGGTTTTTCACCTAGCACACTATGCAGAAAAGTGGCTGCTCTGTCCATGGTGTTGAATTATGGAGATTTGGACTCCCTAGCCCATCATCCAGTGGTCCGCACCTTCATGGGGGTGGGCTATCAATCTCAAACCACCTGTAATTCATAGGTACTCCACTTGGGACCTATCTAAAGTCCTGCAAGCCCTTACTCTGGCACCATTTGAACCACTGCAGTCTATCAGCCTGTGCTACCTAACATTGAAAGTCTGACTTTGGGTTCCAACTTTAGGTGACATTTATGGCTGCTTATTTTGTTTCTACTACTAGTAAAGAAATGAGTGAGAAATCATCATTTTTATAATTATTCCTGAAGTGGTGTGTGTAAAAGGCAGCACTGATCACTGATCATAACAGCACAGGAACAGGCACTAAGCACCAGATCCATAGAAGCAGGGATTTACTACACTAGATAGAACCCAAGGGGTAGATCAGTATCTCTCAGCTGAAAGATGTATGGACTTTAACTCCCAGAATTCTCCAGCCAGCCATCAAGGAGTTTCCACAGAAGATTGTGGAGAATAATAGAGCTAAGAATCTGTGGGAGTTCCGGATCCAGAAGGACAGGTAGGCATTAGATAATCAACCAGACACTGTAATAGTAGACAAATTAATAGACAAAAACCAGAAGAGCTTGGGAGGCCAGGCAAGCGGGACAAGGAAGGTGTCCCTTGATGTGAGTGATGTGGAGTTGGCCATGCCCACTCAGTCACATGACCACCAAGCCACACCCACCAAGCCACGTCCACAGAACCGGTAGTAAAAAATTTTGAATCCCACCACTGCACAGAGCTCACTATATTGCACAACCCTTAGGAGCATTTCAGACATTGCACAACTGGCAGCATCATGGAAACCTATAAAGACCCATCCACTCATTCAACCAATTGGTCAGCTACCCTAGAACCACATGCTGTTGGTAGTTCTGTTCAACAATAAGCGGACCTACTTTCCTAAGCAGCTAGCCTCCATTTTATTTCCAATGTCCCTCTCCTGGATTGGAACTGAATAGATGGGTTTTTCTTTCAACAATAGGTAAAATCCTATGTCATTCCAAGAAATCCATGTGAAAATTTACAGGGAAAGTTGATGGAAAAAGAATAAAACAGTATGTGGAAGAAGCCCATTCTGCAATTTGTGGCTTCTGTTAAACTCTGCAGAAAGCGCCAAGGGATTGGAATGTTTCAAAATGTACTGTATTAAAAATCCATGAGAATTGAAGAATTCAGCCTTTGTAAAAATAAATGATCAAGATGTTTCTTCTCTTTCTTCCTAGGCAACTGAACTGTCATTTCACAGCCCTCTAGGAGAAAAGGAGATCTTGTGCAATTTGAACATGGACAGGGAATAGCAGTTATTGACAAAGAATCTATTTCCTTCTTGCTGATCTAAAAAAGGAATTCTCTCTTAAGCACATTATGCAGCTGGGAAATTGGTTCTCCTTGTTTTTAGAGCATTTGGATGGTGAAGCTAACAAATGCAAGCTACCACTAGAAGATAGCTCTCTTCCAAGAAAAGACTAATTGCCTAGTATGATGATTGAAGAGACAGTATTATTTATATGTTTTTTCTAGTAAATGACTTACTAATAGAAAATAGAAATATACATGGCCTCATGTATTTTTTAACAGGTAGCAAATATTTTCAATAAAATAGATAACAGCTTTCTATAATAAATACCCAATATTTCCCCCACCCTACACTGAGGTCACTGCAAATTGAGGGAATGAGCTGCTAAGAATAGTGGAAACTATTGAGCAGAAAGGAAGGAGCATGAGATGCAAATACTGGCAAATACAGCTATTGAAAAGTATGGATGCCCTTGAGATGAGTCTTGGTAAAGTCAATTGGGCAGAAATACCCTCTTTTGTAACATCTTTTCTCCCTTTCAGTTACTTTTTCCTTTCCCTTCCCCAGTTTTTCCCTCACCTTTCTCTCCAGTCCAGCTCCCCATCCCACCCTATTGTCTTCCTTTTCTTGTCAGGACTAAGAAATAATCGTATGGGTGTGCTAGGGTCTGTATGCTTGTGTTTGTGTGTGAGAGAGAAGTTTATATAAGAATTGCCAGGTGATATCTGATATTGATATTGGTGATATTGACCTCACCCCTTTCCTAAGAGGTCTGAAGGGGGCATGCATAAGCGCACCAACATGCCTACCGTCCCTGTCCTATTGTTTCTTTTGTTGTTTCTTTTATTTTTCTTATATGTATTCATTTCATGTATTCATAACTATGTTTACCCTTATACTTATTATCTTGTAAGCGATTGACAAATCAAATAAATAAATAAATAAAATAAAATAAAATAAATAAAATAAATATTGATTGAGATCAGTCAGTGTTTAAATAGAAGCAATCTATTATGCAAGCAAGTAATTTAAATTAGTCATTAAGTTAATTATTTCTTTTTGTGGTGGCTCTTCCATTTCTTCAAAGGTACATTCTGGGGAGGGTATGTGTATCAACAGCAGATATAGCAAAATGATGGGATGTATGGCGTATTCAGGGAGGAGTAGCACCTCTGATGTAGGGGCATGTCATGTCCTTTTAGGGCAGCTCATCCATCACTCAGCTCTCACCTGTGGCTCCTAGTAGCTGTAGCATGCACAGCAGCTACACCCTGGACAACAACTTTGACAGGCTAGCCAAACCAGATTGAAAGTAGCTGTTGAGTCATTGACCTTCAGTGAGATAGGGATTTGTCTATCCCGAGCATGTGAAGACAGATTCTGGCAGATTGAGCAGATGAAACCTACTAGAGTAGGATAACGGTCATGAGGGCAGCCTCTGCAAGCAACATGGTACACTAGAGCACGGCAAGACACGAAAGACGTCCTGGTCAACCTCTGGACCCAGCCCATCTCCAACTCTCGACTCTTGTCCTGCCATTGGAGCAAGATGGAATCTGGGAAGGAAGAGTGAGGCTGACTATGTGCACTTCTCCCTCACTTTAATCCAATTCATGTGCAAGTCTTGACATCTCCCAACTTCCGAAAACCTTTAAAGTCCTGTGGCGATGGGCAAACAATGAAGCAGCAGGTGTGGATACACTGGGAACTGTAACCACATACCTGTACATAGGAGGCTCGGGTCTAATGGTCATCTTCTTGCTGATTGGAGCAACAGCTTGATTTGGTGTCTACCTGAGTGATTGAGCAGCCCTCTTTAAGACCGCACTGGTCACCTCTGAAGTAAGAGGAAGGGGCTAGAAAAGGTGCCCTAAACATTGTTGCTTCACAGAATCCTGGCCAGCTTACTGTGGCTGGAGGGGATCCCATTTCATGTGGTAGAATAGCAAAAATTCAAAGAAAACGTATGGTGATACCAGTTACCATTGACACATAGAACATATGCACACTTCAAGACAACCTCAGCAGATTAATCAGAAAGAAGAACACCCCTGGTCACCAGAGAGCTTGCAAGATTTAACATCAATATTGTGGTCCTGTGTGAAACTTGTCTAGCCAACAAAGGTCAACTCACAGAAACAGAAGGTGGTTATACATTCTTCTGGTGTGGACGCAGCAGTGACAAATGCCAGGAGTCTGGAGTTGGCTGTGTGGTAAGAATCATCTCATCCACAAACTTGCAAGTTTCTCCAAGGGCATGAACAACCATCTCATGACATTCCATCTCCCACTGCTGAGAGGAAAACGAGCCATACTGATCAGTGCCTATGCACCTACAATGATGAATCTGGATGAAATAAAAAACAAGCTTTGTGAAAATCTCGATGCCCCACTTTCATTTGTGAAGTGCACCAACAGCCTGATTCTACTTGGCTATTTCAGCGTGAAAGTAGGATCTGATCATGCTGTCTGGGATGGCATCATTGGAAAAAATGGAATCGCAAATGTAATAGCAATGGCCTATTACTACTGAAGACATGCACAGCACATGATCTGATCATCACCAATACCATCTTCCACCTGCCTGCTCGCAAAAAGACATCCTGGATGCACCCACACTCCAAGCAATGGCATCTTATTGATTATGTCATTGTGTGGAGGAAAGACAGACAGCATGTAAGGGTGACCAAGGCCATGCCGAGTGCTGACTGACCATAGACTCATCATCTCCAAATTAAGCTTTCACACTGAACCAAAGAGACGTCCACAGGGAAACAAACCTGTGATGAAACAAGTCAACATCAGTAAATTGAGGAACCCCAATACAGCAGCTTCACTAGCAGAAAATCTTGACAACCAACTCTCAGCTGCAATTAGAGAGAAATGCTGAGAAGGACTGGGAACACTTCCAGGATATTGTGCATTCTTCTGCACTAAAGGTTCTTGGACCCTTACACAGGAAAGAGCAGGACTGGTTTGATGAAAATGATGAAGAGATCAAGGCCCTACTTGCTGAAAAGCACTGTCTTCACCGTGCTTATCTGAATGACCCATAGCCAACAGCTAAGAAAAATGACTTCAACAACACTTGCAGGACTGTACAGAGCAAACTTTGCAAGATGCAGGACTCCTGGTTGAGTGCCAAAGCAGATGAAATCCAGAAGTTTGCTGATAGAAATGATGCTAAGCGGTTCTACGAAGCCCTCAGATCCTTGTATGAACCTCAGCCCTCATGGAGCTCCCCTCTACTGGACTCAGATGGTGCAACTCTCATTACTGAGAAGACTCTGATTCTATAGTGTTGGGCTAAGCACTTCCAATATGTATTGAACCTCCCATCTTCCATCAACAATGAGGTGATTGACAGAATGCCCCAGGCGGAGATCAACCACAGCCTGAATGCCCTACCATCAAAGACTGAAACCCTACATGCCATCAGCCAGCTGTCCAGGGGGAAGGCCCCAGGATCTGACATGATCCCAGTGGAAGTCTATAAGGATGGTGGTGCAGTGCTTGTCAATAAACTCACTCAGCTGTTCCAATCCTTCTGGAATCAAGGATCCATTCCTCAGGAACTGAAAGATGCATCCATCGTACACCTCTACAAGAGGAAAGGGAATTGCGAGAATCATAGAGGAATATCACTGCTTTCCATCGCAGGCAAGATCCTTCCATGAGTGTTGCTGAACTACCTGACTGACCACATGGAATAGGGTCTATTACTCGAGACACAATGTGGTTTTTGCAAAGAACGTGGCACTGTACACATGATCTTCATAGCCCAACAGCTCCAAAAGAAGTGCCATCAGCAGAATCATGAATTTTACATCACCTTTGTAAATCTCACCAAGACATGTGTTGGGAGGGCGCCCCCGCTATCTTTGAGTGGTGGTGCGCTCCAACCCTATTGCCTCCTCCCAATTGACTGGGGACTCAGGAACTGGGACCCCTGGGCTCAGACTGGTGTATTTTAATGCCAGGTCCGTGGCTAATAAGTCCTCCCTCCTCCGTGAGGTGATCGAGGAGGAGGCTGCAGACCTGGCCTGCATCACCGAGACCTGGTTGGGGCCAGAGGGAGGAGTCCCTCTGGTTGACTTATGCCCCCCAGGTTTTCGGGGTTTGCACTGGTCACGGGCCCAGGGAAGGGGTGGTGGGGTGGCTGTCGTTATTTGGGAGAGCTTGATTCCAAGGGAGGTCACTGTTCCTGAGATAGGCGGGAGTGAAACCCTCCTCCTGAGATGGGGGCCTGGTGGTCGGATGGGTCTGCTGCTAACATACCTCTCCCCCAGCTGTGTGGCAGCGGCCCTGCCTGAGTTTCTCGATATCCTCTCGGGGGTGGCGGTGGAATTCCCAGGGCTTATGGTCCTGGGTGATTTCAACCTGCCTTCCCTGGGGGGGTGTCGGGTTTGGCCCAGGAATTCATGGCCTCCATGGGGGCCATGGGTCTGACCCAATTGATTCAAGGCCCGACCCATGAGGGGGGGAGCACCCTCGACCTAGTTTTTGTCTCGGAACAGTGGCAGAGTGATCGAGGGGAGGCCAGTTTTATGGTCTTACCCATTCCATGGTCTGATCACTATCTCCTGTGGCTGGTCCTCCAACAGGCTGCCCCTCACCGCTGGGATGAGGAGCCACTTAGATGGTTCTGCCCCAGATGCCTAATGGACCCTGAGAGGTTCCAGGCAGAACTGGGGTTTCTTCCCACTTCCCTTGCCCACAACTCTGCCGAGGACCTGGCGGCCGCTTGGCAACAGGCTGCTATGGCTGCCCTCAACAGAGTTGTCCCCATGCGTCCCCTCACATGCCGTGGATCCCAGATGGTTCCTTGGTATACCGAGGACCTCCGGGAGATGAAGCACTGTCAGAGGGGTTTGGAGAGCAGATGGAGGTCCACCCGCTCCCAGTCCGATTGAGCCCAGTTAAGAGCCCACATTAGGACTTACCTGGTAGCTATGAGAGCGGCGAGAAGATCTTATCTCTCCGCCCTCATAGCTTCCACAGATAACCGCCCAGCCGCCCTGTTTAGGGTCACCCGCTCTCTGCTACGTCCAGGGGAGGCGGTGGACCCACTGCAGGGAAGGGCTGAGGAACTTGGTCAATATCTGTCGGATAAGATCGCACGGATTCGGGGCGGGTTGTGCTCCACCTTGCAGTGGTCTGAGGATCGTGGTGCAAGTAGTCTGGCTGATGTGATCTGGGCTGAGTTCGACCCTGATTCCGAGGATGAAGTGGACAGGATTATGCGGCGTCTGAGTTCCACCACATATTTGTTGGCCCCTCCTGGTTGGTGTATGCCTCCAGGGAGGTCACCTGCGGTTGGCTCCGGGCAGTGGTCAGTGCTTCATTAAGGGAGGGTTTCTTTCCCGCTGCCTTGAAGGAGGCGGTGGTGAGACCCCTCCTGAAGAAGCCTGCCCTGGACCCGACCATGTTAGACAACTTCCGTCCAGTCTCCAACCTTCGTTTCCTGATGAAGGTTGTTGAGAGTGTGGTGGCCCAGCAGTTTCCACTTTTCCTGGATGAAGCGGACTACCTGGATCCATACCAATCGGGCTTCCGGCCCAGTTTTAGCATGGAGACGGCATTGGTCGCACTGATGGATGAACTCTGGAGGGCGCGGGACAGGGGATTCTCCTCTGTCCTAGTCCTGTTAGACCTCTCAGCTGCTTTCGATACCATCGACCATGCGTCGCCTCGAGGGGTTGGGAGTGGGGGGCACTGTTTTACGGTGGTTCTCCTCCTACCTCACGGGGCATTCGCAATCGGTGTTGTCAGGGGGCAGAGGTTGACCTCGAGGACACTCACTTGTGGGGTTCCCCAGGGTTTGGTCCTCTCACCCCTCTTGTTTAATATCTACATGAAACCGCTGGGTGAGATCATTCACGGTTTTGGGGTGAGGTATCATCAATATGCTGATGATACCCAGTTATACATCTCCACCCCAAACCAGGTCAGTGATGCCCTCTCCGTGATGACCTGTTGCCTGGATGCGGTACGGATTTGGATGGACGGAAACATACTTCGACTCAACCCGGCCAAGACTGAGTGGCTGTACATACCGGCATCTCAGTCCAGCCAGGAATGTCCATCGTTGACCATAAGGGGAGAGGTGTTGCCCCCTGTGGATAGGGCGCAGAACCTGGGGGTCCTCCTGGATGCACGGCTCTGGTTGGAGGAACAGGTGGGGGCCGTGGCCAGGGGGGCCTTTGCCCAGGTCCGGCTGGTTCGCCAGCTCTGCCCGTTTCTGGACCAAGATGCCCTGCGTACAGTCACTCATGCCCTTGTCACCTCTCAACTCGACTACTGCAACGCTCTCTATCTAGGACTGCCCTTGCATACCATCCGGAGACTGCAGCTGGTGCAGAATGCGGCTGCGTGGGTGGTGATGGGAGTTTCCCAATTCTCCCATATTACCCCCCTCCTGCGTGACCTGCATTGGTTGCCGGTTGCACCCCAGGTGAGATTCAAGGTCTTAGTTTTAACATTCAAAGTCCTACACGACATGGGTCCAGAATATCTAAGGGAGCGACTCCTGCCGATATCAAGTACCAACCGCCCTGTGCAAGCACACAGGCAGGGGCTTCTTGGGGTTCCGTCGGCAAGCCAGTGTTGGCTGGCGGTCCCCTGGGGACGAGCCTACTCTGTGGCGGCTCCTGCCCTGTGGAACCAGCTTCCCCTGGGGCTCCGTCTGGCCCCTGACCTCCACACCTTCCACCACGACCTGAAGACCTGGTTATTCGACCAAGCTGGGCTGTGATAACCTTCTCGGGAGGGGGGGGGTATTTAATTTTAATATCAATATTGGGCTTGTTTTGGTTTAATTCTTTTTTAACTATTTATTTATTATGAATGTATGTTTTTAGCTGTGAGTTGCCCCGAGTCTCCAGAGATGGGGTGGCATACAAGTCCAATAAATAAATAAATAAAATAAATAACTTTTGATATTCCTTGCTGTTGGGAGAAGCTCCATTGTAACTTAATGTGCCAATTGAGGAGATAAAGCCTCCAGACTAATTGCCAAGCTTAGCCTTGCTTGTAACTTAAAATGTGTGTTCTCAGCAACCTAATGTAAGATAACTCTAACAAACTCTGGGCTATATGCCAAAAAATGTATTCCTTTCCCAATTCTGAAGTCCATTGTTTTCAGACCGCTGAGAAAAATCATGAAGTTTGCACGAACTAATGAATATGAAATTATGTTTCTAACACTATGGTGATCTGTGCAAGCTGTGTAAAGTAGAAGAAGTTTGAGAAGAAGTTTTTGTGTACGGCTTTTGCTTTTTCTCTCTCTGCCTGCTCTGTTTAAGGCAGGAGATTAAAAATGCCTGGCTTTAATACTGATCAATAATAAAGCTGAATATCAATAGCCTTGTGTTCAGAGTTTCATTGGATTAATTCAGATTCTGAGATGCACTCAAAACCTTACTCCATGACCATTGTAAATTGTCCCACAGATGGTACTCATCATATAAACTCCAAGGATTTTGGTTGTTTGCAATGTGGCACAAATACAATAAATATATTTCAGGTGAAGGAAGACAGCTGGATGTTGCACAGAAATGTCTGTTTATCATTTATCTGCTCTTTCTTCTGCGGATGATTATCTTATTCTGCCCACAATTGGAATTCAGTCATAAAGGGCTCAAGGTTGCCTCAGCTTTTCATCCTTTTGAAGTTGGTAAAATGAGGACCCATACACTTAGGGACAATATGCTGACATTGTAAACAGGCCAGAGAGTGCTGTGAAGCACTACGGGGAGGTATGTAAGTCCTACTACTTTCCTTCCTCAACTGCTTTTTTCTAGCTATAAGTAATGTGCAGTAATTTGTTTTAGTAGCTGGAGAACAATAGTCAGGCCCTACAATCTGATTTTCCAGTGGAAACAAATGGTATACACTACTGTGACTCTGACCAAAAAACATTAATCACAAGTATCTGAGTGATCTGATAAAATCAACTCATTATGTATAAAGAGGCCACTACCTATATTGTCGCCATGGTTCTGGGAATTCTATGATGTCAGGAATTATGGTAAAATGATGTCACAGCAGTGGCATTTTGTTAAGGTAAAATGCCAAACTGCTTTAGTCATATAGGAAAACATTGCCATTGCCGTCCCTTATGTTAAGCCTACATGTCCCATGATGCATCATTGCACATTCCCCTCCCACAAGGTACTTCCTTTGGTTTTGGTCTCTCTCTCGTCTCTCTCCTGAAAGAATGATGTATCTAAGAGAGAACATAGACATAATGTAAGTTTATATTTCTGCAATAAAAGGATTATTCTGATCACAGATATTTGAAAGTTAATTTTGGCTAGATCCATTGGAAATTGTCAACACATTTTCCTGCAGCCTCCATATGGCATAACATGTGGTTGCTTGGTAACCACATAGAATCTCTTCAATTGTTGGCTGCAATATTCCAAAGCATCCTTCACTTGGGTAAAGCAAGCAAGAGGGGATGGGCATCATGAGATGTGTTGCCCCCTCTGCGATCCAAATTTTCCTGGTTGGAATTCTATTGGTGTATTTGGAAAGGTTGGATGGATTCATACGTCTATGCCCAGCTTCAAATATTAATTGTAGAACAAATACAAATTCTCCCAGGTATGACAATGTGCGTATTTGGGAGACAATTGGTAATTTGCTGAGCACATTGGGTTGTGCTCCAAAAATTGTAAGCCACCCTGAGTCTTCAGAGAAGGGCGGTATATAAATGTAATTTAAAAATTTTTTCATTGAATTTCTTAGGTCATCAATTTTAAAATTATGGAGTGGATTAACTCAATCAAATCCTCATGAATATTTGGATGAAATGGGATACCCTGAAAATCTGCTGAAAAAACTGTACAAATCATCCAATGTCTTACAAGTGGCACCCAAAGCAAAAATAACCAAAAATGAAGAGATTCGAAAGTTGGAAGTCCAAAAGGATTTAACTATAGAAATTGCAAAAATTTCAGAAAACAAAGAGAAAACTCATGAGTTGGAGATCCAAAAGGAAGTGGCCACAGAAATTTCAGAACATTCCGGTGAATTCACCATGAGATCTAAAAGCCCTTTGAAATGGTTAAAGAAGCATCAAAAAACAATACAAGAAGATCATGAGCTTGGGAAAAAGCTTGGGAAAAAGCAAACAGGGTTGTGCTCCAAAAATTGTAAGCCACCCTGAGTCTTCAGAGAAGGGCGGTATATAAATGTAATTTAAAAATTTTTTCATTGAATTTCTTAGGTCATCAATTTTAAAATTATGGAGTGGATTAACTCAATCAAATCCTCATGAATATTTGGATGAAATGGGATACCCTGAAAATCTGCTGAAAAAACTGTACAAATCATCCAATGTCTTACAAGTGGCACCCAAAGCAAAAATAACCAAAAATGAAGAGATTCGAAAGTTGGAAGTCCAAAAGGATTTAACTATAGAAATTGCAAAAATTTCAGAAAACAAAGAGAAAACTCATGAGTTGGAGATCCAAAAGGAAGTGGCCACAGAAATTTCAGAACATTCCGGTGAATTCACCATGAGATCTAAAAGCCCTTTGAAATGGTTAAAGAAGCATCAAAAAACAATACAAGAAGATCATGAGCTTGGGAAAAAGCAAACAGGAGAAGAATTATTTTGCAGCTTCCTAAAGAAAAGGCGACAATTTGTAAAAAGCATACAAAAACTTCAAGGAGAGCAAGTAAAAATGATTTCATACACCGTGATGCAACAATGGTGGAAGCCTCCAGGACAACAAGCAATTCAGAAGGTGAAGAAGTGGCCACCAGTCACATCCAAAGCAAAAATAACAGGAAAAAAAAAGAAATCTCATGAGTTGGAGATCCAAAAGGATGTGGCTACAGAAATTTCAGAAGCTCTGAAAGTTAAGAGGTGGCCGAAGCATCAGTTCACTCCTCAAGCATCTGTTCACTCCTTACAGAAATGCTCCATTTTACATCTTCCAACTCAGCTGCCTGCTTTGACTTCTTCTATTGTAGTTGATGATGGTGGTGTGGAACAGCCTGATAAAGTGGTCTTTATTCTGAAATCTGGCAATAGATCAGCAAGGCCCAGCCATGTTGTAATAAGCGAGCAGGCAAAAGAGAAAAATACTCAGAATGAACAAATCACAGATAAACTTTCGGAGGAGGAACCTGAGAAGGAACAGGAATCAAGAAAAGAAAACCTCAGACACTTAATAATTGGAGGAAGCAACTCCAGAATATCTACTCAGGAGTCTGAAACTTTCAACGAACTATTGCCTGATAAAACATTGTCCAAGAAAGCACATTGGGAGTATCAGGAACAAACTACCTCTGCTCCCCTGTTATCTGATTTTTGGTCAAGCAATGATAACTATTTTCTTCAGGGAGACGCCTTTGAAGCTGAGGTGCAAAAACAGTTGGCACATCTGATCCCTAATGAGCCTATGAGGAACCTAATTGCCCACTTGATCCACATGATTAAAATGGACTGCAGAGAACTGACTATTCAGAAGCCTTGCGATTTTTTTCATCGCTAGAATAGGCCTTGCAATGAAACTCCTCAATAAGAGAAATATCATTCAGGAAGCTTCTGCTCTGAAATCTTACCTGTTGCTCACTAAAAATGAAACCAATATGACTATAGCAAGCTCCAGAAAAATGGAGAAACCTTCTGATGAGGTAAAACAACCTAGATAAATAATCTTAATAGGAATTAGGGTTAGGGTTAGGGTTAGGCTTTTGTGCACAAATAGGAATATTACAAGATTTGGTTACCTAGATGTATCTCTTTTTTCCCCCAAATGGATATAAAGCAATATTTTTCCAATCTATATTTATAGAACTCCATTTGTCACTGATTTATGAAGATTTTTGTTAATATTTTGTAAACATTTTACATAATGTATTATATCATTATAATGATTATTTATATAATCATTTTCACTGTAATTTTATAATTCTATAATGGGTTTTGTAAGACAATGGATGATTCGGCACACAGACTTCAGACTCTTCCATCTGTCTGGTGTTCAACAGACAAGATGGATGGTGAAAAAGATTTCTGCAACTTGCCTTTGTCTTGATTTGAGTTACCATGAAATGGTAAGGACCTCATGTATGGCAAAGTATAAACCAATAATAAACCAGGATTTTAAGTTCAAGATAATAATAATTAAAACATGTATGGCTTAGTAAAATAACTTAAAGCTATGAGTTTAGATTAAAGTTGTAGCTAAAATCTTATTAGATGTGGGCTAAGATTTAAACTAAGCAAATTCTAGCGTAGCATTATCTGAGAACCAAGCTGTTATAGAACAGTCTGATTCATACCAATGAGTACAAGTTGCCCTCTATGACATTAGTCAGGATGGAGTTGATGATGTTAAAATACGTGAAGGCCCATCTTCCACTTTACTTCTCTCTTTTTAACCTTGTAGATATCAAAGCAGGGAATTCCACAGTATGGGAATGGCATCAATTGGTGGTTGGCTGTTTCACTAACAACGGAGATGGTTATTTTAATAATTTGTTTGATTAAGGTAAGCTAAAGATTTGTTCTAGAGATCCTTATATTAATTTATTTACCCACTATATCTCAAAGTCCTGTAGTGAAAAGATAAACTTCTCCAAACTCTTCATATACTGCTTATTTCCTTGAACACCGAAACTCAGCAGGATTTAATATAATAATATTCAATCTCAAAGAGCCACAGCAGATGTGGCCATTAGATAGTAATATCACAAAAAAGGATAAAATATTTTATAAAATTATTGGTGAGGGGGACAAATAAGGGTAACTAAATGGTGTATTAAGCTTGAATTCATCCCATCTTCAATTCTGACAGGCAACCTCTGACTGATAGGCTTGATTTGGTCCAGCAGACCTTCTTATTAGGTTTACCAAGACCATGTTGGAGATTCCACATCTTTTTATATACAGAAGATGGGGGGGGGCGGAAGAGTTTCTTACTGAGAAGCAGAGGAAAAAAGCCATCATTCTCTGTGTCAGTCATTGATTCCTTTTCCTCACTGTGAAAAATATTTACATTTATCCCTCACAATCACATCTTTCTTTTTGGATTCAACAGATCTGTTCTCATCAAACTGCCAAAGGAACAGAAGGAACCTGTTGCGTTGTGAGCCAAAGTTCTCCCTTCGGTCTGCACATTGAGCAGGAACTGGAACTGTTCTGATTGGCTGGCCATCTGACAGCTGAGTATAAAAGGGAGCTGTCCTACAGAGTCAGCTGTTGCCTGTCAGCCAGCCATCCTGTTAGCTGGCGGCCACCGTGGGTAACCATTAATGTTACAAATAAAGATGTCAGCTGAAGTTAACTTCTGAGTCGCCTCCGTTTCTCAAGTCGCTGACTTAACACTGGTGACGAGGGTGGGATCAGCCAAGTGAGGCAACAGAGCTGAAAGTCACTACGCTGAAGTCACTTAATACGGAGCTGAAGTCACTGAAGTCTTCACTAACTAAAGAAGCAGAAGAAAGATGATTACCACCCCATTGTACCCTTCGTTTCATCTCGCGTCTGAAACCTGGGATTCTTATAGAAATCGTTTTGACTGTTTCCTCAACTCTGCTGATCTAGCAGAAATTTCTAGCCACAGAAAAAAAGGTCTATTTCCTGAGTTTCCTGAACTTGGTTCAGTCATTCTCTCAGCTCTAGGAAGGAGGCAATGGAAAATTATTTCTGAAATCTTTCCAAGAAAACTGCAAGGACAGTCCCAACATTTGCCACCAGTCAACATTGATATGAAGGCATGCCCACACACAAACAGTATCTAGACAGTTTGCTGGCCAAATGCTAAGTGCTAATGAAGACTTCTGAAGCATTCTCCCTATCTATTTGATGCTGTCTAACAGATGCCTTTTCTGTCACTGATCATTTCCTAAGCCACACTGTCTTCCACACCCTAGTTCTCTCTTTGGTTAATTACAACTCCCAGCATCCCAATGAGCAAGTCACATAGTTCAATACACTGGAGGCTGCAAAGCTAGAACACATTTCCTCAAAGACAGTATGTTCCATTTTGTCTTTTTGTGTTGTCTCCAGCAATGGTGCAACCTCAAGAGGTGCAAGTGACCAGAATTTTATAAAGTATTCAAAATATGGTCATTACCTAAAGACAACTCTGAGACAAAGGAAGAAAAAAACAGTCCCAGGTGTTTCTGCCTCCTCAGTTATTAGACATCAGAGATGGATGGGGTGCAACTTCCTTCTTTCCGTCCCACAATGGCTTTCCTAGGAGATGACCTTTATATGATGTTATCATCATGCCCATATGGGGGGTTTCTGAGAAGAGGTACACAACTCACCTCCTAAATCTGTGTTTATTAATGGAGTGACATCAAACCTTTTTTCAAAATGTTACAGATTGGAAGCTCCCTGGCTGGCTTGCATAAGCCCCTGTGGGTGTGTTACCAACTCTGCGACTGATGAGCAGACAATACACTTGCTATGTAAAGATTAACATACAGCATCGTGACGTAAATAACAGAACTTTGCTCTCAATTATTAAATCCTCCACATTTTGAACATTCAGTGTTTTTTGTTTTGGTTTTCAAAAGTAAACAAAGTCCTCAATGGGCTAAAGCCTGAAAGTTTAAGTTCAAGTATACAAAGAGATAAATCAATGCCATAATTATGCCTAATGAAACATTATACAAATGGTTGTTACCATTGTTTAGAATCCAAAAGGAATTTTTAAGGAGTGGATAAGAACTGAGTCTTTTCTTCCACAATAACAATCATTAGCAAATTTTAAATTATGCAAAAGGTATTTTAAAGTTGTACACTTTATGTATTCAAACACTTTATATAGCTACCCAATCAGGACAGCACACACAAATGGAAATCACATATAATGACTGCAAGAGAAGACACAACCAGAGTTAGGGGGGCAGAACTAAACATCAGCCTAGAGTTGTTACGTTCCTATAAGTAATCTGGAGATTAAGTCCAACCCCTCCTGAATTCCACTGTCCCTTATTTGGTGTCAATGTAGAGTTGAACTTCCAGTTAACTAGACTCTTGCATATAAGGTTGAACAATAAATCTTCTGAACTGCAACTTAATGTATGCTCCAGATTCTTTGCATCTGACAATGACAAAACATATATTGAAAGTAATAAAACATATCATGAATCTTTATGAAAACACCAGTCCTGGTGTTGCTGCTTGTCTCTTCCCCAGCATCTTGGTTGATTAGCTAGATCAGAGTCGGGCAGTTTGTGCCCCGCCCCCAATTCCAAGAACCATTTTCCCAATCCAAATCCCTTCCCAAAGATGGCAACCCAAAATTGGTATAACTTTTAAAGATTTGTGAGAGGGAGGTAGAAAGCCAAAAGCCATGCCAGTCATTCCGCTTTTTAATAACGATTTCATAACCACCACAATCAACACAAAACAAGTTTACTTTTACCAGTTTGGAAGAAGGTCTGTGTGTCATCCTTCAAGTCCCCTCAAAGAAACCTGACCTGTTAGCTACAACCAGTCCAATGCTGCCATGATTCCTGGGGTTCCAGGCAGAATATAAAGACAAAGCACAGCATCCTGAGGCAGAAATAGTTACCCATTCTTACCGTAGGATTTGGGAAGTGGGTGTGTCTCTCCAGCCAGCAAGCCACACACAAAAGGGCTGCTTGGCCAGTGGCCAAATGTTTCCAGCAATCTAAGCATTTGATATTGTTGAAGGAAGTGAAAGCTGATCCTTTGAAATGGAAATGCCAAGGTTTGGCTGTGGAGCTTTTGCTGATATGTCACTCTCACCCCAGATCAGTAGCCTAAGGCTCCATAGCACTACTTGAATGTCCAAGAGCATCTCCATAAATGGGTTTTGGAGAAAGATTCATTAAGGCAATCGAGGCAATATATCTTAAACAATCTGCAAAAGTAATGATAAATGGAGATTTGACAGATAATATTAAGATTAAAAAAGAAACTAGACAAGGATGCCCTCTGTCACCACTCTTATTTGTATTGACTTTGGAAGTACTAAACAGAAATATCAGGCATACAAAGAAATAAAAGGAGTGAAAATAAAAAATGAGGAATACAAACTACAAGCATTTGCAGATGACCTGATTTTTATATTGGAAGAACCATTGGAAACAGTGTTCAAATTGATAGAAAAGATTGAAGAATATGGACAAGTGGCAGGATTAAAAATAAATAAAGATAAAACTAAGAGTTTAGTCAAGAATATGACTGAAAAACAAAAGAAAGAATCGACAGATAGGCTGAACATCCAGATCACAAACAAAGTGAAATATTTGGGAATACAGCTGACAGCAAGGTGTGGAACATTAAAAGAAGATAATTATTACAAATTAAAGCAACAGATTACGATGGACTTGGAAAAAAATGAAAAATTTACAATTATCCCTAATAGGGAGAATATCTACAGTCAAAATGAATATATTATCAAGGATATTATATTTATTTCAGATGATTCCAATTAAATTAGGGAAAGAATATTTTGAGGTTTTCAACATAATAATATTGAAACATATATGGCAAGGAAAGAAGGCAAGAATTAAACTCAAACTTTTACAGGAGGCTAGAATGAGAGCAGGTTCTGGGCTACCCAGTTGGGAAGTATACTATCAGACAGCAATATTGATGTGGGTGAAAGAATGGATTGCACTGAGAACTACTAGAGTGTTATCATTGGAAGATCATGATTTACAATTGGGGTGGCATGCATTTCTATGGTATAAGGAAAGCAAAGTACATGGGTATTTCAGGAGACACTATATTCGAGATGCTTTATTAACATGGGAGAAAGTAAGGAAACAACTTTATATGAAAATACCAGTCTGGGTATCAACAACAGAGGCATTTGTGTATCCAATTGTTTTTAAAATGGAACATATAGTCAGATATAGTGAAATCTGAAATGAAAAGGGTGAACTCAAAACAAAGCAAGAGTTAGATGAACAAAGAATAAATATGAATTGGTACTCCTATATGTAAATACATTCTAGATATGACAAAGATAGCAAGAAAGAAGGATTTGATAAAGAACCTTCTGAATTAGATAAAATCTTAACAGGTACTGATGAGAGGATGATTAAAAATTATATGCTTATTTATTAGGAGTGAAGTTAGAAGAAGAACAAGTTAAAGAAATGATGATTGCATGGGGGGAAAATTTGGGGTATGGCATAGATTTAGAAAAATGGCAGAAATTATGGACTAGAAACTATAAATTAACAATGTCAATAGCATATAAAGAGAATTTGTATAAGATGCTTTACAGGTGGCATCTACTCCCGGCAAGAATAGCAAAGATGTTCAAAGATAAATTGGCGAAGTGTTGGAAATGTCATCAGATACCTGGATCATATTACCATATGTGGTAGACATATGCGGAAGCTAAAAGATATTGGACTAAAATACACACGTGGTTGGAAAAAGTGACAAAACAGCATATAGATTTACAACCAGAGATATTTTTATTGGGAATTTTACCTGAAGGTTACAATAGAGAACTGTGATATTTGATTATTAATGTATTAATGGCAGCTAGAATTGTATTTCCTCAAAATTGGAAAAATGAGAAAATTCCAATGGAGGAGGAAGTAATTAAGAAAATAATGGAATGTGCAGAAATGAGCAGATTAACATTAGCAATTAGAGAACAAGAAGAAAACAAGTATTATAAAATATGGGATTTATTCTACCAATGGTTAAATAGAAAAGTAAGAAATTAAAGTATATTAAAGTAGTAATGACATGTTATAACTGATTATCTTTAAATAAGATATAACATGAGTAAAAAGTAGTAAGAATTGAGATATAATATGGAATTGAAATTAAAGTCTAATGATTGTATAGTAATAATAAAATATGATATGGAAAGTTAATGCAATATGAGTGTAAATTTAAGAGGAAAAGACTATAGATATTGTGCACAAGATATATGTACCAACCAATTCACTGTACAATTGACGGAAGATTTTATTTGTTGTTTTATGTGTTATGTTTTGTGTTTATGTTTGTTGTTAAAAATAAAAATAAAATTTATATATATAAAAGAAGAAGAAATCTTTTGTTTCTTTCTACCCTTATTACATTCTTGGCAGTATGCCTAGACTTACTGTCTCTGAAGAAGGTTTTTTTTTTCTTTCCTGGTACTTTCTTAAAGGGGAAGAGTTGTTTTAACCTTTTTACATGGCTTTTGGGAGGAAATACTCCCCTGTTGCAATTAGCACTTTGAAGAAATAGTTGAATAATGAAGCAGAGCTGTGGAAAGAAGCTTTTAATGACAAGGAACCAAGACGAGTGACATTCAGCAAGGCTTCTTGGCTAGCTAGAAAGATTGACATTCAAATGTGAGTTTACATACCCTTTCTAAGTTTTGGTCTAAAACTGGTTTTAGGTGAGGTTTAATTCTGTGCTTGGTGATGTTTAATCCTGTGTTTATTAATGGGATAATTTTTCCTATTCAGCTTTGTTTGAAAAGAAAAAGGTTAATCTCTGTTCCTGAAAAAAAACTGGTTTGAGAAATCTGGGTAGTTCCTGTGTCTATTTGTTCTGGTAATTGGTTTAACAAGCAACAGCTACTGTTGTGATTTAATTATTTGTATTGTGTTTGAATTTTTTCCTGCCTCATGGTTTCTTTTTCTATCTGGAGAGGGGGTCTTCCTTCACTGCTTTAGTGGTATCTGGCATTGTCCTTTTGGGGTGTGCTTCCAAGAGGCAGTATGCAAGCTCAGCACTGATATTTTACTGCCTTTCTGGGGGTCACGTGACATTTCCTTAAATCTGTACGATTTCCTTAGGATATCTTGTGAGATGAGCAAGACCATCAAGCCACATCCACCAACTAAGCTATGCCCACAGAACCAGTTAAAAAATTTGAATCCCACCCCTGGTCGGAAGTTAATGTTCTTCTTTTTTTCCTACCCTTCCTCACTTCTCTTCCCCCTCTTTCTCCCTACTGCTCTCCTATTTAGTTTTGTATTTTGTATCTTATTTTATTTTATAACTCAATAAAAATGTTAAATCAGAGATTTGTCAGACAGCTAGAATGATTGATAGATCTCTGTTTACAATCTGTCTTGACTACAGGTAGTTATTAACTTACAACTACTTACTAAGTAACCATGCAAAGTTACAATGGCCACACACACCCACATACATGGCAATGCATATCCTATGTGGTCACAAGGTAAAATTTTCACCTCTTGGCAAATGGGCTCCCTTTACAGCCATCTAGAGTGCCCCACAGTCACTAGTTGTGATTTGCAATGTAAGTGGAACAAGTTGTTCCCATTGCAGAGGCTCTGTTGATCAGGCATTCTTGAAGTCTGAAGGAGGAGTAGGGTTTTTTTATTGAAGTGCCAGTATCTGAGTTAGAAGTGGACTGACCTCCTCTTTGTTAAAAAAAAAACCAACCCCCCCCAAAGGGTTTGAAGCACAGAGAAAATGCTCAAAAAAAAGGTTTTATTTTGAAATTTCCATCACACAAATGGCAGCCCCTTGCTCTTGTGCACAGAATTCGCCTTGCACAAGTGGTGGCCATCTTGCTCTCATGTGTGAAGCTCACCTTGCACAAGTGGTAGCACTTGCCCTCATGCATTAAATTATTCTCGCACGAGTGGCAGCCTTCTTTTACTTGCATGTGAAACTCCTTTTGTGTGACTGGTAGGTGCATGCTATTACTATTTTTGGAGTTCTACCTTTCTTTTAGCCTACATGCCTGTTCGTCTATGGAGTTGCGCCTTGTTTAAGCACAATTAACAATTGTTATAAATTGTTAAAGAGAACAATTAAGCAGTGGACCTGCTTGTCTCCAGAAGTTCTGGGTGCTCAATCACTGGAAGTTTTTCAGAGAATACTGGACAGCCATTTTTCTGAAATGGTATAGGTCCCTCAAAGTCCCTCTAAGTGTTATTCTGTTATTCTGACACTTTCCCAGGACCTCTACTCAAATTTATTTCATAATTTCACATATAAAATAGCCATTTGTGTAATACAACCTGCATATTGTTCAAAATAGTAATTATTATGGCTGATGTTTGACAGCAAGCCTAAAAGTCAAAGATCACAAGAGTGCTTCTTTCTCTGTATGCATACAAAATATCACATACCAGGAATAGCATATTAAGCTGGACTTATACAACCTGATGTACAAAATAAACACACACATATTTATGCTCTGGACTAGACATTGAATGCATGTAAATCCCTGAAAAATATGTGGTAGACCTGGGCAAAAGAAAGGCAGTAAAATCACTCTAGGTATACTTTACTTTACTTTACTTTACTTTATTGGGATTTATATGCTGCCCTATCTCCCAAAGGACTCAGGGCGGCTCACAACAGTAAAAACATACAGTACAAAAATTAAAAAGGAATTAAATGAACATCCCAATAATTCTAATTAAAACTGACAACAAACCAATAAAAAAACAGTAAAAAAACCCATCAGTCCAGTTCAGCCAGTTGAAAGAGCCATATCTTCAGGTCACGACAGAAGGATCGAAAGTCGGGAGCCATCCAGAGCTCCAGGGGCAGCTGATTCCAAAGGGTGGGTGCACCCACAGAGAAGGCTCTCCCCCTAGGGGTCTCCAGCCAACATTGCCTGGCTGATGGAACCCTGAGGAGGCCCTGTCTGTGGGAGTGCATGGGGCGATGGGAAGTTGTTGCTAGCAGTAGGTGCTCCCACAAATATCCCGGCCCTAAGCCATGTAAGGCTTTATAGATGATTACCAGCACCTTGAATCTCACCCGGAGGGCAACCGGCAACCAATGCAGCTCACACAGGAGGAGTGTAATATGGAAGTATCGAGATACTCCCATCACAACCTGTGCGGCCGCATTCTGTACCAGTTGAAGCCTCCGAGTGGTCCTCAAGGGCAGTCCCATGTAGAGAGCATTGCAGTAGTCTACACGGGAGGTAACGAGCACATGAGTAACCGTACATAAGGCATCTCGGTCCAGATAGGGGCACAACTGGCGCACAAGACGAACCTGAGCAAATGCCCTCCTGGCCTTAGCTCCCACCTGATCCTCCAAACTGAGCTGTGCGTCCAGGATGACACCCAAGTTGTTCACCCCTTCTATGTGGGGTAACACCTCTCCCCCCATAATTAAAGAAGGAACATCCTGGATAATCTGAGATGCCGGTACGTGCAGCCACTCGGTCTTGGCCTGGTTGAGTCGAAGCCTGTTCCTCCCCATCCAGATCCGTACCACTTCCAGGCACCTGGACATCACGTCGAGGGCATCACTGGGTTGGTTGGGGTGGAGATAAAAACCTGGGTATCATCAGCATACTGATGATACCTCACCCCAAAGCCACGGATGATCTCACCCAGCAGTTTCATATAGATGTTGAACAGGAGTGGAGAGAGGACTGACCCCTGGGGCACCCCACAAGAGAGGCCCTCGGGGTCAACTTCTGTCCCCCTGCCAACACTGACTGCAAATGACCTGAGAGGTAGGAGAACCCCTGTAAAACAGTGCCTCCCACTCCCAACCCCTCGAGGCGTCACAGTAAGATACCATGGTCCAAGGTATCAAAAGCCACTGAGAGATCT
This sequence comes from Naja naja, assembly GCA_009733165.1. Lineage (NCBI taxonomy): Eukaryota > Metazoa > Chordata > Lepidosauria > Squamata > Elapidae > Naja > Naja naja. Next base: position 90,470,062 of record CM019155.1, read on the forward strand.
AATAGGACCAGGATAGAGGAATAATCTCTATCCCGAGCCCTCCAGAGATCATCCACTAGCACAAACAATGCTGTCTCCATGCTGTAACCAAGCCTGAAACCCGATTGATATGGATCCAGATAATCAGATTCCTCCAGGAACATAGGGAGCTGTCGGGCCACCACACTCTCCACAACCTTCGCAACAAAGTGAAGATTGGAGACAGGGTGAAAGTTGTTCAAAATAGCCAGGTCCAAGGAGGCTTCTTGAGGAGGGGCCTCACCACCGCCTCCTTCAAGGCAGAGGGGAAAGATCCCTCACTCAGAGAAGCATTGACCACTGCCTGGAGCCAGCCTTGTGTAACCTCCTGGGCGGCATAAACCAGCCAGGAGGGACACGAGTCCAATAAGCACGTGGCGGCACTCAGTATCCCCATGATCCTGTCCACCTCATCTGGAGTCATAGGATCAAATTCTTCCCAAATGGTATCCACAAGACCTGTCACTTCCCCCCTGTCCGACTCTGACCAGTCGGAGTCCAGGCCGGCCCGGATCTGAGCGATCTTGTCCAACAGATGATGACTAAACTCCTCAGCCTGTCCCCGCAAAGGGTCCTCCCTCGTCCCCTGATTAAGGAGGGAGCGGGTGACCCTAAACAGGGCGGCCGGGCAATTATCTGCGGACGCAATGAGAGCGGAGAAGTAAGCATACTTCGCCGCTCCCATCGCCGCAAGATAAGACCTGGTAAAGGTTCTTAACTGTGATCAGTCAGATTCGGACCGACTGGACCTCCAACTGCTCTCTAGGCCCCTCCTCCGGTGCTTCATCTCCTGGAGCTCCACAGAAAAGGTATAGGGACAGTGTAAAATATTAAACACATAACAAATAATGAAATAATAAAATAGGGGGAAAAGGTAAAGATTTTGTATAACAGAGAGTGCCATCTTGTGGACAAAAATTTAAATTTAAAGAAGAGGAAAAATATCCTGTTTCTTTGTGAACTTGAGTTGATACAATGTTAAATAAATATTGAAACAACAAAGCAAGAATCTCAGGAAGTGAAAGTTGTACTAGAATAAAAGAAGAAGTAAGGAAAGACCGACTGCGGGACTAATTGGTGATGTTGGTATACACCCTGGGTTGGATTGTGAATCTAGAAAACCTGAAGAAGAAAGAAGGAAAATAAAAGTGTTTGTGAATTTCAATGATTACAAGGTATAAGTGTGCAATGATGATACCTCTTCGGGAACTAAAAATGGAACTTAAAAATATGAGAGAATTACTAGAGGAAAGGGGTGAATCACTTTGCTCTGTCTTAGAAGACATGGAAATGGCGATTGAAGAATGTGAAGAAAGAACTTTGGAAAGGGAGGAGTCAGTTCAAGGAGAAGCCATCTTAAAGAGACAATTAATACAAAGAAAACCACAAAAAAGGGAAAAGAAGGGAGGTTAAAAAAATGAGATCTAAGAAGGTAATTAAAAAGGGGAATACCTGTGAAACTAGGAAAGGTAGAAAGGTGCAGCAGAAAAGGGGGGAAGAAGATATAAAGAGAGAGAGGGATATAAACTGAAAGGAGAAAAGATATGGGAAGATGAAGGGGAGGAGAGGAAATAAGAAACAGGCAGAAAATAAAGAAATATGGGAATTATAAAATGATGAAAGGAAACTGCTTTCATAGAGATAATGGTTAATGAATTAAAAGGGGGGATTCTGCATGGAGATGAGGGGTAATAAGAATATATTTGTAACCATAAAGTACTTAGAAAATAGGCTAATATAGAATATTAAAGGAGGGATGGACACTGATATTTCTTATTAGATGAATGTATACTTTTATTTTTAATCCTTAAAAGAAACATTAATGTCTATTAAATAAATTGAATTAATTGAAATGAACTGTGAAGATTTTTAAAAATGAGATTTAATATCAGTGACCAGGATTAGTTTTTTTTTTTAATTTTGAGATCATAAATAAATCTTATAATTGGGGGAAAATATGTTGCAGAATCCGATTAAAAAGATATACAATGTTATGTAGTTTTCTCTTTTTTTTTCTTTTCTTTTCTTTTCTCTTTAGGGAATGACCATTATTAGTTTAACCACTGAGGTGATACACTCAAATTAGTAAAAGGGGGTGGGGGAAGCTTATGGTTTTTTTTTCTCTTGTGTAAAAGCTTGTATTAATCTAGAACAGGGGTGGCGAACAAGTTTGACACAAAGAGCCAAAATTTTAAACTGTGAGAGTCAGAGAGCCACACCACGCTCGCTGGCCCGTGCAGTTGTTTCCGAGGGATGGGAGACGGGATGACGCAGCCGGCGGACTACGCGCTCGAAATCTCTCCTCAGAGATCCCTCCTCAGAAGCAGCATAACAAAATCCAAACTTGGCAAAGAGCCACAGTATACAAAATAATGATAAGAGGCAAAGAGCCGCATTCATTTTGGCCGGAAGCCGCATGCGGCTCGAGAGCCGCGTGTTCGCCACCCCTGATCTAGAATTATGGAAAGAATATGTGATGAAATAGCAAATCTGACAAATAAAAGAAATAGGTAAATGAGAAAAGAGTATTAATAAGTTAAGATAGTTTAAGGAAAGGCATTGACAATTTTTTTTATATTAGTCAAACACATTTTATTTTTATTCTTAAAAGAAATATTAATGTTTAAGAATTATCTCTGAAATAATTGAAATGAAATGAGAGGATGTTTAGATTGAGATTAATATTAGACATTAGGATTAATTTGTTCTTTTTTTCTGTAAAAGTTGGAATGGAAAAAGTAAAAATGGGATAATAGGAAGTTGAATGTAAAAAATGAATATATAACTATTGTCATATTTGCATATAAAAGTGATGACCTGGAAATATGTTGTCTACTGAAAAGAGCCTTTTAATATTTGCATTGTGAAACATTGAATAAAACTTGTTTTAAAAAAAGATAAATAATGAAACAATTAAAAATAATAGCACAGTTTGCTCTCTTTCCCTCCCTATTTTTTCTTTCTCTCTCTCTCTCTTCCTCTTTTTCTTTTTTCCTTTTTCTTTCTTGTCTCTCTCTCACACACACACACATACATACACACACCACTCACTTCCTATTTCTTTTTCTCTTTCGTTTCTTTCTCTTTCTTTCTTTCTGATCTCTCTCTGTCTCTTCCAATCCAGCCCTCCCAAAGTACCTCTTTGGATGGTGGCAGTGGCACCAGCCTCCTCCCTCCCTCCCTCCCTTCTTCCCTCCCTCCCAAAGACCTCTGTCAGCTGCAGCGGTGCCGTGCAGCACCCTCCCCACTCCAGCCCTCTCAAAGCACCTCCGTGGGTGGCGGCAGTGGCAGGAGCATCCGCCCGCCCTCCCAAAGACCTCAGGCAGATGCTTGCTTTATTTGCGGGTGGAGGTGGTGGTGAGGTCATGGAGAACCACTCCCACTCCACCCCCTCAAAGCACCTCTGTGGACAGTGGCAGCGGCAGAGGCCTCTGCCCTCCCTGCGAAAGACCTCCGGCAGCCGCTTGCTTTCTTGGACGGTGGTGGCAGCGGGAGGGCAGGGCAGGGTGGGTGGATGTCCCAGCCATGGCTGCACATGCGGTGTGCAATTTTTAGCAACCTGGCTGGGACATCCATCCGCCCTCAGTACGCCATGGCTACCACATGGTAGGGAAAGCTGGGAAAGTACCATGTAGGATGGAGCCATGCTGGCTTAGCCAGCCAGCTGAGTCCAGGTATGGGAAGGCCCGGAAAAGTCCAGGGATGAGAGGAAAGGCCCAGAAAAGTCTGGGGATGGTGGGGGAGGGGCTAGCATGACTCACAGGCTTACCTGTAAGCAGGAAGATCAGGGCTGCTCAGTTTATTTATTTATTTAATTAGACTTGTATGCCACCCTCACTCCCCAAGGACTCAGGGCGTCTCACAGAATAAAAAATACAATACAATAAATTAACTAAAAATAATTAAACAGTACAAGCCTAATATTAAACATTAAAACTATTAAAACCATTAAAATTTTAAAAGAAACCCCCCCTCCCCTCTTGGTTGAGTCCAGGCTGGCCTGCTGAAATAAGCAAGTCTTTAAGTCACGGCAGAAGGAGCGGAGATCCGGAGCCAAACAAAGGTCCAAGGGGAGTTGATTCCACAGGGTGGGTGCCCCCACAGAGAAGGCCCTACCCCTGGGCCCCACCAGCCAACAATGTCTGGCCGACAGTATCCCAAGGAGGCCCTGTCTGTGGGAGCGTACAGGGCGATCGGAATGTGATGCCGGCAGGAGACATTCCCGCAAGTACCCTGCACCCATGCCATGTAGGACTTTATATGTTGTTACTAAAACCTTGAATCTCACCCGGAAGGCAACCGGCAACCAATGCAGGTCGCATAGGAGGGGTGTAACATGGGAGTATCAGGGCACTCTCATCACAACCCACGCAGCTGCATTCTGCACCAGCTGCAACCTCCGGGTGGTCTGCAAGGGCAGCCCCATGTAGAGAGCATTGCAGTAGTCAATTCGGGAAGTGATGAGTGCATGAGTAACTGTCTGCAGGGCATCTTGGCTCAGGTATGGGCACAACTGGTGAACCAGACACACCTGGGCAAATGCCCACCTGGACACAGCTCCCACCTGCTCCTCCAAACTGACCTGTGTATCCAGCAGGTCACCCAGGTTATGCGCCCTATCCACAGGGGGCAACACCTCTCCCCCCATGACCAAGGATGGTATCTCCTGAATGATCCGAGATGCCGGTACGTACAGCCACTCAGTCTTGGCTGGGTTGAGTCGAAGCCTGTTCCTCCCCATCCAGATCTGTACTGCATCCAGGCAACGGGACATCACAGGGAGGGCATCACTGATATGGGTCAGGGTGGAGATGAAAAGTTGAGTATCATCAGCATACTGATGATACCTCACCCCGAAACTCCAGATGATCTCACCCAGCGGCTTCATATAGATGTTGAACAGGAGGGGTGAGAGGACCGAGCCCTGAGGCACCCCACAAGTGAGGGGCCTCAGGCTCGACCTCTTCCCCCCTGCCAACACCGATTGCAAGTGGCCTGAGAGGTAGGAGGAGAACCACCGTAAAATGGTGCCCCCCACTCCCAACCCCTCAAGCCGCCGCAACAGGATACCATGGTTGATGGTATCGAATGCCACTGAGAGGTCTAATAGGATTAGGACAGAGGAGAAACCCCTGTCCCGAGCCCTCCAGAGATCATCCATCAGTGCGACCAATGCCATCTCCGTGCTGTACCTGGGCCGGAAGCCCGATTGGTATGGATCTAGGTAATCGGCTTCCTCCAGGAACATTGGAAGCTGCTGAACCACCACGCTCTCAACAACCTTCGCCAAAAAGTGAAGGTTGGAGACCGGACGAAAGTTGTTCAAATTGGCTGGGTCCAAGGCAGACTTCTTGAGGAGGGGCCTCACCACTGCCTCTTTCAAGGTGGCAGGAAGGGAACCCTTGCCCAAAGATGCATTGATAACTGCCTGGAGCCAGCCACGTGTAACCTCCCTGGAGGCATAAACCAACCAGGAAGGACATGGGTCCAATAAACACATGGTGGTACTCAGCCTCCGCATGATCCTGTCCACTTCAACTGAAGAAACAGGGTCAAACTCAACCCAAATGGTGTCAGCCAGACTTCTTGCCACCCCTCCCTCAGACCCTTGCCAGTCTGAGTCCAAGCCAGCCCAAATCTGAGCAACCTTATCCACCAGATGCTGACTAAATTCCTCAGCTCTACCCTGCAAAGGGTCCTCCCTTGCCTCTCGGTGTAGGAGGAAGTGAGTGACCCTGAACAGGGCGGCCAGGCGATCATCTGTGGACACAATGAGAGCAGAGAAGCAAGCACATCTCGCTGCCCTCGTTGCCACCAGGTAAGTCCTAGTATAGGCTCTTAGCTGGGCACGGTCAGATTCGGCATGGCTCGTCCTCCACCTGCTCTCTAGGCTCCTCCATCGACGCTTCATCTCCCGGAGCTCCTCTGAAAACCAGGGAGCCAACCGGGATCTGCAGCGAGGGAGGGGCCACAAGGGGACAACCCGGTCAAGTGCCTCCAAGGCCACCTGTTGCCAGGCAGACACTAAGGCCTCAGCTGAGCTGTGGGCAAGGGAAGTGGGAAACAACCCCAGCGCTGTCTGAAACCTCTCAGGGTCCATCAGGCGTCTGGGGCGGAACCATTTGGTTGGTTCCTCATCCCAGCAGCGTGAGGTGGCCTGTTGGAAGACCAGCCATACGAGATAGTGATCAGTCCATGACAGGGGTTGACTAATCGGTGAACCCCCACCATGTTCACTACACCACTGACCCGAGATGAAAACAAGGTCAAGCATGTTCCCCCCCTCATGAGTCGGGCCCTGAATTATCTGGGTCAGGCCCATGGCTGCCATGGAAGCCATGAACTCCCAAGCCAAACCTGACACCTCCCCCAGAGAGGGCAGGTTGAAACCTCCCACAACTAAAAACCTGGGGAATTCTACCACAACCTCCGAGAGAGTGTCAAGCAGGGCAGGGCTGTTGTCACACAGCTAGGGGATAGGTACATGAGCAACAAGCCCAACTGACCACCAGGGCCCAACCTCATGAGGAGAGACTCACACCCACCCATCTGCAGGACAGTGACCTCCCTTGGAAACAAGGTCTCCCTAATAACCATGGCCACCCCCCCACCCCTACTCTGGGCTCTTGGCTGGTGGAGCACCCGGAAACCTGGGGGACATAAATCACAGAGAGGGACTCCTCCCTCCGGTTCCAACCAGGTTTCCGTGATGCAGACCAGGTCCGCGGCCTCCTCCTCAATGAATTCACAGAGGGCCACCTTATTTATCACAGACCTGGTGTTCACATAAACCAGCCTAAGCCCAGGGCCCCCAATTCCCAAGCCCCCAGGGGAGTGGGAGGAAGCAAGAGGGTTGGAGCACGCCACTGCTCAAAGACAGCAGGGGCGCGCTCCCAAACCATGATTCGGCCCTCTGCTTCTCCCTCTCCCGCCGTAACCGATGTTGGGGCACAGGCACCATGTGGGAAGGCTAGAATGGCAAGCCAGGACCCAGGAGGGGAAGAGTGACTGGGTGGGGGGAGTGGCAGGTGGCCGGGGTGGTCATGGCGAGCGAGTATTTGGACGGGCAGGGCAAGTGAGTGAGTGGAGACTGACCGGGTCGGAGGCATAGCCAGTCAAATGTTGCTACTGGTTTGGTAACCCACACCAAATTGTTGCTACCAGTTCTCCTGAACCAGTGAGAACCAGTTGAACCACCACTGCTTTGGCCCCTACTTGTGGTCTCTGCTGCTTATTTTCCCATTGCCAATCTTGTAACTTCCTATCTAATTCTGAGTAGGTGTTGTTACATTTCCTTCATCCAAAAAAGGAGGAAGGAAGGAGATGGGAATGAGATATAAGGAAGGAAGATGGGGATAAGAATGAGAAAAGGAAGGAGGGAGGGAGGGAGGGAGGGAGGAAATTATGAGAGGGAAGGAGTTTGAAGGAAGTCCTGTTTTAGTACTTGGCCACCAGCACCCCTGCTGTCCTGCTGGCTAAGGAGTGTGAGCCCAGCAGCAGCAGCCTCGAGAAGGTAAGCACAACCAAGGGGCCCTTGGAGAAGTGGGGCTTGGATGGGCTTGGCTATGAGGTCTTGGAGATCTGGGAAATCAAGGACCAGCTTGGCACTTGCCCTTCACTGGGCTATGGGAAGTCTGCACCCCTGTCCAGAGATCCTCCCCATAGCCTGAGAGGGATGGTGGGGCTCCTCTGGTGAACAAAGTTTTGGTGCTTGCCCTGGTCTCACCTTCCTCTGCTGGAGACAATGGATCCCCCCAACCCTGACTGGGCCACCACAGGTGCCCCCCCAACATGAGCGACATTGAGCAGGCCACAGCCACCCAACCACAGCCACCCAATTGGATGTGGCCACCCGGCCCCCTGAGGTCAACCACAACCCTGATGCAGTCTCAATGAAATCAAGTTTGACACCCCTGCACTAGGTGATGAGTAATAAGAACCTTAGCCCAACATAGCTCCAAATGGGAGAATAGCTATTCTGAAATGTTTTTAAGCCTTGGGATAAGGATAACAATAAAAAGGTGCATGGAAAATGTATTTAATAATAAAATAAAAATAGTATAATAAATTAATAAAATATATAGCAATATGCTCTAGAGAAGTACTCTTCTCCCTCTTCCCCTTCCTCCTCCTCCTCTTCTGAACTTCTGTAGATATGTAGATATAAAGGAAATAAAAGATGATATTACATTGTGGTTATAAAACTACATATTCTTCTAATCTGTTCAACTTTTGTCAAGCTATTATTATTATTATTATTATTATTATTATTATTATTATTATTATAGTACCCTTATTCAGTACTCTTATTCTTAGGTGCTTCTAAAGTAATATCCATATATTGAGGTGCCATTATTTTTCTGAGAAGAGCAAGAATTTCAGAAGTATTTCAGAGATGTATTTCAACAACACTCTCATAGCCAGCTGTTCTAAGAAAAAAGGCCTCAGTAACCATCCATAAATAGCTACTTAGGGTCTGGAAGCATCGTTTTCTACCTATGATAAGGATAGGAGAAGAGAGAAGGGAAGCCCTAAGTTTGAATGAAATTAATTAATAAATGTTAAATAGATGTTGTAAGCTACCTGGAATTAGCTATATGTGAGTTGGGCAATTATAAACATTTGTTTAATAAATAAATGAAATGCATGACTATTTCTATGTCCCTGTAAACAAGCATATGTACTAAATAAAATATTTCAATAGGAGGAATATAATAGGTGCAACTAAAAACAGGGTACCATTTATTCCCGGTAAATCAGTGTTTGGGAGGATTCTTATTGTGGCATCCAAATGTAAATGTATTTAGGAATAAAACAAACTATATTCTCTGGGGTTCATCTGTGAATTGGTTACACAGATCAGGGTGTATATTCTTGTATCAAAACCAGAATTATAACAGGCAGAACACAATATTATCTTGCCTACTGACATATTTTAATGAGTCCTTTGAGTTTCTGTTTGCTTTTCACTTCCTACCAGTGCTGGGATTCTTTTTTTTTTTACTACCGGTGCTGTGGGTGTGGCTTGGTGGGCATGGCAGGGGAAGGATACTGTAAAACTCTCCAGTCAGAGGTGGGATTTGCTGGTTCTCCAAACTACTCAAAATTTTCGCTACCAGTTCTCCAGAACTGGCCAGAACCTGCTGAATACCACCTCTGCTTCCTACCCTTTCTCAACAACCCTGGAGTATTTTTCTCTAGTTTGCCAACTCAGCCTCATCCTGCCCCTCGCAATATCTTCTGTCCTGAGTAAAACAGGTAATTACTAGTATGTAGTATTGCACACTTATTCTGCCCACAGCAAGAAGTTATATCCTGACCGGTACAAGGTCGACTTATCCTTTTCCCCTTCCAAGGTTGGTATTGCTGCCATATTGTTGGGGACACTATAAGCAGTTCAGAGAGTGCTGCAAAACACTGTGGGGTTGTATGCAAGTCTAAGTGCTATTGCTTTTGCTAATTCTGTTGCAAGATACTAGCTTCTTTGACAGAAAGCAACGATTAACTTCTAAATCTGCATTTCCAGATTCTATTCAACCAAGCCAATATGAAAACATCATTATGTGTTTCAACATGCATTAGAAAATATGTTCCCCCAAACTGAACATATTAAGAAATCTGGAACGTCAGGTATTCATGTGCAAATTCTTATATTCTCTCCATGAATTCCAATGTTGCTAGGCTAGATTTTTTTAGAAAGGACATATATTTTCTCTGAGGAGATGTAGATCTGACAAGCATAGAAAAAATACCTAAAATAATTGAAGCTTGAGACTAATTTTTCATATTCACTGAACGTACCTTTGCTTTCTATGTCCTATAGTCTAGCAAAGAAGCTACACAAAAGAAAATCTTCTAGGAGAAAAAAACTCCATTTCTTCTTTATATTTTATCTTTTTAGAGAGGAATAATAGTTTTATTTTTATGTTTTATTTTAGATTTAATGCTATTTTAATTACATAGTGCTCTCTAGCAGAGGGCTTTATTAATTTACCAAGCAGTTCCATTTCTAAAAAGAGCCATTTGTCCATAAGTTACTGCAGGTTTTCTGACTATTCTTCAAAGAGTAAATATAGGATCCAATTTGAATACAAATGCAAAAGCAAAACTGAAAAAGCCTCCAATCAGAAGGAGAATCAGATAGATAGAAAAATGATAGGAAATTGCATCCACGTGTATGCAACAGAAACATACAATGAATATACACTGAAGGAGCATCTGCTCCCTTTTGTAATAGGTGTTTGGTACTCCAGAACTGGAAAAGGTAAGATGTTTTTGCCCTTTTCTAGTTTTTCTCCTTCCTTTTCCTATTTCCTACTAGAACTTTTTCTTTCTACTGTTGAACAATGAAATAAAATGATGAGATTATGAGATATTTTACACATTAAATATCCTATAAATGTGGATCTTCAAATGCATTCTGAACCATTCAAAAATTCTTAAAGAGTAGTAACTCCTGAGTTGCACACTGAAGCTACTTACGTTTTCTTTGAAGTACCTTCAGTTCCTCCTTCTTCTGTTTCTGAAGCCCTTGTTAAAAGAAAAATTAAAAGCAGAATTTAAGTATTGTTCTGGCACCAGCTGAATATTTCATCTTCACCTAGTCAGCTTGGCCTAGTCATTATCTGCTTATTTATTTGATTTAATTGCCACCTATCTTCTCCCAAAACAATCAGGAGGCTTACAGCATAAAATATAAATATTTCTAAGATTATAAAATGGCTATAATCAAAGGCAAAGTTAATAAATAAAAGATAAGTAAAAGATAAATGATGGAGAAGGAAGGAACAGGATGCTCAGTGTGGAAGGGGGCTAGGGATTTTTAATTCAGAATGCTCTGAATTATGTTCAGCTACTAAAAAAATGAAACTTTATTTTTCCAGATTAGTTTGTACTATTACAGTACAGGTGGAATTAGAGCATTACAATTCTGTGTGCAGTGTATTTTATATTTAGCTTAAACTTTTAAAGGTTTTTAGGTGTGTAAAGATGTTGATTTTAATAAAGATGAAGCTGCAACAGTAACAGTACAAAATAGATGTTATTTTAAACAAATGCATTACTTAGAAATAACTTGGAGGAAAAAGGTTATAAGTTAAAGAACAATCCTTGAGAGATTCTACTACTCACTCAGTGGGTGAGGCTTCACTAGTCGGAGTCTCTTTTTCAGATCTGACAAAGAACAGAAATACATTTTAACAGAATTGAAGTTAAAAAGAACTCTGCTACAACTGAGATTGCGTCCTTCCTAGGGACACAATATCCTGGGAATGTAATGGCTCATTTCTTTTCAAACTTCTTAAAATGTAAGGAAGTTTTAGACTGGTTTCTCTCCACCTCAAGAACTTTAAGATGTTAATATTAAGCACAGCTGGCTAGGGAATTTTGGGAGTTGACATCCACTCATCTTAAAGGCTCTGTGATTGAGAAACATGCTGTAGATAAATTGTCCTCTGGAATGTGGCTACCATGAACTCCAATCTATTGGATATTTTTTTTCTCTCCTGGACAAATTAAACCAAATATCGCTCCATCCCAATTTGGTTGCCTATAGATAGGGCTAGGAATTTTGAGTGGTTTCTCTTAGTATAAAAACTATGAAACACAATCAGTTTATATAATTATGATTAAGAAATTCAATAGCAATAGCACTAAGACTTATATACCGCTTCACAATGCTAAGCAGTTTACAGAGTCAGAATATTGCCCCAACAATCTGAGTCCTCATTTTATTGACACTGGAAGGATGGAAGGCTAAGTCAATCTTGAGCCAGTTAGCAGTGAACTCCTGGCAGTGAGCAGTGAGTTAGCCTGCAATACCACATTCCAACCACTGCGCCACCATGGCTCTTTCATAAACTGAATGAATCTGTGGGTGGATAAATCTATGGGTGGATCTATCTTCAAGTAAAGGAATACTATCCTACACATATAATTCTACAGATACTCACAGTTTCTTTGAACTAGCCTTTTTAACAGGCTCTGGAGTTGGAGTTGGAGTTGAAGCTGGAGTTGGAGTTGGAGTTGGAGTTGGAGTTGGAGTTGGAGTTGGAGCTGGAGTTGGAGTTGGAGTTGGAGTTGGAGCTGGAGTTGGAGCTGGAGTTGGAGCTGGAGTTGGAGTTGGAGCTGAAGGTTCAGTTGCTGCCTCTGGTGGTGGCATTATCTCCCTAGGAAGATAAAGCAGAAACAGAGATTAATCCACATTTAAATGGGTTAATAAGGTTGTGATCTTTGTTTCCTTATGCCAACCCAGCATTTCACAATTTCTCTAAAGGTAGCAACAATTGTACAGTTGCTCATAAGAACCCTAAGATGGCTTTGCTGCAA
>CM019155.1:90483406-90550551 GCA_009733165.1 Naja naja
TTTGAATCTGCAACTCATGACTTTTCTGTTTGTTTTCTCTTAGTTTTTTCTTGAAAGTAGCCTTTAGCCACCCCTTAACCTTTTCAGCTTCTGAAATTTGTGTAGGTATCTCCCTTTGATTCTCCAACTCATGACTTTTCTCTTTGTTTTCTATTAATTTTTCCTTGAAAGTAGCCTTTGGCCACTCCTTAATCTTCTCAGCTTCTGAAATTTCTATAGACACTTCCTTTTGAATCTTCAACTCAAGATATTTCTCTTTTTTTCCTCTTATTTTTTCCTTTAGAGTCTCCTTCGGCCTCCCCTTAACCTTCTCAGCTTCTGAAATGTGTATAGACACTTCTTTTGAATTTCCAACTCAAGATTTTGTTCCTCTGATTTTTCTCTTGAGTCGTCTTTATGCCACTCTTCTCAGCGTCTGAAATTTGTGTAGGTACCTCCTTTTGAATATCCAACTCATGACTTTTCTCTTTGTTTTCTCTCAGTTTTTCCTTGAAAGTAACCTTTGGCCACTCCTTAATCTTCTCAGTTTCTGAAATTTCTATAGACATATCCTTTTGAATCTTCAACTCAATATTTTTCTCTTTGTTTTCTCTTATTTTTTTCTTGAGGGTCTTGTTCGGCTTCCCCTTAAGCTTCTCAGCTTCTGAAATGTGTATAGACACTTCTTTCTGAATTTCCAGCTCAAGATTTTTCTCTTTGTTTTCTCTTATTTTTTTCTTGAGAGTCTCCTCCAGCCTGTCCTTAACCTTCTCAGCTTCTGAAATTTGTGTAGGCACTTCCTTTTGAACCTCCAACTCATGATTTTTCTCTTTTTTTCCTCTTATTTTTTCCTTGAGAGTTGCTTTTTGCCACCCCTTAATTTTCTCAGCTTCTGAAATTTGTGTTGGTATGTCCTTTTGAATCTCCAACTCATGACTTTTCTCTTTTTTTCTTCTCATTTTTTTCTTGAGAGTCGCCTTCGTCCTCCCCTTAACCTTCTGAGCTTTTGAAATTTGTATAGGCACTTCCTTTTGAACCTCCAACTGATGATTTTTCTCTTTTTTTCCGCTTATTTTTTCATTGAGAGTTGTCTTTGGCCATCTCTTTACCTCCTCAGCTTCTGAAATTTGTGTAGGTACTGCCTTTTGAATATCCAACTCATGAGTTTTCTCTTTCTTTTCTCGTATTTTTTCCTTGAGAGTCTCCATTTGCCATCCCTTTACCTTCTCAGTTGGTGAAATTTCTGTAGACTTTTCCTTTTGAATCTCCAACTCAATATTTTTCTCTTTTTTTCCTCTTATTTTTTTCTTGAGAGTCTCCTTTGGCCTCCCATTAACCTTCTCAGCTTCTGAAATTTGTGTAGGTAGCTTCTTTTGAATCTCCAACTCATGACTTTTCTCTTTGTTTTCTCTTATTTTTTCCTTGAGAGTCGTCTTCGGCCTCCCCTTAACATTGTCTGCTTCTGAAATTTGTGATGGTACCTCCGTTTGGATCTCCAACTCCTGAGATTTCTCTTGTTTTTCTGTTATTTTTGCTTTGGGTGTGACTTGCGGCCACTTCCTAACTTTCTGACCTGCTTGTCGTTGTGCAGGCTTCCACCATTGTTGAATCATTTTGTGTGAGGCAGGTTTTATTTGCTCTCCTTTAAGTTTTTGTATGCTTTCTGCAAGTTGTCGTCCTTTCTTTAGAAAGCTGAGAAATATTTCTTCTCCTGTTTGATTTTTTCCAAGCTGATGATCTTCTTGTGTTGTTTTTTTATTGCTCTTTAACCATTCTAGAGTCCTCAGGCTGATGTAACCAGAAGGATCTGAAATTTCTGTGGCCACTTCCTTTTGGATCTCCAACTCATGTGATTTCTTTTGTTTTTCTGTTATTTTTGCTTTGGGTGTGACTTGTGGCCACTTCTTAACTTTCTGACCTGCTTGTCGTCGTGCCGGCTTCCACCATTGTTGAATCATTGTATGTGAGTCAGGTTTTATTTGCTCTCCTTGAAGTTTTTGTATGCTTTCTGCAAGTTGTTGCCTTTTCTTTAGGAAGCTAAGAAATAATTCTTCTCCTGTTTGCTTTTTCCCCAGCTCATGATCTTCTTGTACTGTTTTTTGATGGCTCTTTAAGCATTCTAGAGTCCTCAGACTGATGTAACCAGGATTTAAAATTTCTGTGGCCACTTCCTTTTGGATCTCCAACTCATGAGTTTGCTCTTTGTTTTCTGACATTTTTGCAATTTCTGTAGTTAAATCCTTTTGGACTTCCAACTCTCGAGTCTCTTCATTTTTGGTTATTTTTGCTTTGGGTGCCACTTGTAAGACATTGGATGATTTGTACAGTTTTTTCAGCAGATTTTCATGGGATCCCATTTCATCCAAATATTCATGAGGATTTGATTGAGTTAATCTACTCCATAATTTTAAAATTGATGACCTAAGTAATTCGATGAAATTACCAATTGTCTCCCAAATACGCACATTGTCATAGCTGGGAGAATTGGTATTTGTTCTACAATTAATGTTTGAGGCTGGGCATAGAAGTATGAATCCATCCAACCTTTCCACATACACCAATAGAATTCCAACCAGGAAAATTTGGGTCGCAGAGGGGGCAACACATCTCATGATGCCCATCCCCTCTTGCTTGCTTTTCCCAAGTGAAGGATGCTTGGAATATTGCAGCAACAATTGAAGAGATTCTATGTGGTTACCAAGCAACCACATGTTATGCCATGTGGAGGCTGCAGGAGAATGCCATGGCTGTGACATCATTTTACCATGATTCCTGACATCATAGAATTCCAAAAACCATGACAACAATATAGATAGTGGCATCTTTTATAGATAATGAGTTGATTTTATGAGATCACTCAGATATTTGTGATTAATGTTTTTGGGTCAGAGTCACAGTAGGGAATACCATTTATTTCCATTGGAAAATCAGATTGTAGGGCCTAGCTATCATTATCCAGCTATTAAAACAAATTACTGCACATTACTTATAGCTGGAGAAAAGCAGTTGAGGAAGAAAAGTACTAGGACTTTAACTTATATACCTCCCTGTAATGCTTCACAGCACTTGTTGTTTACAATGTCAGCATATTGTCCCTAACAGTCTGGGTCCTCATTTTACCAACCTTGAAAGGATGGAAGACTGAGGCAACCTTGAGCCCTTCATGACTGAATTCCAACTGTGGGCAGAGTGTCTGTGATAGTGCACATAAGACAATCATCTGCAGAAGAAAGAGCAGATAAATGATAAACAGAAATTCCTGTGCAACATCCAGCTGTCTTCCTTCACCCAAAATATATTTATTGTATTTGTGTCACCTTGCAAACAATCCAAGTCCTTGGAGGTTATACGATGAGTACCATCCTTGGGACAATTTACAATAGTCACGGTAAATCTAAAACATAAAATCAACCTTGAGAATATTAAAAATGACAACTCAGGAAGGAAAAAAAAGCAGTAATAGAAAAAGTGACCCCAAAGTAATTTAAATGTTTGAGTACAATCTGGGACATCAGCCTGATTTCCAAAGGAAGACTTTAAAAAACCCAATCAAACTGAAAACAATCCCTCCTGATTTCACATTTATCACACTTGGGGATGATAAACACTAGGGATATTTGTGTGGAAGGGTGCATGTAAGTGCCATTTTATCAACCCCCTTTTATCAAATGTCCTAACTAGTAAATGATTGCTGGTGGCTTTTGGGTGATTTAATCATCACATGCTTATCATTTTGCTATAATTGCTGCCAATACACATACCATCCCCAGAATCTAGTTTTGAAGAAAAGGAAGAGCTAGCACAAAAATAATTAAGGACTTAATGACTATTTTAAATTACTTGCTTGCATAATAGTTTGTCCCCATATAAGCATTGGCTGATCTCTATCTATATCCCCTGACAATTCTTACATAAAGAAACTTCTCTCACACACAGAAACACAAGCATACAGACTTAGCAACCCCGTACAATTCTTTCTTAGTCTTGACAAGAAAAAGAGGACAACAGGGTGGGATGGGGAGCTGGACGGGAGAGAAAGGTGAGGGAAAAACTGGAGAAAGGAAAAGTATACTACAGCATCAAAATGATAGCCAAAAAATAATAATAATTCAAAACTACTGTAAAAACCTGTATGACCAAGAGGAACTATCGGAGGATAAAATAAAATGATACCTTTAGGTTGCCTAAAGTCCCTGAAGAAATAAGATCTACATTAAACAAAAGGATAACAATGTTTGAATTAACAGGCAATTAAGAAACAGAAGAATAAAGGGAGGCGATACGCTGTACTTTTCATAGGGCTCTATGGAAGTTTGCCGAATTTCTCCTGCCAGAGGGTCCCGTGAGACCTAAGCTACCCTGGAGAAGAAGAGAGGATACTCCGCAGATCAGAAGGAGACAGCAAACTCCTTGTTTGATCTGAAGGAAAGCTCTCAGTCCAGCAGGAAGAGAAAGACGGCCATTGCATGCCTGATCGAGGCTGGATCAGCCCAACTAGAGAAGAATGAATGAAGTTTGAGGAGGAACAATGTGGCGACTGGGTGAGAATTTTCCAACTTCTGTTGAGGAATTTGCCCCTTTTAAAACTGGCTTGAGTGACAGTGGGATTGTAAAAGAAGGGGGTTGATTTGTCTATCTTCCACCCCCTGAGAATTGCGTCAAATAAGCATAATGCTGAAATAGATCCAGATAAGAAATTTGAACCATTTGAGAGAAATCAGTGTTAAAAGAGGAAAATTGGACTGGTTATTTTAATTACAATATTAATTGGATTTTATTGAACTAAAAACTTTTTTGGAATATAAAACTTGGGCCCTGGAACCCCTAAAAGAAAAAAAATTGGCTTTTGTTAAAGGAAGTTAAGGGAGAGGAGTAGAAGAGAAATAAGAGCAACATTGCCACCTGCTGGCCGGAAAAATCTGTTAGAGTGAAAGTGAAGAAAAGAAAGTGAGATTAACAATTGACCTCGGGTTTTTTGAAAGAACATTGTTACAAGACTCAGATAAACTGCCTGCACCTGAGAACAGTTTACAGAGAGAACTGCAGAGAAAGAGAGTGAAACAGTGTAAGTTTTAAATATTATAGCTCTCTGAATAGAGAGAGCTGCAAAATGCCCTGGGACTATTAATGCTGGAAGTTTACAATGAAGTCTTGTTAGAAGCTAACATACCAAAATCCTGGATGGAAGCAGATTTCACCCTCATATCAAAAGAAGATGCAGACTTATCACAGATTAAAAATTATAGACCTATCTCACTTTTATTTACACATCAATAATAGCTGAAAGATTGAAGAGATTCCTGAATAAATTTATACATTCAGACCAGAATGGTTTCTTGCTGAATAGACAAATTAAAAACAACATGAGAATAATTTTGAACACATTGGAATATTATGAAGCACACCCAGAAAAACAAATGGTGTTGATGTTTCTGGATGCGCATTTGATGATGTAAACTGGCGATTCATGATACTGCAGGTAAAGTATATGGAATTTGGGGGGAAATTTTATTAATATGATCAATTCAATATACACTAAGCAGACTGCAAAGGTATTTGTAAATGGGGACATAATAGAGAATATTAATATATGCATCAAACGGAGCCCAAGAACTTTTTAATAAAAATCTCCATAACATAATTAGCGACATAGAATACGATGGGTTATGTATTGTCAGGGCTTTAATGCAATTGTAGGCAGAAAAAGAGACCATAAACACAATGATACAAGAAAGGGAAATAAAAAATACTCCCCAAAACATTTTTTGATATGACTAGAGATTTAAACTTGATAGATGCTTGGAGAGAAAGAAACAATGAGGAAAACTATTATACATTTTATTCTAATAGCCATAAAGCTTGGTCTAGGATAGACATGGTGTGGCTATCAAAAGAATTAGATTCTGAAATATAAGAAGTGAACATTGAGACTAATATCTGGGCCGACCATAACCCCATAAGCTTACAGTAGAAAGGACACAAGGCCACACCAAGATGGATTTTTCAATGGTCAATTCTCAAATAAAAAGATTTCAATCTAATGATGGAAAAAGAAATGGATCTCTTTTTTAAATTGAATAAACAAGATAATATTTCCACACAGATTCTCTGGGACACCTCCAAAGCATATATGCGAGGTGTAACAATTTCCTATACAGCTAAAAGAAATAAGGCCAAAAAACAATACCAGGAAAAATTAGAATAAAAGCATAAACAAATTGAGGCACTACACCAGAAAGAACCTAACAACAAAAATTTGAAAAGTAAATTAGATTTTCTCAAACACAAATTACATATTTTAGAGAGAGACAGGCTAGCACAACAAGTCAAATTAACCAAACAAAATTATTTTGAAAATGCCAACAAACCTGGACACTGGCTGGCACAAAAACTAAGGAGTCAAAGAGCAAAACAATGAATTAATAAATTACAAGATGAAGATGGGAAGATATACTATGATGAGAAATTATATACGCGAAATGAAAGCTATTCAGAAGAAAAGATCAGGGCATATTTTTTAAAAGCTGAATTACCAAAAATGCCAGAAACAATGAAATCAATGCTCAATGAAGAAATCAATCTGACAGAAGTTGTAAAGGTAATCAACAAACAAAAATATTAATAAAGCATCTGGCCCTGATGGTATACCAGCAGAGCTGTACAAAGAACACTAGAACACCTTGAACCAACATCTATTAGATGTTTTCAGTGCAGTGCTTTATGAAGGGAAAATACCAAAATCTTGGATAGAGGCCAATATAGTACTGATTAAAAATGAAGGCACTGACCAGACACAAATTCAAAACTATAGGCCAATATTTCTCCTAAACGCTGATTATAAAGTATTTACAATGATTATTGCTGAGAGACTCAAAAATTATTTAAACAAATTCATACATAGCGATCAGAATGGCTTCCTCCCAAATAGACAAACTAAATGTAATGTGAGAATAGTTTTAGACACCCTTGAATTTTACAAAACACATAGTGTCCGACAGGTAGCCTTGCTATTTCTAGACACCCAGAAAGCTTTCGACAACGTAAATTGGCTTTTTTTAATACAATTAAAATTCATGGATATTGGCGAAAACTTCTTAAATATAATCACGACAATATACACACATCAAGAAACAACAATAATAATAAATGGAGAATTGGCAAGTAATTTCCATATACAAAAAGGCACGAGACAAGGCGACAGCTTTGAGATGTCATCTTTGACATCTCTCCCCATTACTATTTATATACACACTAGAGATCTTAACAAGAATAATTTGGAAAGAGTCTCAGATCAAAGGATTGGAAATTAAAAAATAAAATTTTAAACTACAAGCATATGCCGATGATTTAGTATTATTTTTGGAAGATTCTGAACAAATGGGTCCAAAATCATTAGAAAAATTCAAAGAGTACGGAGAAGTAGCTGGTTTGAAAATAAATAAAGATAAAATGAAAATTATAACTAAGAACATGACCAGCAAACAAAAAGAAAATCTTGCTAAGGTATTAGACATCCAAATAGTTCAAAAAATAAAATATTTAGGAATTACTATCTTGGCATGCTGTTCAACAATTAAGGAAAATAACTACAAGAATCTATTGAAACAAATTTTAAAAAGATCTAGAAAATTGGAATAACCTTCAACTATCACTAATAGGCAGAATTTCAGCAATCAAAATGAACATACTACCCAAAATTTCATTTTTATTTCAAAAATACCGATTTAATTAGAAAAAAATCTTTAAATATTTGAATAAAAGGACATTAAATTTCATGTGGCAGGGTAAGAGACCAAGGATTAAATAGAAGCATCTCCAAGATGCAAAAGAAAGAGGGGGATTAGGCTTTCTGGAATGGGAACTGTACTATCAAACAGCCCCTTTAACATGGATTAAGGATTGGATAAATCTGGATAATAAAAGACTCCTACTTTTAGAAGGGCATGATTTACAACAGGGCTGGCATGCATATTTGTGGCCTACTAGAAATATGACCCACCAATATTTTCTGAGGCACAAAATTTGTCAAGCTTTAATTTCAATTTGGAATAAAATAAGACTGCAAAATTATATAGAAGCCCCAGGTTGCCTCTCATCTTTAGAAGCAATATCATACCCGAATCTCTACAATCAGGAAAAGGCAATCACATATAAAGATATTTTAACATATGAAGGCAGATTAAAGCAGAGACAAGAACTTAGACAACAAGGTATAGCATTGGAATGGTGGGCATATCTTCAAGTACAATCTAGATATGAAAGAGACAAAAAAGAATGAGGAATTAATTGTCAAGATATAATATTAGATAAAACACTATTAGGACTAGAGAAAAAACAAATAAAGAAACTGTACAAATATCTACTGGATCACAAAATGTATGAAGAGCAGGTTAAAGAACTGATGTTAACTTGGGCTAGAGATTTCAGACATAGCATAAACTTAGACCAATGGCAGCAAATTTGGGATCAGAATAAAAAGATCACGCTACCCACATCTTATAAAGAAAATCTGTTTAAGATGTTTTATAGGTGGCATCTTCCATTGGCCAGGTTAGCAAAAATGTACAGTCCTCAATCGCGCACATGCTGGAAACGTTTGAAAGAATAGGGTACCTATTATCATATGTGGTGGGAGTGCAAGAAAATACAAGAGTTTTGGCATAAAATCTGGACATGGCTAGAAGAAATGTTGGGTATAAAAATTAACTTTACACCAGAGATGTTCCTATTAGGAATAATAAATGGGAATTTTAGTAAAGCAGATATTTACCTAATTATTCATGTTATTACAGCAGCAAGATTATTGTTTGCCCAAATTTGGAAGTTAAAAGAATCCCAAATGATGAAGCAACAATAGACAAGATTTTTCAATGCACTGAATTAGATAGTATGACATTAGAATTGAAAGAACGAGACGTATCAGAGTACTATGAAGTACGGAATAATTTTTATGTAAGGAGGGATATGAAAGGAAGTCTATAAAATGTCAATCAGAATTTAAGATGTGATTGAAGTACAGCACAATGATTAAGAGATAAAATGACACAAAGATCAAATGTAAATATGTATATATATGTATATATGCATATAAATGCTTAAATTGTTTAATGATTTTTATCTAGTATAATAATGTAAAGACTGATACGTATGTCAAAGAAAGCCCACCACATTCAAGACTTTTTAAATGTTTATCTTCAATAAAAATAAATAAAAAAATCACACATTGCATTATTCAACAAACTACAATAACAAAGCTTAGTTTAGCATAATGTGCAAACTCGATAATTGAATTTCATGGCCACATAGTGTTTGAATGCAAGTCTTTTGGCTCCAGCTTCAATCTACTACACTGGTAAAAGGCCGTTAAATTAGTATTCTTAAATAAAATGAGCAGTGTAAATGAAATAGAACAGACCAATTTTTATTAACTTTATTTATTTCCATATGTCAAATAAAGCTTTTATATTTTAAATCTGAATTAAATTTGAAGAGGCTATTGGTTCAAAAATGTTCAGCAGTACCTGAGTTACCAAGAAATCTTGAATCAATATATTATTTTGGATTTCTGTCTTTCAGAGTTCTTCATGGCTACCTGCAACATGCAGAAGTTTGCAGTGTGACAGGAACTTTCAGATACATTTTGGAAAATTACTCTTCATAATTCTAGACAAGGCTATCAATATTCCTTTTAATTCCTTTTTCCATACTTCCCTCCATCTTCCAACAGGGAAATGATTTAATGTTTCTATAATTAAATATGCATATCAAGCTATTTGATGGCTTTAAGTCAGACCTTCATTTTTTTTAACGTTCCTTAGTTTGAAATCTTAACCACATTTCCATGATGTTATATTTGTGCTAAACCTTTATATGGTTTGTCTGCAGCTTAAGATACTACAGAAACTCAGTTTGGCTTGTTCAATAAGGAATGGTTATATGAAATATAGCTTAGTATAATTTGTCTTCTTGTCAGTTTGAACAACATCAAATTGCAAATAAATAAAAACTGAAATGTTTTCTTGTGAAGTGTTTCTAAAAGTCTTGCTATAATAAGGAGGAGAAGCAAGAATGTGCAAAGCCAAGGCTTATTGTACTCTTACTCACCATGCAAAATTGCATTGAAGCAGGGTTTTTAAAAACTTATTTTATACTTGTTTTCTCTAAATCTTTTTCATCTGTCCCAGATTATTCTTGACCTTTAACATAGCACTTTGAACCTCCAGACGAGTTTGACCAGAGTTTCCATTATTCCAGTTAGTTGTTGACCAGTTGGAGGACACAAGATGAATGGTGTGATTTAATATATTCTTCTCTTTACTGTGAACACATTTATCTGCTCTGTATTTTATTTCTTCCCACTGCATTAGTTTCATGCTTCCATGTACTCTTTTTGCCTTCGTAGAAACTTCGTTCTTATTCACATCAAAAATAACAAAATGACTTTATGCCCTGGCTCCTCACTTTCTCTCATCTTTCCTGCATCACTGGAACTCCTGGCTCATTTTGCTGACATATTTAGATTGCTGATATTCACGCTCACGCCAATATTTTCCAGTTGACTTTTCCCTTCATTGAATGTCCTGTTTCTGGGGCATATTATTGTTGATTGTTGCTGAGAACCAACTTTAGCCATAACTCAGGAGATTCTCTTATAAATTAATTCTAAATTTTACCTTCAAATGGATTATAGTCACTGATTATAAACATGCTAGCACTTTAGAAACAATAAGATAGTACTGTCAATTTTAGTTCAAAAACCCTGAATCAGGTCTCATTCAAATGAACAAAGCCTCTTTTTAATGCAATTGCAGTAATTGCATCTATTACAGTTTATAAACTATGATGGCTTGATTGACATACTAAAATAATTACAGATGCTTTGTATGACATCTTAACCAGACTTTATCTGAAAGATAGAGAATTTGCATTTCATAGACTAGGAAGCTCCCGCTCCCGAGAATGAAATATTTTGAGGGATATTAAGAGGCAGAATATTATATTTCACCCCAAAGGAGAAATGGAGACACATGTTTTTATAGCCAGTTTTCCTTAATGTGCCTATTCACAAAAAAAAAAAACCCACATACATGCGTGTGCGACCCCCGCATGTGCTCTGCCCCCTGCACATGCACTTCAGATACCCAAGATCCAGTTGGCCGGCAGGAGGTGTGTGAGTAGTGGTGTATTAACCATTAAGCAGACTAAGCACATGCTTAGGGTACCAGGCCCAAAGGGGGCACCACAAAGTTGAGAATATGGCTTCATTTGTATAGTATGTACAAAGGAGGTGGGGCACCAATATTTGCCAGTGCTTAGGGCACCAGTGAGCCTTAATCTGCCCCTGTGCACATGTGCATATGCAACGGAGCTGGGGTGATGGCTCGCTTGCCCACAGAGAGGGCTCTATGTGCCACCTCTGGCACGCATGCCATTGGTTCACCATCATGGCACTAGGGGAAAAGGAGATCTTGTGCAATTTTAACATGGACAGAGAATAGCAGATTATTGACAAATAATCTATTTCCTTCTTGCTGATCTAAAAAGGTATCTTTTCTCTCCTAAGCACATTATCCAGCCTGGAAATTGGTTCTCCTTGTTTTTAGAGCATTTGGGTGGTGAAGCTACCAAATGCAAGCTACCAATAGAAGATATCACTTTTCCAAGAAAAGATTAATTGTCTATTTATAATTGATAATGATTGAAAAGACAGTATTATTTTTATATTTTCCTAATAAATGACATTAATAGAAAGTAGAAATATACTTGGCCCCATATATTTTTTTCACAGACAGCAAATATTTTCAACAAACTAGATAACAGTTTTCTATAATAAATGCCCAATATTTTCCCCACCCCCGGATCACTGCAAATTGAGGAAATGAGCTGCTAAAAATACTGGAAACTATTAAGCAGAAAGGAAGGAGCATGAGATGCAAATACTGACAAATACAGCTATTAAAAAATATGGATGCCCTTGAGATTAGGCTTGGTAAAGTCAATTGGGCTGAAATCCCTCCAGTGTTTTTTGATGTTGCTTCTTTTCCTTATTTTTCCTTCCTATATAAGATATAACTAATCCTCAAAAGTATGCCTTTGCTATGTTCCATATGTTTTGTACTGAAGTCTTTTCTTTTCATTTTCTTAAAGAAGAATGTCATTTCTTTTTCTGTTATTTGTATGAATTCTTTATCTTTTAATGTAGATTGATTCAACACCCATCTCACCTTTTTCTTATATCCTTTCCATTTAATCCTAACTGAGTTGTGGTCTGCCCATATAATTGGTTTTATTTCTATTTCATGTACATTAGTACTTAGTTCTGATGACATCCATGCCATATCTATACTTGGCCAGGATTGATGGCTATTTGAGTAGTATGTATATTGGTTTTTCTCTGGATTTCTTTCTCTCCATGTATCTTGAATACTCATTTCCTCCACCAGTTTAAAGAAAGTCTTTGGAAGGGTTTTCCTTGTCTTTTCGTTTGTTTTACTGCTTCTGTAGTCTAGCTTTATATCTATGATTGCATTAAAGTCTCTTTTAAGACAAATATTTTCATAGTCCAGTTCTGCAATTTTCTCCTGAAGTTTCCCATAGAAATCTTCTTGGAATATTATAAAGCATATCTGGAAAAACAAGCAGTGTTGATTTTCTTGGATGCACAAAAAGCATTTGATAATTTAAACAGCAAATAAAAGGGATGAAATTTGGACCAAATTTCAAAAGGATGAATCTACTTCATGCAGAAAGCTAACATGATAGTAATATATGGACCTGGCTAGTCTGAACTGGACTTGGCTAGTCTACGGAAGAGAAGGACCAGGGGAGACATGATAGCAGTCTTCCAATATTTGAGGGGCTGCCACAGAGAGGAAGGGGTCAAGCTATTCTCTAAAGTATTTGTAGGCCAGACAAGGAATAATGGATGGAAACTGAACAGGGAGAGATTTAATCTGGAAATAGGGAGAAACTTTCTGACAGTGAGAACAATCAACCAATGGAACACCTTGACCTCGGAAGTTGTGGGAGTGCTATCACTTGAGACCTTCAAGAAGAGATTGGACTGCCATTTGTCAGAAATGGTGTAGGGTCTCCCACTTGGGTGTGGGGTTGGACTAGATGACCTATAAGGTCCCTTCTAACTCTGATTATCTATCTGTTATTTTCTACTTCCTCTCTTCTTGTTTGTTGCTCCTGTGACTTAAAATAATAGTCATAAAATTCATATGCACTGTCAAGAGAATCCAGTCTTTTACCATTCCAGGTAATCAAAATTCCCTCCAATATCAGTCATCTGAGGTTTACTTGGTGTTTAATCACTGTCCTGTCAGGAATTGGTATTGCTTCCACATATCTCTAGCTCTTCTGGTCACTTGTTTTAAAACCACCATCTCTCTTCCTTTATATTTTAGGGTTTCCTCTCTTGTTGATTTTTTCATTAATCTTACATATACCTCCCTTGGAATTTTTTTCTTTCTAGCATAGCTAGTGAGAATTCTGAACACTTTATCTATCTCAGCCCTCATTTTGTGTATTGTTATACCCTAACATCACCTCACCTAAGTTTTCTTCTTTTTCTTCCTCGATCTTCTGGAACATCAGGAAGTGTTTAGCCTTTTCCATTTGCAATTGAATTACAGTTTGTTCCAGGTCTTTATTGGCCTGTTCATCTCTGATTCATTTCCTTCACTTTTTTCTCTTGATTTTGCTTGACAGAAAGGTTGATATTCTTACCTATGCAAATATTTAAGTTACATGCACAGATAACCCTATTAATTTTAGATTGTTGAGGACAGAAATGTTCTGTATCAATTAATTCTCTTCCCTACTGCTTAATTTAAATGTTTATCCAGAAAATCTGTCAATGTAATGCCAAGTAACTCAGTCCCTTACCTTGATGGATGCAAACCATCTCTTTTGTACAGTTTTTCATTGGACCAGCTTCAGACATCATGACTAATATAGCCAAAGTCTTCCCTTTTACACACTCCCTTAGTCATGCATTAAACTCCGCTATATGCTGTCCTTTGCCTTTTTGTTCCTTAAATGCTGGTAAGACCTCTGAAAAGATAAGACTGCAGCCTATCCTGCTAAATGAAGATATGTTGAATATGTTCACTGTCTTGAATTATCTGTAAAAAAATAATAAACACGGGGTTAAAAATAAATAAATTGGCATCTGAGTTTAAAACTACTTATATACATTGGACCTGACCACTTTTTAGCATTTAAAATGTATTCTGGAGAATATTTTGCAGTACAAGGGGCATGTGAAACAAAACTTGATTGTGGAAATAGGCCTTGTCCATTAGATGTTTGAATGGCTCCCACGCTATTGGTATTGTGAAGGGCTTTGATGACATTTGACTTCACCCAGGCCTTTGTGACGCTCCTTCTTTTGCTGTGTTTCCATCCAGAGTTTTTTTCCTGACAAATTTCATTCTGTTTGTTATTTTATGAATGCTATTTATTTTTAAATGTTTTTGTAAATTGCCCAGAGTTTCTAGGAGTCAAATGGCATAACAATTTAATCAATTATTATAACACTATTCTGGCCAGAAGAAAGGAAGGAAGGTACTCAGCAGAAAAGGATCAAAGTAACTAAGGACACCAGAGAAAGAAATGTCACATTATATGTTCATTATAAAAGTCAGAAATTAAAGCAGTTTAGTGTTGAAAGATTGACCAGACATAGCAGTTTATAATGCTTATTTGTATCATTAATCTATTATTAATAACAGTGATCAGCAGATGAATCCCTTTTATCTGTCCTACCTCCCTTATCCTAGAAATTAAGTATTTTGGGGGGGGGGGAATGTTAGATCTAATACCCTCTAGCCTGACATTCTTTGGAAGCAAATAGTCATTGAGTTACAACAGTTTGTTTTATGACCGTTCAAAGTTACGATGGCATTGAAAAAAGTGACCTATTACATTTTTCACAGTTATGACCTTTGCAGCATCAGCATGATCATGTGATCAAAATTCACATGCTTGGTAACTGGTTCATGTTTATGACTGTTGCTGTGTCACAAGGTCATATAATCCCCTTTTGTGACTTTTTGACAAACAAAGACAATGGGGAAGCCAGATTCACTTAATAGCTGGGCTACAACTTACAAACTGCAGTGTTTCACTTAGCAGCTGAGACAAGAAAGCTTGTAAAATGGTGTAAAACTCACTTAATAAATGTCTCCCTTAACAACAGGAATTTTGGGCTCAGTTGTGATCATAAGTCAAGGATTACCTGTATCTTATATATGCTCACAAGTCTTTTACTTTTGCCTTTATCTCTGCATTTGGAAGATTCATTTGGCCAGAATGGTCTTTAAGTGAACAAAAACCTTCATAGAATAAGCTGTAAAGTCCTGGTAGTAAGCAGACTATGATGTGGAAAAAAATTAAGGTGGAAAATATATTAGATTACACCAAGTACCATTAAAATAATTTTATTGTCTTAAATGGCAATCAGTGTAAGTGAACATTACCTTAGTTATGAACTGGGATTGTGCCAGCACTCTTATAATATATTTACAAGGCTGAAAAAAGCCAGCTACACAGTCAAGATGGAGCCAAAATTCTGACAGTCTTTGGGAAATAACTGCTGAATAATCTTAAAATGAAAGTTGCATTCTAGAATACAATAAGGCTATTTACTGAAAGACAAAATTTTTAGGATGCGTTTGTACAATTTTTAAATGGAAAAATAATAAAAGATGATTTAAAATACCCTTGTTGTTTTCCTCATATTATGGAGAACATACTATGGCAGGGCTATCAAACTCTCAGCCCGTGGGCCGGATGCGTCACATGCTGACCATGCCCATAGCCAGTTTAGAAAAGAGGAAAAAAGTCCTGATACCTCACATGACACTGCCGTGATGACATGAGTTTGACACCTCTGTACTATTGAGGACATAGAGCCGTGGTGGCACAGTGGTTAGAATGAAGTACTGCAGACTGACTCTGCCTACTGCCAGGAGTTCGATCCTGATCGGCTCAGTGTTGATTCAGTCTTCCATCCTTCCAGGGATAGTAAAATGAGAACCCAGATTGTTGGGGGGAAATATGCTCACTCTGGAAACCACTTACAGAGAGCACTATGAAGCGGTATATAAGTCTAAGTGCTATTGCTATTATGAAAAAAATTAAACTATGTTCATAAGATTATTTGAATGGGGATCTTTTAAGGGCTTCTTCATGTAGTTATTTTTATTTGCTTGCCTTAATTTTATAGGAATTAAAGTGAAGGAAAATTACTTTTACAAACAGGTTTAGAGATATATTGTTTTGAGCAGAATAGTTGTTATGACTAAGTTTGTGATCCTGTGTAAAATGAGGTCAATGCCTTTAAGGTTGTATTCTTTATCATTTAAGAGACAGATCTAATTGAGTCAGTCAGCTTATAGCACTAATTTTTCAGCAGCAATATAACATTTATTTTTGCACAGATACAGAGGAGTGATGAGGGACTTCACAAACAGCAGGGCTTTGAAATACAATAGGTTGCTCTTTACTTGACCGAGGCATGTAGGCAGTTGGCGTAGCAATAGCACATTCTCTTTCCCAGGTTCTAGGAAACTGCATAGGAAAAGTGAAATGGAAAGGCGGGTTTTTTCTGCTTTAGGGGATGCAGCTGATTTCTCTAAAACGACGGCATTTCATCACTCGCAGGAAGGTCTCCACTTTGTGCAGGTCTTTCTTGAAGCAGGACAAGAGATTGTAGTTTTTCAGCAAAGCGACTTCACTTTGGAGATTGAACTCAAATTTTTCATAGGTGGGTCTAAGCAGCTGAAGGCCGCGGGAAGTACCATCCTCCACCTCCTGGAAATAGATGTTGTAGGTGGAAAGAGTAACACAAAAACATTAAGAATCTCATTCTGCTTCAAAAAAATCTCTCTCTCTCTCTCTCTCTCACACACACACACACACACACACACAAACACACACACATACACACACACCAACTCAGATTTACTGAATTAAGTAGTTAACCTAGGAAATTAACTTATAATAATTTTGTTGCTTAAAAACATACAAGAAACTATAAAGAACAATAAGGAAACAAGGGGATTGCCTAAAGATAAAGAAATGAGTGTAGAAGCCTTTCAACAGGTGGAGAAAAAAGATGAACAAGATACTCAGAAAACAGATGAGAAATTTGAAGAAGCAATGGAAGAGAAAAATCAAAATGAGATGCAAGAAGACAAAGATAATAAAGGGAAATGATGAATAAGTAGGAATCAAATAGATAACGCCTTAAAAGTTTATAATAGGACAGAGAGGAAAAAGAAAAATCTCTCTCAAAAAGGAAAGTTTAGAGGATAAAACAATAATATCTTCAAAAAAAAAAAAGATTAATGGGTGGGTGTTCAAAGGATGCAGCAGAAAGAGACAAAGGGCAGCCGAAGGAATACCCAGTGGGTATAAAAACATTTTTAAAAAGTTATAAGATTCCAAGAGAGAGAAAGAAAAAGGTGATTAAAAAGTTAACAGATGATGGAAGCGATAAAATATGCTAATAAAATGGAAAAGTAGAAAATATAAATAGGGGAAATAGTAGGATATATACTAATAGATAATATTTTAAAGTAAGCTAAGAGTAGAAAGTGGAAGTCTAGGATTAAGTAATTTAACTGTATTATTGACAGCGTGTTAAAATATATTGTAAATTTAAAACTTTTAAGGATTAGAAATTGGGGATGTTGAGATATAATCCCGGAATTGACTAAATTTTGTTAATATTTGGTCTGATCAGTAGTTCTAGATATTTGGGATAGTGAAATTATGGTGGAACCATAAGTAATTTTTAAAATATTAAATATAAGTGATTTAAAAGAGGAAATAAATACATGGTGAAAGGAAATGTTATTTATGCTTAAATGAATTAATGAAAAAACGAGAAAGAACTATAAAGAGAGAATAATATTGTTGAAATTGGAAGATTAGGATTATATATACTTATTTGTATTATCATTGTTAGCATTGTTTAAAAAGGGCATTGACCCAATCAATACACTGTTCACAAAATATGTATGGTGTGAAAGGAAAACTGTAAATAAAACATGAATTATACAAAAAGAAGAAGAAGAAGAAGGGATTGCTTACCCTCATAAGAACTTGGATACCTTGCTCCAAATCTTGGAGTTTTTCATAGACTCTGTCTGAGGTCCCAAACACAAGACTGTTTGTAAACATCCTGCTTAGAAACCGTATAGGATTTAGCCAGGACTGAATGAGAATCAGCGAAAATCTCAGCAGTTCCATATCCTAGAAAAATAGATACCCTTAAAAATGCAATTTAAAGACTTCTGTTTTTCTGTCCTGACTCCTAGAGCCCAAAGAAGAAGAGCAAGGATAATAGCATTCAGTTGTCTGTTTTAAGATAAATGGCAATAGAAGTACAACGGGCAAGAAAAATTCCAACCAGGGCAAACTGCCTATTTTCAGATCAGTTCCTTAAGCCTGCTTTAAACCTAGTTTTTTGCTAAACAGCAGTGACACACTTTTCATTATTGGAGGGGACATGTAGGGACAGTAAGTGATAAAAATGCTTCCTGGGTTGTTTTTAAATGTTTATAGAATATATATCTCTTTTGCTCCAATGAAAACATGACATGTAAAACTAATCCATAATACGACCTGATTTCGTTTTGGCTTAATGTGGAAGGTTCTCTATATAGGAATAATTGTTTATAAGCCAGAGTGGATGGATTTTTAGACATTTAATTAAGCCAAAAACAAACAACATTCTTGCCTAGCTTAGATATGACATTGATTAAATGAAAGAAGTAATAAGGAGAAAATTTGCAGAGGTACCATTTGGAGAGTAGCATGCTCTGGGATGGATTGGTATAATATGACTGAGTTCTTTATACAAAACCATAATCTGTGTTTACCTTTAACCATATGCTGTATGAATCCAGGTTTGTGATTTGTAAAGCATGACTTTGGCTTAGTGAAGTAGATGATCTTAGGTCTTTCTCAGTGTTGAGATCAAATGCTATACAGAATGTCCTTGCATTGACAGAAGAGTACAATTTGTTTGCAGAAAATGTGTTGCCTCTAGTGCAGGGGTGTCACGTGACGTATCGGGACTTTTTCTCCTTTCACTAAACTAGGCATGGGTGTGACCAGTACGTGAGGCATCCAGCCTGCAGGCTGGGAGTTTGACAGCTTATCCTCTTTCTGATTCACTGTTTAATGCTATTATTCTGATTGTGAGTGTAGTTCATGAAAACAAAAGATGACAGTTTAATCTTCTGGCTTCGGTGCCTACCTTCTTCACATCATTACCTGAATGGAAAAATACCTACTAATTGTGCAGTAAATCCACACTATTGTCTCACAAGATCCTCCAATTTGGGACATGTGTTTGACATCACAAGGAACATAGAGAAGGCATGGGGCTATGATGTCAACCCTCTTACCCCCTTCTCTGAAGCACTGGTGTACTCATAGCACTCCAGCAAGAAGAGGAAAGATAATTTCAGAAGTGTTGTATCACTGGGCACCTTTTTGTGCTATCTTTCCAAGCTGAATAAAGAAGATTGGAGTCATGAAGGGAACTAAACGAGAAACAAAAATTTTATTTAGCATCCTCCTCCCTTCCCACATCTTTTTTTATATTAGGAACTTCCAGATATTTCTGTGCTGGAAAGGGTGGAGATATGGAAAGAGTTGGTCCCAGGGGTGGGCTGCTGGGGGTTCGCAGGGGTTTGGGAGAGCCCCTATCTAAGATTCTGAGCAGTTCAGAGAACCCCCAAATCCCACTCCTGGCTGACCCCGTCCCTCCCAGGAGTCTCCACACAGCCCATTTTGGATGCAGGTAAGTGCAGGGTGTGTATGGAGGGTCAGGGAGAGCGAAAAACAGGCCTCCTGGAAGTTTGGGAAGGCTGGAAATGGTCCTGTTTCTGGATCCCAGAGAGTCTCCTGAGTCCGGGGAGGATGTTTTTGGCTTCCCGGTGACTTAAGGAAAGCCTCAGGAGCCCGGGAAGGGCAAAAATGCCCCCCCATGATTCAGGAGGCCAATTAGGCCCCGCCCAATGCCCAGCAACCAGGCAGAGAACCCTTTTCTAAAATTTTTGAAGCCCACCCCTGGTTGCTCCCATCACTCCATTGTAATGCTACATATAATACTGCTGGGTAAGCAGTTTGGCATCATCGTGCAATTGTGATAGACCACTGCCAAGCACTGCTGTATCATATTCTTTAAGGGGAACAAAAACAGCAGAGGAGTTGGATTGGACTAGGGAGACGCCATGCCTGCATCATCTAGGACCAGTCAATAAGCATTTTTTCAATCTCACCTACTGTTGATTACCTGACTTTACCTCTGTAAATGGGTGGTGAAACATAACAGATGTTACACATCTTATGGCTATTGGATATTTTTGGGTTAAAGAGGAAACACAAATGCCAAAACAGCTAAGAGTAGATATGCTATATCTGGGTACCAACTAAATTAAATGATGCCAAAAGGTTTTCTGTATTTCTGTTCATATTCTCTATCTCAGAGAGATGTGGAAAACTAACTTGTGCAGTCTGGGAAGTATGCCTAGATAAAAGACAGTTTACCCATGGATTGTGGTCAAGATAAAAGTAATATCATAAGGAAACATCAGAGGACAAAATATATTGCCAGGGTGTGTTTGTGCCATGGTTAAATGCAAGAGAGTAACAGTCTATGTCTAGATCTTTGCCTGAATCTTGGCCAAAGATATTTGAAATTTGCAAATGTGATAAAGCATAGAGTTTCTAATGTTCTGTCCTCCAGGGATCAGATCCTCCAACATAGAAACAAGGACCTGGCAGCTCTTCAGATGGTTGACTATGGCTTCTAGTCCCTTCACTTTTACCAGAGTGTCTGACTAGCTGTCTGACTCTCCTCTGATGCTTCGAATACATTTATTGCTCTTTGTTAATACTTCTTGAGAACTTTGTGAAAGTGGGAAGATAGGCAACACAAGATTATATATTTGGGGCACCAAAATAATTCTTCCATGGAATAAAAAATGATAGGAGTCGGCTTACTGTTTTTTGCTGAGCTTCCTCTTTCCTCGTGGGTGAAGGGATAGTGTCTGAGTAACAATATACAGTCTGAGAATTCTTGATGGAGTATCGCTGCTCTTCTGGGATATAGGATCGCTCCTTTATAAGTCCCATAAAATGCCACCATTTACAAAGAAGTAGAAAAGGTGAGAGTGTGCAGAGTTTTGAATAACATTATCTAAAAATTTACTAACTAAGCAAAGACATTAAAATCAGAAGCAATGAAATACTAATATTAGCTAAGAGAATAAGCAAATAGTAAATATTTCAAAAGAGTGCCTTATATAAAGATTGTTTGGTTTGTGGCAACTCTAAGTTGATACAGTAATGGAAGATTTGAGAACATATAAAACATGTGAGGGAGGGGAAGCACTTTTCCATATCATTTAAAAAAATAAAGTGCTACTTGTCATATTCTTTTTTACGCTTTAATATATCCTGTGATCCTAGAGAATTCCCACGCTACTTTTAGATGAACCTATTCTGCTTCCAAGCTGCTGAACACTCTAGCAGGAATGATGATGCAACCTAAAAGTTTAGTTGACCTAAAACATGGACTACTACTCACAAATTCCTTGTAGGTATTTGTTGCAAGCTGATGGAGATGCTGTGCTCTTAGGACAGCATTGGTAAACAGGCTGGAGAGTGGTATTGTGGGGAAGGCTCCTCCGTCTGTCCATTGCAGAGCCAAGATAAACAAGCCAATGGTAAGCATAGAGGAAGGTCTACTGGTCCCTGCAGAGGAAGATGAAGGAGGTTGGCTTCTTAAATAAAGACGACATATTGGTAAATCTTCCACTTGAATGCATAATGAAGTGCTAACTGCAAGTTCTTTTCATGTCTGCAAATGTAACACATGCAAAAGATGCATATCTCTGCTGATGCTTCAGTTGAGCAGAGCACCAGTTGAGTTTCTGGGTGGCAGAAGCAAAATAGGAACCCATGTAAAACAGAATCACTGCTATACACAATCATACAGGGTGCATGATTTGAACATTCACTCTCTTTTCTTCAAACCGACCATCACAATGCTTCTAGATGAGTTGATAAATAGGAAGCTTTACAAGTTGCCGTTGCAGCAGTTTCACACATACATGCAGTTCTTGTTTTCTCCATTTTTTAGTTGAGCATTTTTTCAGATACCTGTTTGTGTCAAGTAAACCATAATTAGTGGCATTCTCTCTTTGTTTTTTGTTTCTCCCATGGGAGAATTGGGTCTCACTGTTGCTTCGGTTTTATACTCACCAGTGTAAAAATTTAAAATTTCAGTAAAGAAAATAAAAATAATACACCCTTCTATCTCCCAAATTTAATAATAACCAGGACTTCTTTCTATATTTTGCTTAATGGATATATATATATATATATTGTATGGAAAATTAGTACACAAGCTTTTTTTCAGAATAAATGCTGGATCCACTGAATGGATGTCTTATAGCTATTTCCAGCTCTCCCATCCGTTAAAAAGTAGTAACTTCCCTATTGATATTCAGAAGCTTACCTGAAGCCATGTTGTATCAGGAAATCACAGAGGTGTTCTTCACTTTTCTTGTTGATGCTGCCCCTTCCATTCTGAGCTGTTTTTATACACAAATATAATAATACATATATACACAATCATTGTTTATTCATCTCTGGAAGCTCATCAACATGCAGAGATGCATATATGGAGGGATAAGCCATGTGAATGGGTAAACAGGAATGCTGAAACCTGGATTGTATCACTCGGAGGGATCTGAAGGGGAAATTGTCTCAGTTGTGGCCCTTGGGTCTTGGTGGCAGCACCATCAGAGGATTGCAATCATGGATGGCTTCTTAATAATAAATTACAACTATCACAATATATAATATATAATATGCCATAGTTGAGCAATAAAATAATCTAGCAACCTAAATCCTCCCCTTAAAAGGTGCCAATTAGAAAAAAAATTTTGATGTTCAAATTAAGCCCGAGAGTGCAGCTGTCATATTCCATGGAAAAAAAGAATTTTAGAGGTATCATAGCAGCGAAGGTCATGTCTCTTGCTTTCAACTGTGCGATTTCAGTTGCTGAGCTAGGAACACGGTCTCGGGAGCTAATCCTCACACCCATCATGAGCTCCTTCACAAGACTGTTTTGGGGGGGGGGGCTGATGGATCCTTTGAATTGAATTGTGTTCAGAAACTGATCAAACCAACAGCAACTGCAGCAAGAACTGGCATGATAATTTTTGTAGAACCATCCAGCAAAGGCTTGCATTAGAATTGTGTTAAGTTTGCATGAAGAGTCAGACGTGGAGTGCTTCAGTGAAGAGTTTATTAGTGACTACAGCTCATAACAGACCCGATTTGGCTGCTGCTACTTATAGCCAGCAGAGTTGCCAGCCAATCAGAGTGCAGGATTTTCCCACTTTTAAACCAATCATTTCTGACATTTTACAAGAACAGTTCAAACTAAACCAATGACATTCAAACCTGCATACATAACAAATTTGATTCTGTCTGACTCTCCACCAATATTTAGAATACACTTACTGCTCTTGGTTGAATATTTCTTGGTTATTTTCAGTCCTGGCCCAAGACATTTCATAACTAAAGCAGATTTCAAAACTGCAAAAAAGAATAGATTACACAGTAAGGCACCAGTTTCACCCTAAATTGTCTCCTTGTCATGTTACTTCCTCAAGCAGATTGCTTTTAAGAAGGAGGCTTTAAAGAAGAGACTGTTTGAAATGGTATAGGATCTCCAGCTGGAGTATGGAGTTGGAGTAGAACAGGGGTCACCAACCTTTTTCACCTCAGGCACCACCAAACTCATAATTTTAAATCCCATGGACCACTAATGAATTTTGAGTGACGGTGGCTTGCTGACGTTGATGGTATTCCAGAGCTGCAGTCACAGACTGGCCCTTGGTCATCCCGGAGTAGCTGCTCCTCCACCAAGGTGCACCGGCCTGTCATGGACTGGAGGAACTGCTCTGGGATGACCAAAGGGCCAGTTCTGTGACTACCACAGCTCTGGAATATGGGACCGAATATGGGACCGACTTTCCCACCAACATCAGCAAGCCACCAGTGGCGGATTTCCCTCCCCCACAGTTGGTCTTACCTTCCAGTTCCAACTTGCGTGGCTCTACTCAAGGTAAGGTTTGCACTTGGTCAAAGGATGGGGGCCAGTGGGCGGGCGGGCCATGTGGGCAGCGCAGCCTTTTGTTCCTGTGCAGCCTGGATTAATTGCTTTGGAGGGACATTTCTCAGCGACCACCAAAATTTTCTCACGGACCATCAGTGGTCCCCAGCCCACCGGTTGGCGACCACTGGACTAGAAGACTTCCAAGGTCCCTTCCAACTCTATTAATCTATGTTCTATGCTTTGCACTGTTAATGTGTCTGCTTTTCTGCTGAACAAAGTTTTCTCAGCCAAATGTGTTTGTGGGGGAAACAGTATGTGGGGGAAGTATAGATTTATTGGTTAAATTATTAGCCCACCATTCATTCAGGAGGTCTAGGTGGAAGAAATAGCTCCCTCTACTGTTTTTCCCATATGCAAACCATTTTCTACCTAGCAGTCTCCCTGCCTGAATTTATGGAGATGCTCTTGGACATTCAAGCAGTGCTATGGAGCCTTAGGCTACTGGTCTGGGGTGAGAGTGACATATCAGCAAAAGCTCCATAGCCAAACCTTGGCATTTCCATTTCAAAGGATCAACTTTCACTTCCGTCAACAATATGAAATGCTGGAAACATTTGGCCAGTGGCCAAGCAGTCCTTTTGTGTGGCTTGCTGACTGGAGAGTCACACCCACTTCCCAAATTCTACCGTAAGAATGGGTAACTATTTCTGCCTCGGGATGCTATGCTTTGCCTTTATATTCTGCCTGGAACCCCAGGAATCATGGCAGCATTGGACTGGTTGTAGCTAACAGGTCAGGTTTCTTTGAGGGGACTTGAAGGATGACACACAGACTTTCTTCCAAACTGGTAAAAGTAAACTTGTTTTGTGTTGATTGTGGTGGTTATGAAATCGTTATTAAAAAGCAGAATGACTGACATGGCTTTTGGCTTTCTACCTCCCTCTCACAAATCTTTAAAAGGTCTACCAATTTTGGGTTGCCATCTTTGGGAAGGGATTTGGATTGGGAAAATGGTTCTTGGAATTGGGGGCGGGGCACAAATTGCCCAACTCTGATCTAGCTAATCAACCAGGATGCTGGGGAAGAGACAAGCAGCAATACCAGGACTGGTGTTTTCATAAAGATTCAAGATGGGGAACTTTAATTTTGTACCCCCAGCACTTTGGGGTACATTGTCGTTTGGATATTGTATAATTTTATTCTTTTATGCTGCCTTCTATATGTTTTCTAGCTCCTCCCAGCTGCCTACATGGCCTTCATCAAGAAGACACTTTAAAAGTCAGGTGTTTACCCTGACGGAGTTCCACATCCCAAGGACTTGAACATGCATCAAAGGAAAAATTGTACTTTCAAAATGTGTGTTCAGGGGAAACAACAAGTATGCATATATACATTTCTCTGTTCTGGTTTATGTTAGGTGGATGAAAAGGCCACATTTCTTATTGTGCTGCTTTTTTATATGAATTTAAATGAATGCTAAAACAGGTCTATAGGCTTGTTAGCTTCACACCCTAATTCTGTAAAAACATTTTAAAAAGAATAATTGCGCAATGTAAAGGCATTATTTAAAGATTTAAAATATTTTGTAAAAGGTTCTTTAAAGCAAGTATATCAGAAAAGCGAAAATTTCCTGAAAATTATTTCTTTACAATATTTTTATGCTGCCTATAATGCTATAATATCTCTCCCCAGAACCCACCACTTAAACAATTTCATCTAGTGGGATCCAAGAGAAGTGCTTCTCTATTACCATGCCTGCCTTTTGGAACAGTTTGAAATGTAGATCGCTCTGATTCTGCCGACTATCAGGAGCTTTTAAAACTCAATTTTTCACCTAGGCACTAAGTCTGGAGATTTGTGCCCATCTGCATTGCTTTTGATTGGATGAAGTTGGCCATGATACATTTTATTACTTTTAATATATGTTTTGTCATTGTCAGATGCAAAGAATCTGGAGCATACATTAAGTTGCACTTCAGAAGATTTATTGTTCAACCCTATATGCAAGAGTCTAGTTAACTGAGAGTTCAACTCGACATTGACGCCAAATAAGGGTCAGTGGAATTCAGGAGGGGTTGGACTTAATCTCCAGATTACTTATAGGAACATAACAACTCTAGGCTGATGTTTAGTTCTGCCCCTAACTCTGGTTGTGTCTTCTCTTGAAGTCATTATATGTGATTTCCATTTGTGTGTGCTGTCCTGATTGGGTAGCTATATAAAGTGTTTGAATACATAAAGTGTACAACTTTAAAATACCTTTTGCATAATTTAAAAGTTGCTAATGATTGTTATTGTGGAAGAAAAGACTCAGTTCTTATCCACTCCTTTAAAATCCCTTTTGGATTCTAAACAATGGTAACAACCATTTCTTTAATGTTTCATTAGGCACAATTATGGCATTGATTTATCTCTTTGTATACTTGAACTTAAACTTTTAGGCTTCAGCCCATTGAGGACTTTGTTTACTTTTGAAAACCAAAACGAAAAACACTGAATGTTCAAAATGTGGAGGATTTAATAATTGAGAGCAAAGTTCTGTTATTTAGGTCACGATGCTGTATGTTAATCTTTACATAGCAAGTGTATTGTCTGCTCATCAGTCGCAGAGTTGGTAACACGCCCACAGGGGCTTATGCAAGCCAGCCAGGGAGCTTCCAATCTGTAACATTTTGAAAAAATGTTTGATGTCACTCCATTAATAAACACAGATTTAGGAGGTGAGTTGTGTGCCTCTTCTCAGAAACCCCCCATATGGGCATGATGATAAATCATATAAAGGTCATCTCCTAGGAAAGCCATTGTGGGAGGGAAAGAAGGAAGTTGCATCCCATCCATCTCTGATGTCTAATAACTGAGGAGGCAGAAACACCTGGGACTGTTTTTTTCTTCCTTTGTCTCAGATTGTCTTTAGGTAATGACCATATTTTGAATACTTTATAAAATTCTGGTCACTTGCACCTCTTGAGGTTGCACCATTGCTGGAGACAACACAAAAAGACAAAATGGAACATACTGTCTTTGAGAATGTGTTCTAGCTTTGCAGCCTCCAGTGTATTGAACTATGACTTGCTCATTGGGATGCTGGGAGTTGTAATTAACCAAAGAGAGAACTAGGGGTGGGAAGACAGTGTATTAGGAATGATCAGTGACAGAAAGGGGCTTCTGTTAGACAGCATCAAATATGTTAAGTTTGCATGAAGAGACAGACGCGGAGTGCTTCAAGCTCTTAGTTTATTAGTGACTACAGCTCAGAATGGAACCCAATTTGGCTGGCTGCTGCTACTTATAGCCAGCAGCAGCAGCAGTTGCTAGCCAATCAGAGTGCAGGGTTTTCCTGCACTTTTTAAACCAATCATTTCTTACATTTTACAAGAACAGTTCAAACTAAACCAATGACTTTAAACCTGCATACATAACACCCTTCCCCACTAGGTTCAGTCCATACCAAACCCCAGCCTATCTAATGTATTCTTTAAATAGGTGGGCTCTTACGGTAATGCTGAGACCATGGTTCAGATGTTTTAAGGTTCTCACTTGTGAGGGAGGAAATGTCTGCTGACATTTTTACTAGGACTTGTAGTAATGGTAGAACCTGTTTGGTTACTACAACCTCTCCTCCCAATCCATCTCCAACCCAATGTCAGCACCCAAATCAGGTAATGATGTGCAATCTTCCATTTGTGAAAATGGTTGTTGGTATTGTGACAGGTTTTGGGATGGTTCCTCCTGTTGTGTTAGCTTACACATGGGGTTGATTCTGCTTGTTCATTACACTCATGATCCTCCCCTTCCCCCTAGAAGAGGCAGTAGGTATGGGAACCAGAGAGGAGCAAAAGCGATGCTCCTGAGGCAATCTGGATCTAACTGATCAATGTGCCTGCTCCAGAGGACACCATCCTCCGTTTGTACCCTGTAAGACCTGGGCCTGTGATTTGGGTTATCTCAGCAGGAATCCATAATGGTTCACCCATGTTTCTTAGCATAAACAGAATCACCCACAGTGAATGTGAATTTGCTAGTGGAATCTAGTGGGCGTTGTGGTGCATAAGTGGGATGAAGGCTATCAAGGGGAGACCTGAGTTTCCTACCCATCAACAACTCTGCTGGGGATAAATTAGTTGAGGGTTGGGAATGATATTGAACACTGAGAAGTTTTTCAACTCTCTCAGTGATATCCCCTGACCCAATTGCTGAAGTTTTTCCTTGGTAAATCGCACCATCACATGCTCAGCGCTTCAAGTATAGCGGCCCAGGGCTGTCAGGGCATGTCTGATACCCTGTTGTGCTAGATATGATTCAAAAAGGTTGGATGTAAATTGAGGGCCATTGTCAGAAACAAGCACATCAGGTAACCCGTGAGTTACAAAAAGCTTTTAAGCTGTTTGATGACAGCATCAGTTGTGGTGGATGCCATAGGGATGACTCTAGCCATTTGGAATATGCATCTACTATAATAAGGAAAGTGCCCTCTGGTAGGGCCAGCAAAATCAATGTGAATCTGGACCATGGGCCCCTAGGACATTCCCATTTCTGTGGGGGGCGAGAGTGGGGCAGGCCTGACTACCTGACAGTTGGGACAAGATGCAACCCAGTTTTCAACCATTTTGTCAATACCTGGCCACCATACATAACTCCCCAATCCCTTCATTCTGACAATACCTGGATGACCCTCATGTAACATTTCCAAAACCTCTTTTTTTTTTTTCAGGAATAACCACCCTGTTACCCACAACAAAACATCCTCTTAATACAGATAATTCAGTTTGCCTGGATTTAAAAGGTTGGGCAAGTTGAGGTAGATCTTGAAGAGGCCAACCTTTCTTAATCCAGCCTATAACAGGAGCCAATAAAGTGTCTTTGGCAGTCTCTCTGGCAATTTCAGCAGCGTGTACTGGAAGCTTGGCAACAGTTTCTAGGAAAAAGGTGTAAGTCTCAGGAGCAAAGTCCTCAGTGTGAGAAGGAAGTGGGCAGCGACTCAAAGCATCTGCATGCCCAATGTCTTTGCCAGGCCTGTGGATGAGTTTGTATGAATAAGCAGCAAGAAATTCAGTCCACCTCAGCATTCTTGGTGACAGGATAGTGGGTAGGTTTGTCTCCTGCCACAATGCCTAACAGAGGTTTGTGATCTGTGACAATGGTAAATGTTCTCCCATATAATACTCATGGAATTTCTTGACAGCTGCAACAATTGCCAATGCTTCCTTGTCCAGTTGGCTGTAATTCCTCTCTGCTTTGGTCAAAGTGAGAGAAATGCAATAGGAGCTTCCTCCGCTGGGAAGCCTGTGGCTCAAACCCCCCCCACTCCAAAAGGGGATGCATCACAAGTCAGTACAACAGGCAAATTCTCAGAGAACTGTATCAGTACAGCATCAGACATGTGATTAGTCTTTTAATATTGTTAAATGCAGATTGTTTTTTCTGCCCCAGACCCAGCAGACTTTTTGTCTAATAATCTGTGCAGTGGTTCTGCAATGGTTGCCTTCTGAGGTAGGAACATGTGATAAAAGTTAATGAGTCCAAGGAAGGCTTGCAAATCTGTTTTACATTTTGGTCTAGGGTTTTGATTGCCTGAACCTTGGCATCTGTGGGTGGATACCATGCTTGTCAATCATATAGCCCAAGAACTCAACCTTGTCAGTTCTAAGAGTGCATTTTTTCCTTGACTTTTAACCCCGCTTTTTGAATCTGGTAAGGACTTCTCTGAGTCTCCCTTGTAACTGAGTGTCATTTTCAGCAGATTAACACATCATCAAAGTAAGGTACTACCCCTGGCAGTCCTTGGAGCATCCTTTCCATAAGGCTTTGGAAGATGCCTGGTGCCACTTACTCCAAACTGTAACCTTTTACATTTGAAAGCACCTCTATGAGTCACAATGGTTTGGGCCTCTGCAGTGGCATCATCAACTGTTAATTGTTGATATGCCTGGGCCAGATCCAATTTGGCAAAGACTGTACACCTGCCAAGTGAATGTAGTAAATGATGCACCACTGGAACTGGATATGCGCTCTGTTGAAGCGCATGGTTCAATGTCCCCTTATAGTCTCCACAGATTCTCACTGACCCATCTTTGACTGTGTGACTATGGGTGTCTCCCACCTGGAGTGGTCAGTGGGCTCTAAAACTCTTGAGCTATTAGTTTATCTAATTGTGCATCAATTTTTCCTTTAAGGCAAATGGGACTGGCTTTGGGCTAATTGGGGCACCTTGGGATCTAGATTGAAAGTGATAGGGGTCCCCATATACTTGCCCAATCCATCTGAAGACCTCTGGAAACTCAGACTTCAAGGCCTCCTCCCATTCAGTGTTGCTCACGTGATTGATGCCAGTCACCGATGCCTAGTGGATTGAACCACTCAAGTCCCAGCAAGCTTGGGCTTGTCCATGATGGTCAGGGCATTTGGTGTGGCCTTTGAACTTCACGTTGAATTCTCTTGTTCCAACTACTGGAATCTTGTTCCCTTGGTAGTCTTTAAGAGTCAGTGCTTGCTTC
The DNA here is from genome assembly GCA_009733165.1 of Naja naja. Lineage (NCBI taxonomy): Eukaryota > Metazoa > Chordata > Lepidosauria > Squamata > Elapidae > Naja > Naja naja. The sequence continues at coordinate 90,514,043 of CM019155.1, forward strand.
TTGAAATGCTTCTTCTGAATGTTTGGGAGTAGTCTGTGAATAGTGTCCCATGACACCATAGATAAATATGAGCCTGAGTCCACTTCCATTTGGCAAGGCCTTCCTTCAATTAGTACCTTGACATGCACTTTTCTGTTATTGATAGAAGAAGAATGACCAATAGTTACTGTCTGATGAGTTTCATTCTTCCCATTTGTCTTCTGTGCTGCTCCCCATTTTCTCACTGAGGTTGTTGGGCTTGAATTCTTTTGTCAGGAAACTTCCTTCTGGGTGGAGTTCTGGATGATTTGCAGACTCTTGCTAGGTGTCCTCTTTTTTCACAACGGAGGCAGATGGAACTTGCATTCAGTCGGGTGGCTTCCCCACAACCTCTGCAGTAGAAATCTTGCCTCTTTCTTCCCAGGTCTTTCTTTTTCTCTCCATTCTGAGTCTATAAATTCCTCCACCTCACTACAGTCTGACTCAGAATCTATTTGCTCACAATGAGTTGTTGTGGACTTTTCCACATCAGGATGGCTTGTGGTTCTGTTAATTTTCTTCATGGCTGCTGCTGAGGACTTGGGCTTCTGCTGAAGAGGCTTCTATTGCTTCCTTCAGCGTGATCTTAGGTCTTAGTAATTTGCTCAAGCACCTTGTCTTTAAGGCCCAGAACAAATCGATCACATGGCCTCTTCTAAATTGTTAAATTCACATGCACCCCAATGTCTCTTAAACTTGCCATGAAGTCGTTACATTTTCGCCCCTTGATCCCGACGTAAAACTTCGTGTCTCTTAATGGCACGATACTTGTGTAGAATGGGCTCTTAACAACTTTTCTAAGTCAGGCCATTCCATTACCTTCACATGCAGCCCGCCAATGCCTTTGCCATCTTGAAAACTGCCGGACGAGTGCGTGAGAAAGACCGCCTCTTCCGCTTCTGGAAATGTCGGCAAGATCGTTTCCTTCCAGATACATTTGGAAACGATCTGCAATGTCTCCCAGTCTTCCCGTCATGGATCAACGGGCTGGGTGTTCAGCGCAGCCATCCCTCTTCTTCTGTTCCGCGTTGCCTTCTTCTTCAGGGAGATCCCATTCGCCACGCCAGTGTTAAGTTTGCATGAAGAGACAGACGCGGAGTGCTTCAAGCTCTTTTGTTTATTAGTGACTACAGCTCAGAACGAACCCATTTTGGGCTGCGGCTGCTACTTATAGCCAGCAGTGCAGCAGTTGCCAGCCAATCAGAGTGCAGGGTTTTCCGCACTTTTAAACCAATCATTTCTTACATTTTACAAGAACAGTTCAAACTAAACCAATGACTTTAAACCTGCATACATAACAAAATAGATAGGAGAATGTCAGGAAGTTCATTAGCATTAGCATTTGGCCAGCAAACTGTTAGATACTGTTTGTGTGCGGACATGCCTTCATATCAATGTTGATTGGTGGCAAATGTTGGGACTGTCCTTGCAGTTTTTGGAAAGATTTCAGAAATAATTTTTCCATTGCCTCCTTCCTAGAGCTGAGAAGACTGAACCAAGTTCAGGAAACTCAGAAATAGACCTTTTTTCTGGGCTAGAAATTTCTGCTAGATGAGCAGAGTTGAGGAAACAGTCAAAACGATTTCTATAAGAGTCCCAGGTTTCAGACGCCAGATGAAACGAAGGGTACGATGGGTGGTAATCATCTTTCTTCTGCTTTTAGTTAGTGAAGACTTCAGTGACTTCAGCCCGTTATTAAGTGACTTCAGCGTAGTGACTTTCAGCTCTGTTGCTTCACTTGGCTGATCTCACCCTTGTCACCAGTGTTAAGTCAGCGACTTGAGAAACGAGGCTTACTCAGAAGTTAACTTCAGCTGACATCTATTTGTAACATTAATGGTTACCACGGTGGCTGCCAGCTAACAGGATGGCTGGCTGACAGGCAACAGCTGACTCTGTCGATGAAGCTCCTTTTATACTCAGCTGTCAGATGCCAGCAATCAGAACAGTTCCAGTTCCCACTCCTCAATGCAGACCGAAGGGAGAACTGTTTCCTCACAACGCAACAGGTTCCTTCTGTTCCTTTGGCAGTTCGATGAGAACAGATCTGTTGAATCCAAAAAGAAAGATGATTGTGAGGGATAAATGTAAATATTTTTTCACAGAGGAAAAGGAATCAATGACTGACACAGAAGATGATGGCTTTTTTTTCCTTTGCTTCAGTAAGAAACTCTTCCTACTTCCCCATCTTCTGTATATAAAAAAGATGTGAATTTCCAAACATGGTCTTGTAAACTAATAAGAAGGTCTGTGGACCAAATCAAGCCTACCAGTCAGAGGTTGCCTGTCAGAATTGAAGATAGGATGAATTCAAGCTTAATACACCATTTAGTTACCCTTATTTGTCCCCCTCACCAATAATTTTATAAAATATTTTATCCTTTTTTGTGATATTACTACCTAATGGCCACATCGCTGTGGCTCTTTTGAGACTGAATATTATTATATTAAATCCTGCTGCAGTAATGTGGTCCCCCTGAGTTTTGGTGTTCAAGGAAATAAGCAGTATATGAAGAGTTTGGAGAAGTTTATCTTTTTCACTACAGGACTTTGAGATATAGTGGGTAAATAAATTAATATAAGGATCTCTAGAACAAATCTTTAGCTTACCTTAATCAAACAAATTATTAAAATAACCATCTCCGTTGTTAGTGAAACAGCCAATCGCCACACCAATTGATGCCATTCCCATACTGTGGAATTTCCTGCTTTGGTATCTACAAGGTTAAAAAAAGAGAAGTAAAGTGGAAGATGGGCCTTCACGTATTTTAACATCATCAACTCCATCCTGACTAATGTCATAGAGGGCAACTTGTACTCATTGGTATGAATCAGACTGTTCTTTGACAACTTGGTTCTCAGATAATGCTATGCTAGAATTTGCTTAATTTAAATCTTAGCCCACATCTAATAAGATTTTAGCAACAACTTTAATCTAAACTCATAGCTTTAAGTTATTTTACTAAGCCATACATGTTTTAATTATTATTATCTTGAACTTAAAATCCTGGTTTATTATTGGTTTATACTAATACGTGAGGTCCTTACCATTTCATGGTAACTCAAGACAAGACAAAGGCAAGTTGCAGAAATCTTGTTCCCCTCCATGCAGTCTTGTAATTTTCCCTGGCAACTTTTTCGTCATCCATCCTGTCTGCTGAACACCAGACAGATGGAAGAGTCTGTCTGTGAATCATCTATTATCCTACAAAACCCATTGTGGAATTATAAAATTACAGTGAAAATGATTATATAAATAATCATTATAACGATATAATACATTATATAAAAATGTTTACAAAATATTAACAAAAATCTTCATAAATCACTGACAAATGTAATTCTATAAATATAGATGGAAAAAATATTGCTTTACATCAATTTGGGGGGAAAAAGAGATACATCTAGGTAACCAAATCTTATAATATTCCTATTTGTGCACAAAAGCCTAACCCTAACCCTAACCCTAATTCCTATTAAGATTATTTATCTAGGTTGTTTTACCTCATCAGAAGGTTTCTCCATTTTTCTGGAGCTTGCTATAGTCATATTGGTTTCATTTTTAATGAGCAACAAGTAAGATTTCAGAGCAGAAGCTTCCTGAATGATATTTCTCTTATTGAGGAGTTTCATTGCAAGGCCTATTCTAGCGATGAAAAAAATCACAAGGCTTCTGGATAGTCAGTTCTCTGCAGTCCACTTTAATCATGCAGATCAAGTGGGCAATTAGGTTCCTCATAGGCTCATTAAGGATCAGATGTGCCAACTGTTTTTGCACCTCAGCTTCAAAGACATGACCCTGAAGAAAATAGTTATCAATGCTTGACCAAAAATCAGAAATCAGGGGAGCAGAGGTAGTTTGTTCCTGGTACTCCCAGTGTACTTTGTTGGACAATGCTTTATCAGGCAACAGTTTGTTGAAAGTTTCAGACTCCTGAGTAGATATTCTGGAGTTGCTTCCTCCAATTATTAAGTGTCTGATTTTTTTCTTGATTCCTGTTCCTTCTCAGGTTCCTCCTCCGAAAGTTTATCTGTGATTTGTTCATTCTGAGTATTTTTCTCTTTTGCCTGCTCGCTGATTACAACATGGCTGGGCCTTGCTGATCTATTGCCAGATTTCAGAATAAAGACCACTTTATCAGGCTGTTCCACACCATCATCATCAACTACAATAGAAGAAGTCAAAGCAGGCAGCTGAGTTGGAAGATGTAAAATGGAGCATTTCTGTAAGGAGTGAACAGATGCTTGAGGAGTGAACTGATGCTTCGGCCACCTCTTAACTTTCAGAGCTTCTGAAATTTCTGTAGCCACATCCTTTTGGATCTCCAACTCATGAGATTTCTTTTTTTTTTCCTGTTATTTTTGCTTTGGGTGTGACTGGTGGCCACTTCTTCACCTTCTGAATTGCTTGTTGTCCTGGAGGCTTCCACCATTGTTGCATCATGGTGTATGAAATCGTTTTTACTTGCTCTCCTTGAAGTTTTTGTATGCTTTTTACGAATTGTCGCCTCTTCTTTAGGAAGCTGCAAAATAATTCTTCTCCTGTTTGCTTTTTCCCAAGCTCATGATCTTCTTGTATTGTTTTTGGATGCTTCTTTAACCATTTCAAAGGGCTTTTAGATCTCATGGTGAATTCACCAGAATGTTCTGAAATTTCTGTGGCCACTTCCTTTTGGATCTCCAACTCATGAGTTTTCTCTTTGTTTTCTGAAATTTTTGCAATTTCTATAGTTAAATGCTTTTGGACTTCCAACTTTCGAATCTCTTCATTTTTGGTTATTTTTGCTTTGGGTGCCACTTGTAAGACATTGGATGATTTGTACAGTTCTTTCAGCAGATTTTCAGGGGATCCCATTTCATCCAAATATTCATGAGGATTTGATTGAGTTAATCTACATAATTTTAAAATTGATGACCTAAGAAATTCAATGGAATTACCAATTGTCTCCCGAATACGCACATTGTCATAACTGGGAGAATTGGTATTTGTTCTACAATTAATGTTTGAGGCTGGGCATAGAAGTATGAATCCATCCAACCTTTCTAAATACACCAATAGAATTCCAACCAGGAAAATTTGGGTCGCAGAGTGGGCAACACATCTCATGATGCCCATCCCCTCTTGCTTGCTTTTCCCAAGTGAAGGATGCTTGGAATATTGCAGCCAACAATTGAAGAGATTCTATGTGGTTACCAAACAACCACATGTTGTGCCATATGGAGGCTGCAGGAAAATGTGTTGACAATTTCCAATGGATCTAGCCAAAACTAACTTTCAAATATCTGTGATCAGAATAATCCTTTTATTGCAGAAATATAAACTTACATTATGTCTATGTTCTCTCTTAGATACATCATTCTTTCAGGAGAGAGACGAGAGAGAGAGACCAAAACCAAAGGAAGTACTTTTTATACCTTGTGGGAGGGGAATTTGCAGTGATGCATCATGGGACATGTAGGCTTAACATAAGGGACAGCAATGGCAATGTTTCCCTATATGACTAAAGCAGTTTGGCATTTTACCTTAACAATTCCCCTTCTAAAGTCAAACTGATTTACCATTGAGGAACATTAACATTGATATCATCATGCATCATTTATGTATTTATGCACAGTTTCTTTGTCAAGAATGAATGTTGATTTGAAGGAAGGGGTTTGGTCAAAATATCTGCAGTTTGTTCCTTAGTCTCACAGTGTACTGCTTTTATGAATCCAATTTCTGACAACTGTCTCACATGCTTGCACTTAATGTTGATGTACCTTTATCTGTGGCCTACAGCATCGGCCTTGGATATATCTATTGCTGTTTTGTTGTCCTTCTGCATGATTATTTTTATTTTTTTATTTTATTTTTAATTACATTTATATGCCGCCTTCTCCAAGACTCAGGGCGTTACAATTTTTGAGCACAATCCAATGTGCTCAGCAATAGCCTTCATTCCATTGTATATGCCTGCTTATTACTAAGCGGCATTTTTACAAGGTCAGCTAATTGCCCCCAACAATCTTGGGTCCTCAATTTACCTACCCCGAGAGGATGGAAGGCTGAGTCAACCTTGAGCCTGGTGGGATTCGAGCCTACAGCAGTTGTAGGCAGCTGGAACTTAAGAGCCTGAGCCACCAAAGCTCTTTGATTATGGGGTATGAAGGTTCTTTCCAAATGTCCATCACTAAATCGTCGAACCAAATTAAGTTATTTGCAGCCTTTGATAAGCAAACAAATTCGGCTTCTGTAGTTGAAGTTGATACAAGTTTTTGTTTTCCAGTATACCAATGGATAGGACTATCATTTAGAAAAATAACATACCCTGAAGTACTTTTTTGTGTTTTGACATCTCCAGCCCAATCCACATCTGCGTAACATGAAAATTTGGGGGTGCTCGATGTATTTGGATTAAGCGACAAAACTGCATCTGCGGTTTCAGATCACAAGCAAGATTAAATACCTAGGAATATATATTACATCAAGATGTAGTACACTGAAAGAAGATAATTATATTAAACTTAAGCAGCAGATAGCGACAGACCTGGAAAGGTGGGAAAATATGCAATTATCTCTTATTGGTAGAATATCAACAGTTAAGATGAATGTATTACCTAGAGTTTTATATTTATTTCAAACGATATAACTTTGAGAATATTAAAAATGACAACTCAGGAAGAAAAAAAAGCAGTAACAGCAAAAGTGACCCAAAAGTAATTTAAATGCCTGAGTACAATCTGGGACATCAGCCTGATTTCCAAAGGCAGACTTTAAAAAAAAAAACACCAAACAGTTAAACTGAAAAACAATCCCTCCTGGTTTCATATTTATCACACTTGGTAAACACTAAGGGGCATTTGTGGGGAGGAGAGAACATGATGATGGTATGTGCATTTAAGTACCATGGCAAACAGAAACACCCTTTTATCAAATGTCATAACTAGTAAATGATTGCTGGTGGCTTTTGGTGATTAAATCATCACATGCTTATTATTTCCTATGATGTCCGTCCATTGTGTGCGAAGAGGACCTGGACATCTAATGAGTTGTGGGCTGTCCACGATGTGTCCGCAGGTGGCTGGTAAGGCCTATATGGGCACTGAATGTTTGCCATATGTTGGGCAAACATGTGTGGGCACCATTGTTGCAGCATTTGCAGCTCTGGCTTTGTGGAGTTCTCACTTCTCTTGTGCTATGGTTTCTCTTCTGTCTTCAAATGTCTGACAGCTTTGGTTGATCAACGTGTGCCATATCAATGATCTTGTACCAGGGTTTCCCAGGAGGTGGTGTTGATGTGCAGGGACTTGAAGGAGGCTTTCAACATATCTTTGTATCACTTCCTTGTCCCCCATGCAATCGCTTTCCTTGAGACAGCTCACAATAGAGGAGCTCTGTTTAGGGTCTGGCATCCTTGCAACATGGCCTGCCCAGTGTGTCTTGATTTTTATCAGCAGGATGTGAACTGATGGCAGGTCTTCTCTGGAGAATACTTCTGTGTCAAGCACCTTGTTCTGCCACTGGATCCTCAGAAGTCTGCAGAGGCAGGTTTTGTGGAAGTGGTTCAATTGCCTAGTGTGCCTCCTGTATACAGTCCAAGTCTCACTGATATACATCAGGGTAGTTAGCACTACTGCTCAGTCGACTTTGAGCTTTGTAGCAAGACTTATTCCATGACTGTCCCACACATTGGTCAGTAGTCTGCCATATGCAAAGCTTGCCTTGGCAATTTTGCATTTGACTTCAATGCCAATTGTCACTGTGTGGGAGAGAGTGCTACCAAAGAATGTAAATTGGTCCACTGCTTGCAGCTTTTTCCCCTTTGCTGTGATGGTGCGTTCTTGGTGTTGGGCTTTCTGAGCTGCTGATGCATCCCTTCAGTCTTCTTTGTGTTAATGACGAGGCCAAAGTTGTCACATGCCACTGCAAATTTCTCCACACTGACTTGCATTTCCTGCTCTGATCCAGCATTCAGGACACAGTCGTCAGCAAAAAGGAGGTCTTGTAGCACAGTCACCTTTATCTTGGTGACAGCTTGGAGTCTTCGCAAGTTGAACAGTTTCCCATCAGATCTCTATCTCAGGCTATCTCCCAAGGAACTATTCTGGAAGGCGTCTGACAGCATGGTTGAAAACATTATGCTGAACAGGATCAGTGCCAATATGGACCCTTGCTTGATGCCATTTGTAATGGGAAAGGCCTCTGAAGCTTTTCCGTCATCCAGAACATAAGCCATCATGTTGTCATGGAACTGAAGTACCATCAGGATGAATCTGTCGGCACCCAAACTTTGACATAATACGCCACAGACCTTCACGACTGACAGTGTCAAAAGCCTTGGTGAGATCTACAAAGGTGATGTAAAATTCATGATTCTGCTGATGACACTTCTTTTGAAGCTATCGGGCTGTGAAGATCGTGTGTACAGTGCCACGTTCTTTGCAAAAACCACATTGTGTCTCGAGTAATAGACCCTGTTCCAAGTGGTCAGTCAGGTAGTTCAGCAACACTCATGCAAGGATCTTGCCTGCGATGGAAAGCAGTGATATTCCTCTATGATTCTCGCAGACTTGTCCTCTTTTAGAGGTGTATGATGGATGCATCTTTCAGTTCCTGAGGAATGGATCCTTGATTCTAGAAGGATTGGAACAGCTGAGTGAGTTTATTGACAAGCACTGCACCACCATCCTTATAGACTTCCACTGGGATCACGTCAGATCCTGGGGCCTTCCCCCTGGACAGCTGGCTGATGGCATGTAGGGTTTCAGTCTTTGATGGTAGGGCATTCAGGCTGTTCTTCTGTCAATCACCTCATTGTTGCTGGGAGATGAGAGGTTCAATACGGATTAGAAGTGCTCAGCCCAACACTGTAGAATCAGAGTCTTCTCAGTAATGAGAGTTGCACCATCTGAGTCCAGTAGAGGAGAGCTCCATGAGGGCTGAGGTTCATACAAGGATCTGAGGGCTCCGTAGAACCGCTTAGCATCATTTCTATCAGCAAACTTCTGGATTTCATCTGCTTTGGCACTCAACCAAGAGTCCTGCATCTTGCAAAGTTTGCTCTGTACAGTCCTGCGAGTGTTGTTGAAGTCATTTTTCTTAGCTGTTGGCTATGGGTCATTCTGATAAGCACGGTGAAGGCAGTGCTTTTCAGCAAGTAGGGCCTTGATGTCTTCATCATTTTCATCAAACCAGTCCTGCTGTTTCCTGTGTAAGGGTCCAAGAACCATTAGTGCAGAAGAATGCACAATATCCCGGAAGTGTTCCCAGTCCTTCTCAACATTTCCCTCTAATTGCAGCTGAGAGTTGGTTGTCAAGATTTTCTGCTAGTGAAGCTGCTGTATTGGGGTTCCTCAGTTTACTGAAATTGACCTGTTTCATCACTGGTTTGTTTCCCTGCGGACGTCTCTTTGGTTCAATGTGAAAGCTTAATTTGGAGATGATTATGGTCAGTCCAACAGTCAGCACTCGGCATGGCCTTGGTCACCCTTACATCCTGTCTGTCTTTCCTCCACACAATGACATAATCAATAAGATGCGAGTGCTTGGAGTGTGGGTGCATCCAGGATGTCTTTTTGCGAGTGGGCAGGTGAAGATGGTATTGGTGATGATCAGATCATGTGCTGTACATGTCTTCAGTAGTAATAGGCCATTGCTATTACATTTGCGATTCCATTTTTTCCAATGATGCCATCCCAGACAGCATGATCAGATCCTACTTTCACGTTGAAATCGCCAAGTAGAATCAGCCTGTTGGTGCACTTCACAAATGAAAGTGGGACATCGAGATTTTCATAAAACTTGTTCTTTATTTTATCCAGATTTGTCATTGTAGGTGCATAGGCACTGATCAGTATGGCCTGTTTTCCTCTCGGTAGTGGGAGATGGAATGTCATGAGATGGTTGTTCACGCCCTTGGGAAAATTGGCAAGTTTGTGGATGAGATTATTCTTAACTGCACAGTCAACTCCAGACTCATGGCATTGGTCACTGCTGCATCCACACCAGAAGAATGTATAAACACCTTCTGTTTCTGTGAGTTGACCTTTGTTGGCTAGACAAGTTTCACACAGGGCCACAATATCGATGTTAAATCTTGCAAGCGCTCTGGTGACCAGGGGTGTTCTTCTTTCTGATCAATCTGCTGAGGTTGTCTTGAAGTGTGCATATGTTCTATGTGTCAATGGTAACTGGTATCACCATATGTTTTCTTTGAATTTTTGTTATTCTACCACATGAAATGGGATCCCCTCCAGCCACGGTAAGCTGGCCAGGATTCTGTGAAGCAACAATGTTTAGGGCACCTTTTCTAGCCCCTTCCTCTTACTTCAGAGGTGAGCAGTGCGGTCTTAAAGAGGGCCGCTCAGTCACTCAGGTAGACACCAAATCAAGCTGTTGCTCCAATCAGCAAGAAGATGACCATTAGACCTGAGCCTCCTATGTACAGGTATGTGGTTACAGTTCCCAGTGTATCCACACCTGCTGCTTCATTGCTTGCCCATCGCCACAGGACTTTAAAGGTTTTTGGAAGTTGGGAGATGTCAAGACTTGCACATGAATTGCCCCTGACCTCTGGAATCAGCTTCCCCTGGGACTCCGTCTGGCCCCTGACCTCTGCGCCTTCCGCCGTTTATTGAAGACCTGGTTATTTAACCAAGCCGGGCTGTGACCCTTTGGGGGGGGGGTTATCATGGTTTTATCATGTATTTATGTAATTATATTTCAATGGGGCTTGTTAGTTTAATTCTTTTTTAATTATTTATTGTTCTTGTTGTTTTAGTTGTGAGCCTCTTGGAGATGGGGTGGCATACAAGTCTCATTAATTAATTAATTAATTAATTAATTAATTAATTGGATTAAAGTGAGGGAGAGGTGCACATAGTCAGCCTCACTCTTTCTTCCCAGATTCCATCTTGCTCCAATTGCAGGACAGCAGTCGAGAGTTGGAGATGGACTGGGTCCAGAGGTTGACCAGGGCATCTTTCGTGTCTTGCCGTGCTCTAGTGTACCATGTTGCTTGCAGAGACTGCCCTCATGACCGTTATCCTACTCTAGCAGGTTTCATCTGTTCAATCCGCCAGAATCTGTCTTCACATGCTCGGGATAGATAAATCCCAAGATTGTTGGGGGCAATTAGCTGACCTTGTAAAAATGTCGCTTAGTAATAAGCAGGCATATACAATGGAATGAAGGCTATTGCTGAGCGCATTGGGTTGTGCTCCAAAAATTGTAAGCCACCCTGAGTCTTCGAGAGAAGGCTGCATATAAATGTAATTTAAAAAAAAAATCCCTATCTCACTCAAGGTCAATGACTCAACAGCTACCTTCAATCTGGTTTGGCTAGCCTGTCAAAGCTGTTGCCCAGGGTGTGGCTGCTGCACATGCTACAGCTACTAGGAGCCACAGGTGAGAGCTGAGTGATAGATGGGGACCAAAGGTGGATGAGCTGCCGTAAAAGGACACAACATGCCCCTACATCAGAATACATTCCTCCCTGAATACGCCATACATCCCATCATTTCGCTATATCTGCTGTTGATACACATACCTTCCCCAGAATCTACCTTTGAAGAAAAGGAAGAGCCAGCACAAAAATAAATAATTAACTTAATGACTAATTTAAATTACTTGCCTGCATAATAGATTGCTTCTATTTAAACATTGACTGATCTCAATCGATATTTATTTTTATTTATTTATTTGATTTGTCAATCGCTTACAAGATAATAAGTATAAGGGTAAACATAGTTATGAATACATGAAATGAATACATATAAGAAAAATAAAAGAAACAATAAAAGAAACAATAGGACAGGGACGGTAGGCACATTGGTGCGCTTATGCACGCCCCCTTCAGACCTCTTAGGAAAGGGGTGAGGTCAATATCACCAATATCAATATCAGATATGACCTGGCAATTCTTATATAAATTTCTCTCTCACACACAAACACAAGCATACAGACCCTAGCACACCCATACGATTATTTCTTAGTCCTGACAAGAAAAGGAAGACAATAGGGTGGGATGGGGAGCTGGACTGGAGAGAAAGGTGAGGGAAAAACTGGAGAAGGGAAAGGAATAAGTAACTGAAAGGGAGAAAAGATGTTACAAAAGAGGGTATTTCAGCCCAATTGACTTTACCAAGACTAATCTCAAGGGCATCCATACTTTTCAATAGCTGTATTTGCCAGTATTTGCGTCTCATGCTCCTTCCTTTCTGCTCAATAGTTTCCACTATTCTTAGCAGCTCATTCCCTCAATTTGCAGTGACCTCAGTGTAGGGTGGGGGAAATATTGGGTATTTATTATAGAAAGCTGTTATCTATTTTATTGAAAATATTTGCTACCTGTTAAAAAATACATGAGGCCATGTATATTTCTATTTTCTATTAGTAAGTCATTTATTAGAAAAAACATATAAATAATACTGTCTCTTCAATCATCATACTAGGCAATTAGTCTTTTCTTGGAAGAGAGCTATCTTCTAGTGGTAGCTTGCATTTGTTAGCTTCACCATCCAAATGCTCTAAAAACAAGGAGAACCAATTTCCCAGCTGCATAATGTGCTTAAAAGAGAAGAGAATTCCTTGTTTAGATCAGCAAGAAGGAAATAGATTCTTTGTCAATAATCTGCTATTCTCTGTCCATGTTAAAATTGCACAAGATCTCCTTTTCTCCTAGAGGGCTGTGAAATGACAGTTCAGTTGCCTAGGAAGAAAGAGAAAAAACATCTTGATCATTTATTTTTACAAAGGCTGAATTCTTCAATTCTCACAGATTTTTAATGCAGTACATTTTGAAACATTCCAATCTCTTGGCGCTTTCTGCAGAGTTTAACAGAAGCCACAAATTGCAGAATGGGCTTCTTCCACATACAGTTTTATTCTTTTTCCATCAACTTTCCCTGTAAATTTTCACATGGATTTCTTGGAATGACATAGGATTTTACCTATTGTTGAAAGAAAAACCCATCTATTCAGTTCCAATCCGGGAGAGGGACATTGGAAATAAAATGGAGGCTAGCTGCTTAGGAAAGAAGGTCCGCTTATTGTTGAACAGAACTACCAACAGCATGTGGTTCTGGGGTAGCTGACCAATTGGTTGAATGAGTGGATGGGTCTTTATAGGTTTCCATGATGCTGCCAGGAGTTGTGCAATGTCTGAAATGCTCCTAAGGGTTGTGCAATGTAGTGAGCTCTGTGCAGTGGTGGGATTCAAATATTTTTACTACTGGTTGTGTGGACGTGGCTTGGTGGGTGTGGTTTGGTGGTCATGTGACTGAGTGGGCATGGCCAACTCCACATCACTCACATCAAGAGGCACCTTCCTTGCCCCGCTTGCCTGGCCTCCCAAGCTCTTCTGGTTTTTGTCTATTAATTTGTCTACTACTACAGTGTCTGGTTGATTATCTAATGCCTACCTGTCCTTCTGGATCTGGAACTCCCACAGATTCTTAGCTCTATTATTCTCCACAATCTTCTGTGGAAACTCCTTGATGGCTGGCTAGAGAATTCTGGGAGTTAAAGTCCATACATCTTTCAGCTGAGAGATACTGATCTACCCCTTGGGTTCTATCTAGTGTAGTAAATCCCTGCTTCTATGGATCTGGTGCTTAGTGCCTGTTCCTGTGCTGCTATGATCAGTGATCAGTGCTGCCTTTTACACACACCACTTCAGGAATAATTATAAAAATGATGATTTCTCACTCATTTCTTTACTAGTAGTAGAAACAAAATAAGCAGCCATAAATGTCACCTAAAGTTGGAACCCAAAGTCAGACTTTCAATGTTAGGTAGCACATGCTGATAGACTGCAGTGGTTCAAACGGTGCCAGAGTGAGGGCTTGCAGGACTTTATGAAGGTGTGGACCACTGGATGGTGGGCTAGGGAGTCCAAATCTCCATAATTCAGCACCATGGACAGAACAGCCACTTGTCTGAATAGTGTGCTAGGTGAGAAACCTTTGTTGAGGGCATCCTGCAAAAAATCCAGGATCTGTGGAATTGAAACTGTCGTGGGATCCATCTCTCTTCTGGTACACCACTTACAGAATGTTTTCCAGGTAATGTCATATATTCTATTGGTGGAAGGTCTCCTGGAAGCTTGGATGGTGCATATCACTTTTCATAAGAAATTGTCCTTCCTCAGGATCCTTCTCTCAAGTGCCAGGTGGCCAGTTGGAGCCGCTGAGGCTCTGGGTGTTCCAAGACTCCCTGCCTGATCTTGTCCTGAAGAATTCTCCAAAGATGGGACACTGACACTGATGGGACTCTATTCATAAGCAAAACAAATACTGTAAGCAGAAATCCATTCAAGACAGGAAATTTTGAAACCTTGACAGAATGGTTAGAAAGCAGCTCCTCACCCGTTCCAAAAGCCATTAGCCACAGTAGGAATTGCCCAACATCCTTTCAGAACACAAGCCCCTTCATTGCACCAAATCCAGAGCAGTCCAAACTTCAAAGTCACAGAAACCTGGGATCTCAGATAAACAATAAGCCAGAAATTGATCAGATTAGGTCAGACAAGCATTTCCTTTTTTGCCTATAGAGCCAGCTATGACCCTGACCTAACTCCTACATGATCCCATAGGAATCTGACAACAGCCAATAGAATATTATAGGACATTAAAGGAATAGAATATTAAAGAACAGGAAGCTCAAATACAAAGTCCAAAGAAGATATAAAAATCCACCCACTCTCTTTTGTCACTTGCCCAGAATCACATATGGTTCTGCTTCATCAATAAACCATCTTTCCAATCAACCTCCATGTTTCTCCCAGCTTGGAAACGAAACAGATGGATATTTTCCTCCAACAACATCAAATCAACAATCAAGACAACAATATCCCAATCAAGAAACTGCCAAAGCAAACAGCTGAATTAAAGACCCGCCAAGACCATCCCCACTGACAGGGAAGCCACTAGAATATAAAATGAGAGCAAACTCCACTCCCTTCTAGCACTGATGATGTTACCTAGTTTGGGTCTGCAAGAAAACAAGCAAGTTCAGAGAGCAGCAAGCGTCCCATGTCCTAGATAGATAGATAGATACATAGATAGATACATAGATAGATAGATAGATATTTGCAAAATTGACAGATTTTTCATTCATTTTTAATTCAATATTTACTTATTGATTTATTATTGTCTCACTTCCCATTCCATTTTGAAGTGTTGCTTGTGTGATATACTGAGAGAAACAAAAATACAAGTGTGATGCAAACTCAAAGACCTGAAATGAATTATACAGTAGGATTTGAAAATAAAATTCAGAATGCCTTAAGTCCAGAGCACAATAGTAAAAAGAAGTATTGTATCCCACTGAACTGTTAGCTATTGCTTACTGAGCCTGTTTCTGTTCTGTTGTTCCACTTAGTTACTGCTGTTATATATGAGACATTCAGGAATTTTAAAAGGAGTGGTTTTCATACCATACATCTGTTTAACACATCTGGGAACCTAGGTCAGTACATTAGTGGCCCCCAATCTTGGGGGCACCAGGACCTGTTCCATGGAGAGAGGTTTTTCTGTGGACTGGAGGAAGCATGGTTTTGCAGGCTTCCTGCATCTCGCAGTTGGGGCTTCCCTTGTTTGCTCAGCCCAGTTTCTGACATGCCATGGCCCAGAGTTGGTTCATGCACCTGGGGGTTGGGAATCCCTGCTGTAGAGGTCCAGATATATCACATTTCCCTTAAACCAATAGATGGCAATCTAGGACCATGAAAAACAATCATTTTATTAAAAATGAATTTAAAAAATGAGCTAAATCCCATGGAACTAAGTCTCACAAGCTATCATATGAGATTTGGGGAAATTTTAGTTTCTGTTAAAATCACTTATTAATATTGTTATGCTTACAGAACTATATTAACTTTACAGTAGAAAATATTATGTTCTCCTGAATGTTTACTTCCATCA
Source organism: Naja naja (assembly GCA_009733165.1). Lineage (NCBI taxonomy): Eukaryota > Metazoa > Chordata > Lepidosauria > Squamata > Elapidae > Naja > Naja naja. Next base: position 90,529,964 of record CM019155.1, read on the forward strand.
AGAGTTTAGTGCTAGGATATTTCTAATGCTAATTAAAACGTTAATATTTCTGTCATTAAAACAGGAACACCAAATACCTGCTATTGTCATGTTAAGTGGAGTTATACATTAAAAGGGAAGTCACCAGGAAACTTTTAATGAAATTTGGAAAGAGAGAGAAACAAACAAAACCCTATTCTAAATAGGAAACTATTAACCTAATATACCGCAAGCAATTTGAATTTATTTATTTATTTATTTATTTATTTATTTATTTATTTATTTATTAATTATTTGGATTTGTATGCCACCCCATCTCAAGACTCTGCTGCTCACAACTAAAACAACCACAATAAATAATTAAAAAAGAATTAAACTAATCACAAGCCCAAAATAGTAACAAATCTAAAATTTAAAATAATTTAAGAAACCATCCCCAGGAGGGGTCACAGCCCGATTGGTCAAACAGCCAGGTCTTCAAATCATGGCGGAAGGTGCAGAGGTCAGGGGCCCGGCCGGGCCCCAAGGGTAGTTGGTTCCAGAGGTCAGGGGCTGCGACAGAATAGGCTCGTCGCCGGGGGACCGCCAGCCAGCATTGACTTGCCGACGGGACCCCGAGGAGTCCATTACTGAATCTGTCTACATAGTCCGATTACTAGAGTTACGTCAGTTAGTTGTACAAGTGTGATTTCATTGTAATCATTGACAGGAAACCATGATGTGGGGTCTAAAGCCCTGGACTGGAAGTCAGAAGAGCCAGGTCCTAGTCCTCCCTCAGGGAGAGAAGCTGGAGGACTTTGGGCCAGTCAGTCCTTCCCAGCCCAAATCAGCCATGAGCCACTTCCTTGCACCATGCACGAACAGCTCTGCATAAGAGCTTGGTGAACACAATGCAAGAACTCTGTAACCATGAGACAAAGGCAAAGATATAGATATATTCTTGGGCTGGTTCCCATTTTGCTCTAACCCATCATCTGGTAAAGGGTGAACAAAATGTGGCTTTGCAGACCCATTTTTTCATATCAAGGTCACTTCCAAAATCAGAGCCCTCAGATTCCATATTAAAATCATGAATCCGATAGCACAGATTTCAATAGGTGTGTGCTCTGCATCTAAAATGCTGGGAAAGGTGGAAGTGCAGAAGCCTAGAAAATGGCCAGCACCTGTGCGGTGGTGATTCTACCTCTCTAAGCCCTCTCCCCAGCCAGCAAAGCAACATTGGCTATAAAAGCTGATAGACAGCTGGAGAGAGGGACAAGATGTCAGTGTGTAAGAAAGAAGGAAGGAAGGAAGGAAGGAAGGAAGGAAGGAAGGAAGGAAGGAAGGAAGGAAGGAAGGAAGGAAGGATGTGTTTCATATATGGAAATAAATAGTCAGAAGTAGCCTAAAGCATCTGAAAAAAAGAGCTAATTTCTCCAGTATAAGGACTCAAAGCTGGCTTGCATCACCGAGACCTGGTTGGGGCCGGAGGGTGGAGTCCCTCTGGTTGACATTTGTCCCCCAGGTTTTTGAGTGTTGCACCAGTCACGACCCCAGGGAAGAGGTGGTGGGGTGGCTATTGTTATTCGGGAGACCCTGTTTCCAAGGGAGGTCCCTGACCCGGAGATAGGCGGGTGTGAATCCCTCCTCCTGAGGTGTGGGCCTGCAGGTCAGATGGGCACGCTGCTTACATACCTGTCCCCCAGCTATGTCTCAGCTGCCCCGCCTGGGCTCCTTGATGCCGTCTCGGGGGTGGTGGTGGAGTTTCCAGAACTCATAGTTCTGGGTGACTTCAACCTGCCCTCCTTGGGACTGGCCGGGTTTGGCTCAGGAATTCATGGCCTCCATGGAGGCCATGGGTCTGACCCAGATAATAGATGGCCCGACTCATGAGGGGGGTAACATGCTCGACCTGGTTTTTGTCTCGGAGCAGTGGCGGAGTGGTCTGGGGGTGACATAGTTACCCACCCCGCTTCATGGTCAGACCACTATCTCCCGCTGGTCTTCCATCAACCTGCCCCACACCACTGGGATGAGGAGCCACCCAGATGGTTCCACCCCAGACGCCTGATGGACCCTGAGAGGTTCCAGGCAGAGCTGGGGTTTTTCCTGCATCCCTACCCACAGCCCTGCCGAGGTCCTTGCGGCTACCTGGCAACAGTCAGCCACGGGGGCTCTCGACAGGGTTGTCCCCATGCGCCCCTTACTGGCAGATCCCGGTCAGCTCCCTGGTATACCGAGGAGCTCCGGAGATGAAGCGCGCAGAAGGGGACTAGAGAGCAGGTGGAGGGTGACCCGCCCGGATCTGACCGAGCCCATATTAGGACTTACCTGGTAGCGTGAGGGGCAGCAGAAGATCTTATTTCTCCACCCTCATAGCATCCGCAGATAACTGCCCAGCCACCCTGTTTGGGGTCGCCGCCCCTCCTGCAGCTGGGGGTGGCGGACTTTGCGGGCAGAGCTGAGGAATTTGGCCAGTATCTGCAGGATAAAATCGCCAGATCCGGGAAGGGTTGCCGGACTTGCAGTGGCCTGAGGATGGGGATGCGAGTGGTCTGGCCAATGTGATCTGGACTGAGTTCGATCCTGATTCTGAGGATGAAGTGGACAGGATTATGCTCTACCACATGTTTATTGGACCCGTGCCCTTCCTGGTTGGTTTATGCCTCCAGGGAGGTCACGCGGCTGGCTCGGGCAGTGGTCAATGCTTCATTAAGGGAGGGGCTGTTCCCTGCCGCTCTGAAAGAAGTGGTGGTGAGGCCCCTTCTGAAGAAGCCTGCCCTTGACCCAGCCTTGAACAACTTTCATTCGTCTCCAACCTTCGCTTTTAGCGAAGGTTGTTGAGAGTGTGGTGGCCCAGTAATTGCCACTTTTCCTGGAGGAAGCAGACTACCTGGATCCATACCAATCGGGCTTCCGCCCGGTACAGCACGGAGACAGCATTGGTCACGCTGATTGATGATCTCTAGGGCTCGGACAGGGGTTCTTCCTCTGTCCTGGTCCTGTTAGATCTCTCAGTGGCTTTCGATACCATCGACCATGGTATCCTGTTGCACGCCTCGGGGTTGGGAGTGGGAGGCACTGTTTTACAGTGGTTCTCCTCCTACCTCTCGACGTTCGCAAACAGTGTTGTCAGGGGGCAGAGGTCGACTCCAAGGTATCTCATTTGTTGGGTCCCCCAGGGGTTGGTCCTCTTGCCCCTCCTGTTCAACATTTATATGAAGCCACTGGGTGAGATCATCCGTGGCTTTGGGGTGAGTTATCATCAGTATGCTGATGATACACAGTTATACATCTCCACCCCAGGCCACATCAGTGATGCTCTCTCCGTGATGTCCCGTTGTTGTCTGGAAGCAGTGCGGATCTGAATGGACAGGAACATGCTTCACTCAATCCGCCAAGACAGAGTGGCTGTGCATACCGACATCTCGGTCCAGTTTGGATATTCCATCTTTGGTCATGGGGAGGAGGTGTTGCCCCTGTGGACAGGGCACGGAATCTGGGGTCCTCCTGGACTCACGGCTCAAATTGGAGGAGCAGGTGGGGCGTGGCCAGGGGGCCTTTGCCCAGATCCGCTGGTTCACCAGTTGCCCATTCCTGGACCGAGATGCCCTGCGCACAGTCACTCAGGCTCGCATTTCCTGACTCGACTACTGTAACGCTCTCTACCTAGGACTGCCCTTGCATACCACTTGGAGGCTTCAACTGGTGCAGAATGCGGCCAGGTAGTGATGGGAGCCTCCGATACTCCCATATTACACCCCTCCTGCGACCTGCATTGGCTTCTTGCCCTCCGGGTGAGATTCAAGGTTTTGGTATTAACATTCAAAGTCCAGCATGGCATGGGTCCAGGTTATTTATGAGAACGGCTCCTCCCAACATCAAATACCAACCGCCCTGTATGGGCACACAGACAGGGTCTCCTCGGGTGCCGTCTGCACTCAATGTCGCTTGGCGGTGACCCGGGAGGGCCTACTCTGTGGCGCTCCCACTCTGTGGAATCTTCTTCCGCTGGAGCTCCGTTGGCCCCGATCTCGCACCTTCCACCACGATTTGAAGACCTGGCTCTTTTCACAATCTGGCTGTGCTGATTCTCTGGGGGTCGGTTTTATTTTAACTATGGGGTTTTAACTTTAATTCTGTTTAATATGTTTTTAACTAATTTATTTATTGTTGTATTTTTAGCTGTGAGCTGCCCCGAGTCCTTTTTGGAGAGGAGGCGGCATATAAGTCGAATAAATAAATAAATAAATAAATAAATAAATAAATAAATAAACAAACTTTCCTGATGAGGTCCGCCTGATGTCAGAGAGCACTGGAGGGGGTAGTTCAACTTTCTCCTGGTGGTTGATTGAACAGCTGTTTGGCTGTAAGTGGAACAAGTGGTTAATTAGACTTTTCCCTGGTAGAGGCTCTGTTGATAAGGCATTCTTGAAGTCTGAGAGTCAGATTTTATGCATGGAAGTGCCAGTATCTCATAGTTGTACTGAGTTAGAAGTGGACTGACTGCCTAATTATAAAAAATAAAAAAGGAGGAGGAGGAGGAGGAAGAGGAAGAGGAGGAGGCAGTTGGAGGGTTGAGAAAGTGCTCAAAAAAGTTTCATTTTGAAGAGCACACAGGCTGTCCAAATTTCTACTGCATTTTTATTGTCTCTAGATAGAAGGCATTCTACCTTTCATAAGTCCATCAGTTGTCTTTCACAGAGTACCAGCTGGTTTAAGGACCAGGTGACGGTTTTTCTAGGCCTCCATCTGCCTCTGTGTCCTCCGTTGTTTAGGATTTGCAGAGTGATCCCTACAAGCTTGTAGGAAACCCCTGTGTTTTGCAAACTTTCATCTTTCTTCTCTTTTTTTTCCTTTTTCCCCTGTCACTTCCCCTCATAGGTAAGGTTTTCCTTTCCTTTGCTTGCTGTTTATGATTTCAACTGAGACTGTTTGCTTTGGCAAGGTGAGCTATTTGATTGAATTGTTGCTTTACTAATAGTTTATAAAAGAGAATGATAGATAGATAGATAGATAGATAGATAGATAGATAGATAGATAGATAGATGATAGAAAGAATGAAATGATACTAAGAATTGTTTGTAATAATAAAAAATCAGCTTGCTCTTTTCAGATGTTCTAGGTAGCATTTCATAATTATCTAAAGTTTGGTTATCGTGTGAAAATCTGTGACAATCAACTATATTAACAGGAAACGTACTTTAATTGCAGCTTACAGAAATTAAAAATAATATAAAAACAGATTAAAATATTGAAAAGTAAAAAGCTACATGAAAAATATGTAACAGAATCTTCAGTATAAAAAGTAGTCAAGAACATCAATATTATTCATTATTTTATAGCCACATCTGAAATACTAAATATTTATTCCATATACTTCTAAAACATATATTCAGGATATTCAGTGTTAAATTTCTTGGGTGAAGAATGTTTATCTTTGCCACTCAAAAATCTGCCTTTTAAGACATTTGGCCCAATAAACATATTTTATAGCATTATACTTTTGATAGTGTCAGTATCCTGAACCAATTTTTTTTGGTGTAGAGATGGCAGCAATTAATTTATGATCTGTCACAACTAATATTTATGATATAAAACTAGTTTTTATTGTGATTCTTAATGCATTTATAGTTTGAGAATAAACATTTCATCATTTGTCTTGCATAAGACTACGTGGACATTCAGAGATGTATAGAATCTAACTCCATTATAAAAGTTTGTAAGTCATAATGCTTATTTTGAAATCTGTAATTGATCCTTTAGGTAAATGATGCTCGTTCATTGATAGATAGCCCTCTTCTTGAGGGAGCATACTCTGAAAAACTGATACATTTGGCCTGTGACGGGTTGAAGAGCAGGTAATAATTTCCACATGCTCCAATTTGTTAAGTACCAGATCTTTCTTATTGAGGGTTTTGCTTACAGGGTAGGGAGGGAACACATGAAAATCTTGATTTTTGTCTTAAGGAATGGGATACATTGGTCTCTAGCCATCCCTATTCCTAAGCCTTGACTAATGAATGCTCCAAGAGTTATCTAATACACTTTCTATTTGTTCCAGGCCATCTCTGTTCCTAACGTCTAGCTCAGGTCTGGAAGTGCCTAGCTCTTTGTCACTTTAATCAGCTTTCTACCATCCGGAATTGTCACAAGCTTTACACTGGTGAAGCTTTTTCCCTGTGCCAGTCATTCATTGTTTTTCCTCACTCTGAAAACATCTTTACATTTATCCCTCACAATCATACGTCTCTTTTCAAATAAAAGAGATCTGTTCTAATAGCTCTTCAAAGGAATGGAAGGAATCCAGTGGTGGTATTCTACCTGTTGTCTCAGTTCTGGCAAACTGGTAGTAAAAAAATGCTACTGATTCAGCCGAACCGTATTTCTGACAATCAGCTGTGCCGCACGATTTAGATTAGCTAGAAAACAGGAAATCATAGCTGATCCCCCCCTTGCAGTTGTACTTACCTTGCCAGGAGGCTTCCCTGAGGCCCAGTAGGCAAAAAACAGGGGTGGGTGGTACTGCAAAAGGGGGAAAAAACCACATAGCTACACCCACCCAGTCACATGACCACCGAGCCATGACCACCTAGCCATGCTCACCTAACCACACCCACAGAACTGATAGTAAATTTTTTTGAATCCTATTAGATCTTGCGATCGGCGGGAGAAGAATTGAGGCATCTCAGAATAACAATTGCTAACAAAAGTTTATTGCTAACAGTGGATTGCCAATGGGCATTCAACTAGCTGCCCCCTGCACTAACGGCAGCCTGAGGCGGCTTCCTCTGACAGCTCTTTTATACTCCCAACTGTCAGACGGCCAGCCAATCAGGTAGCCGTATTGCGCCCCCTAGCTTGTGAACCAGAGTGAAGACTCCGGACACAACAAATCCCACCACTGAAGGAATCCCTCAGGAAAAATGGTAACTCTTCCCTGGAGACACATAGTTATTTGCAACTCTCTACTCTGAAAATCCTGTTTATGAGGAACAGTCTCAAGATTTATTGGCCATATACCTATGAATGTAGTTTTTAAAAAGCAAATTTTAGTTCATATGATGCTGCACGTGAACACTAAAAATATTTCTGAATGATATGCTCTTTTGCTGGCTGAATTTGTATGTAGAGCATTGGTCCTGGTATATTCCTACAGTCCCATATCCTTTTTTCCCCATTCTTCTTGGCAACTTTAAACAATTTTCTGTGCTGAACAAACACTAAACTTGAGATTGCCAGGTGGGCATGTATGCTACCAAAGCCAAAAATAAGTAAAACGCCAAACAGATATGTGGTTACCTGCAACATGCACTCTTAAAGATTTGGAGATAATTGCAGGTGTGTGTTTTGGCATAAGAGGCAATTAAGGCTTCTGCTGCCTGGCTATAATTTGTACATGCACAGAAAAGTCTTGTGACTGAAAAGGCCTTTTGAGTCTATTTTGAGAACTGTAAATATATTCATCTTTCATTTAAATGATAAGACTTTGTGTACGCCTGCAGTACAAAAATATATGCTATATCATTTGCTTTGAACATTGTCAAAAGGTTTTATCCAGGCTAAGATCTCATTATTTTTCTCTTTGTTTCTTTAAGGACATTTCTGGGTAGAAAAAGAAAAATACACCCAAAAAATAGGTATGTAAATACAGAAGCAACCACTGGTGATCAATTTTCTTTTCTTTCCACATTTCCATAAGTATTACAGATCTGGCTGAAAGTGTGACTAGCTTAACTAGATTCTAAAGCAGGGGTGTCAAACTCGATCCCATTGTCAGCCATATCAGGATTTTGTTATTAAGAATTTATCTGGGTGGTGTGGCCAGGGTGGGCTGGGGCCAGGGCAGCATGGGCCAGTTCCTCGCCATCTCTGGGACAGCCACATGGGACAACTCTGGGCCTATCACATGCAGGATCAGGCCCTCGGGCAGTGTGTTTGACACGTCTGATCTAAAGGATATTTTAGTTCAATATGAGTCTAACCAGCCAAATATCCTCCATGAATGATAAATGCAATGATATATTCTTGCTAGACACTGTCACTGAGCATTGAACTTTCATTCTTTACTATCATATGTGGCAACCTTAGAAAGGAATAAACAAATGGGCTATTGGAGCAGCATCAGAATATAGGTGTAATGAGATGCAGGGGAAAATGCTGCAGCTTCTACTCATTCAAGCTGAGGGGTTGATATATGCCATGAGGGATGGTGTGTGTTTTTTTTTAATTGGTTTTATTATAAGGTGGATTTTTAAAATTTTAGCAAGCTGCCTGGAATCACTAATGTGTGAGTTGGATCTTGGATGGTTACATAAATTTGTTTATATAAATAAATAAAAATATATTCTTATAATTTTGGGAGTATGTTAAATTCATTGAGGCCTTCTTTCTCGCTATTTTCTCTTTAATTGTTTCTTTAAGGGCATTTCTGGGTACAAAGAAGAAAAAAACAGGTATGTAAACAAGTAGCAACCACTGGTAATCTGGCTATATTCAATTTTCTTTTTGGATCTGAAAACATGGCTCCATAACAACGAAAACAACAGCAGCAGCAACAACAATAGTAATAGTAATGCAAATTAAAGTATGACTGAATGGTGGGTTTTTAAAAATTTTGCAAGCTGCCTGGAATCACTTATGTGTGAGTTGGATGGTTACTTAAATTTAAATACATAAATAAAAATATAATCCTGTCATTTTGGGAGTATTTTAAACTCAGTGAGATTTAATTCTGAATAAATAACTTGCAGGATTGGTTGCAGTGTTTGCCTTTACTTGGTAACTGAAGTCTATAACCATCTACTGTACTCCCTCAAAATGTAGCTGTTCCTGTTTTAAAGTCACTCATTGAGACTGAAGGTCATTTTAACCAGGCAGATAATCACTCCATATTGATAGTACTGTGGATAAAGATGGCAGCTTCCCAGCCATTTCTCCTGAATCTTCCAGTTTCCTCCGCTTCTCACCATTTCTTCTGGATCCTGTAAGCCAATCATTGTCTTCAGGAATAGAAGACACCCTTATTTTCTGCGCATGTCATAGTAATTCAGAACCATTGTAGCTTCTCTTGTAGAATGAGAAGAAGACTATTGTAATAGCCAATGGTCTTGAACCCACCTTGTCCTACATCTGTAATTTCTAGATAACCAACAATTTGAAAAGTCCAATATATATACTATGGTATTTAGAAATAAAGCAGCGTTTTAAACCATTTGGGTAGACATTTGTATGACATAGTTCTCACATTGTGCCAAACTCTGAATTACCAGAAAATTATTTATGGAATAAATCACAATGGCTGGATTTACAAAACCTGAAGGGAAAATCTGATTAGTTTACACTTAAATGTGTGATGTGTTAGGCATGTCTTACAGTTTTATATACTTCGTGTATTTGTCTATTATTCCATTCAGCTTCACATTGTGTTTCATTAGGCAAAACTCTTACTGGCCAATATAAAAAGCATCTGAAGGACACCAGTGTAGAAAAGGCTGCTTTAAGGAGACACCGATCCAAGATACCTGTTTATCCTCATGTTTCGAATCAAAGCCACATCCTCCTGGATTCTCCACTAGAAGCAGGTCCCATCTAAGCAACTGCTTGTTACTCTCTACCACGAATTAATAATCCTTAATTTAAAAAAAACTAATTTTAAACTAATTCTTAGATATGAGAAAGGGCATTGTGGTGTGCTATCTCTGATTTCATTTTTAAAAAACCAGATAGTACCATCTCAGTGGTAAGGTAAAGTATAAAGCATTCTTGGTCAATGGAATATATGCAGGCAAAAGTATTAAGTTCCCTCATCTTAGCTGGGTGCTGCATTAGTTTTAAAACAAGCAATGTGAGATCTTTTTCCATGACCATTCAATGATGTCGTTTGTTTTCTATTTTCAATTCTTTTGCTATTATACCCATGATGTAATGTTTTCCTTCTTTGTGGGAACATTGTGTCCCTGTTGTACATTATTCTGAATGTCCAAGAAATGTGTAGTTAGAACAAAGAGTGCAGGCAACAGAATAAGAGAGAGGATCATACAGTTTGTCATCTGATACAATACCTATCTTTACTGGAACCAAGATGTTAATATGAAACCTGATTTGGTGATGAACAGGAATGGATGATAAAAGGGCTGATAAATTTAAAGATAAAACCTAGCGGTGTGGGCAGCTTGCGTGCGTGTCAAGCTGACCCTTTAGCAGGCATCGGTATGGATAAGAGTTGCCTTGCAGAGACCAGTTTATTTCTCCCTAGTAAAATGCAGAGGCCCAGCTACCACTATGGGATGGCCGTAGAAACAGCCAGCATTCCCACTCTGTGAATTTTATGCAGGGTTTATGCAAGCCACCAATCTGAAGCTTACAGAAAGAAACAAATAATGGAATCTTTTCAATCCATCAGCCACAACATCCATAACAACTCTCTTTTATTGGAACAACTTCAGAAATGGCAGCTGCATTTCATGAAGAATAGCCAGACATTGAATTGGAGTACCCTATTAGAAGCACCTTTTGCCCTCATATCCTTTTGAGGAGTTTTCAGAAATATTTCTGGCATTCAGAGAACGAGTTAGGTAGCATCCACTCTCTGATTCAAGAAGTTAGTTTTTATGGTCATAAGTCCATACAGTGGATGGTTGCCTGGAACTGTCTAGCTGGCTGAATGCATTCACTGCCATATTCAATGGTCAGCATGAATTCAGTTAAGTAAATATAGATTTTCTCCTGGGGGAGGAAAAACCTTTAAATCAGTGGTCACCAACCAGTGGGCCAGGGACCACTGGTGGTCCATGAGAAAATTTTGGTGGTCTGCAGAGAAATGTCACCCCCAAAGCATCCCCCAAATCAATTAATCTAGGCTGCGTGGGAACACAAGGCTTGTGTCGCTTGCATTGCAAACAATACAAGGTAGTGAGGGGAAGGGGAAAGGGTGGAGGGAGGGAACTTGCCCCACGCGCCCCACGTGCCTGGCCTGGCCACCAGACTGCTTCTTTCCGCTTCTTTCTTCTTCTGCTTTTGGCTGCACGCAAGAAAAGCAGCAAAAGTATTTCTTTCTCTTCCCAAACTCCACCAGAAATGAGTCATTGAGACCCTGCAAAGCATCCTGCTCCAAAAGGCTGTGCTGGCACAAGTCTCACAAAGTCTCACTTCTGGCAGAGTTTGGGGAAGAGAAAGAAAGACTTCTGCTTCTTCTGCTGCTTTCCTTGCATGAAGCCAAAAGTGTCTGTCTGTCTGTCTCTCTCTCTCTCTCCCCTGAGAATGGAGCTGGAGACGGTATCCTGCGATCCCAAATAAAGAATGATCAATCAGTAGGATCAATTGGGTGGGGAATTTTCCTGCAGACTTTTTTTGGGATTTTCCCAGGGTCTCTGGTCCACAGGATTTAAAATTATGAGTTTGGTAGTCCCTGAGGTCCAAAAGGTTGGTGACCCCTGCTTTAAATGACTGAATGTGTTAGCCATAATAATTATTTTCAACTATTGTGCTCAATTACTGTTCTTGTTTTTACTGTTGCTTATTGTTCTTAGTTGTGATTTTCTTCCATATACTGTTCTGGAGTCTTTAGAAAGGAACAGAATGATATAGGTAAAATAAAATATTTCATAGCACAATATCTACAACAAGGTGGTGAACCAGAAAACTTCCTCCTCTTTCCATGTGAGACCCAGTTATTAAGTGCAGCTCATGCCAATCAAACTGTTCAGCACATGACCGACTGCATGTGACCAACTTCACTCTGTTCAAAGCTCTCCCAAGGAGCTATCCCATGTCAGCTGAATTTACATGGACAGGAAACAAGAGCTCAGCCCAGGAGCCTCAGCCCTTTGTCAAAAGAAAAAAGAAATTGAGAGCTGAAGGTGTTTTTGCAATCCTCTGATTTAATCCAATCCAAGATATATTTTTTCCATCTCAGTTTTTGCTCAGCTATGGCAGCTTCTTCTTTCTGGATTTGCAGGGACTTTGGGGCCATCCTGGGGTTCTTGCTTGTAGTCACAGGCATGGTTTCTTCCATCTCCTTTGGGCAAATCCCTTGTTTAAGATATTTAATATCCTAGGCAGTTTAATGATGTTAGTTGCTTTTTTTATCTGTTTCCCCCTGTCTCATGAGCCCAGTTTGGGCAATTGATACCAGTTTACTTTTCTGGCAGCGCAAGGGCTAGAAGGAAGCATGTTAACATGGCTGCCTATTTATCTCCTTTGGGGGATGCACTAAGTCTTCTTTTTATATCCTGCCAAAATACCGATTTCTGTCCACTCTTGCGGCCTTTGTCAGATTGCAGTGAATGCTGGTTGAAACTGCTGAATCTTTGGATATAACATTCAAAATATACAACTTCACCAATCATTTCCACATCCAAAGACTACTGAAAGCATATCCAGCATCAAAAGTTATAGAACTGAATTTGAGGGAGGGAAATGTCCTTCATTTTTTTTCTCCATTTGTTTAGATCAGGGGTCACCAACCTTTTGGACCTCAGGGACCACCAAATTCATAATTTTAAATCCCAGGGACCACTAACCAGTTCTGTGGGTGTGGCCTAATTTGTGGGTGTGGCTTGGTGGTCATGTCATTGGCTGGGCATGGCTTGTATGTAAATATTATAAATATTTATATAAATATTGAATTTTTTATAAAAAAAGAGCAACTTTTACCCAAAATGAGGCAAAGCAGGCAGGCAGATTGAGTTGCTCACAGAATCATTCAGTGATCTATCTATGTGCCATCGGCTACCTGAGTCTGTCACATAAAATTTGCTTGCCGTGAGTCTGCACTGAATAATAGAACTTTCAGTCCTAAGGGAGGTTCGGCTGTGCTTAAAAGCAGAGCCGAAGATCTAAAGACTAGCTAGAAAGCAAGAAATCCAACCATTTCCTGCTTCCTAGCTAATTTAAATCTCCCGGCACAGCAGAACAGCTGATGGTTGGAAAAAGGAAAAATAGCAATTTAGCAGGCAAGTTTGCCAGGTAGGGAGTGAGTGGCGGGGAGGGTTCCATGTTCCATGTGAGTGGTGCAGCCTTGTGTTTCTGCATAGCCTGGATTAATTGCTTTGGGGCGGGGTGCTCTGGGGGATGAGATTTCTCTGTGGCCCACCAAAATTTTCTTGCAGCCCACCAGTGGGCCACAGCCCACCAGCTGGTGATCACTGCTGTAAGAGGATGAGCCCTTCAAATCCCAAAAAGTCAGCTTGAACTGAGAAAGGACCAGACAGTGCCTGACTCTATCCAGTTCCCTGCTCTATCTTTCAGTCTCACCCCAAGGGTGAAGACAAAGCAAAATAGGTTAGAAGTCCCAATCTACTGTGCTCTGTAGATGAATGAAGACATGAACCAAATGTATATCCCAATCAAAACTAGCTCTTCCCTGCCTGGGAGTATCCAGGGATATTGGGAAGTCTTCACCTATCATATATATGTTCGTCTTGAAGCTTTCAAGGATACAAGGACCTTCCTAGAAAAGAACAGCTCCACACCTCCAGTGAAGAAGAATTCACACACTCATTCCTCTAGTCTAGCATGATCCAGATGCTGGCAGTGTGTAATGAGCCCAGTAATGCAGCATTTCTAGAGGGAATCTGGCTGCAGAAGATTGGCAAAAAGTCCAGTAAAGATAATTATCCTTCTTTTCAATACTGCTCTCCACCTTTCTCTCTTTACTGTGGGCTTTTCTTCTTTTACAGAGATACAACCACTTTCATGAATATGATAAATGCATGTTTCATTAGCGCAAGAGGTGGGGGGTGAATTTCCTTTAGCTGTTCTTTTGGCTCTCTGGCAGGTTGTCATAAAGACTGAGCAGGGCAAATACCAGAAGATTATGAACAGCTCCAGAGTTCATGTGACCAGAAATACTTCACTGGTGATGATGCAGATCTACAAACTCCAGCACGCTGACAATGGTATCTACCACTGTAAGATCAAGGACTCATTGAAGCCCTCCTTTGTGGTACTGAACTTAAAGTCATGGGTAAATCTTTAATCTTCTAAATACTGCCCTCTTTGGTGCTGTATACTTGGGTATTGCAGTGTATGGACAATATTTCTTGGACAAAAGGCCATACATACTACTCCCAGAGAAAAATATACCAGCTAATATATCTAATATATACCAGCTAATATCTGGGACCCTGTCAGTTCATACTGATAGCCTGTCTTAGTTAGAGATGCAATATTATACAAGCTAAAGATATTTAGCTACACACATGCATTTAGATCCACATCATAGGATCTAAATTCTATCCTGGATGTAGTGCAGGACTATTTTCAATTCAAAGATGGAAATGAAAACAGGGATCAAAACTGGACATTTCTGTCATTGTAGTCCTAGGATAGAGAGGTACACAATCACATTAGGATAAGCAAAGCATAGAAATAAAGTGGGCTTATCTTGTTGTTTTGATGATATCAGCACCTATGAGTCAGTGCAGAGTTGAAATATGCTATAATCTTAATCCAGAGAATTCTTCTTGTCTTTTTTATGAGCGTACAAAAGTTCCTAACCCAAGGTAAGATGAGTGAACGGGATATCCATGATAGCAATTCAGTTGGGTCCTTGACTGACCACTAGACTATAACAGTGATCTTTGATATGATTGCATGTGGGTGGATTCTCCCTGAATAGCGGGGCGGAGGGCTTTTGGGTATATTGAAGGGCTATAGGAATGTAATTTAAGACAGTGGGACTGCTTTCTCAAGGTGGAATCTTGGGGAGGGGAGCCACTAGTAAATATCTGAGGGTGCACCTTCTTATTCTCAGCTCCTTTCCTCTGGAAGAGCTGACTCTAGATACAAGGGGAGGCTCTTCATTTTCATTCTGGAGAGCTACTGAGATCTAGATTTCTGGAGGAAGTTTGCAGGAAAAGCTAATATCTCACTGTACATAATGCCAGCATTATAAATATAAAAAGCTGTGTGAAAAAGTCCTGAATGCTTTATGGTTTACGGTTTATGGTTTATGACATTTTTTGAATAGGCCATTGATTTTATGATATTTTATGCTAACTGCTATGCAAATATTGTTATATTTAAATAAATACTATCCCCATCCAAACAGCATCAAATTGCAAAAAGCTTATGCTTTTCACTTAAAAACCACCAGTATTTATTTAAATATAACAATATTTGCATAGCAATTAGCATAAAATATCATAAAATCAATGGCCTATCCAAAAAAATGTCATAAACCATAAACTGTAAACCGTAAAGCGTGCAGGACTTTTTCACACAGCTGTAGCATGATTTTGTTTCTTGTTTCATGTTCTGTTGTATTTATAAGTGAATTAATTCAAAATGACAAATAAATGGGAATACACTTGAAACACTTCAGTAACATACAAACTGGCAAACAATTATTTGAAGATTGTTGCCTCCAGAAGCAACAAATTGAGCAAACTCAAATCTGCTTAAATCAATGAAGGCTGAGAAAACAAATCAAAAAGAGGACATAGATGAACTTTTTGCTAGTCAACTATCTAAGGCAGGGGTTCCCAACCCCCAATCCATGGACCAGCACTGGTCCACAGCATGCCAGAAAGTGGACCATGCAAACATGCAAAGCCCCATTCACAGGATGCAAGCAGCACACAAAACCACATCCCCTCTGGGAGCATGGAAAAACCTCTCTCCACGGAACCAGTCCCTGGTGCGCAAAAGGTTCAGGGCCACTTATCTAAGGTATGTAGGAAGCACATCACAATAACAATGGGGGACTTTAATTATGCCAACATCAACTGGGAAGATCAAACAGATTCCTGACAAACCTAGCAGACAATTTTTTTCTCCCAAAAAGTAGAGAAGGGAACAAATGGATCAGCCATATTGGACTTAATTCTCACTAACAGAGATGTCCTGATAGAAGATTTTGAAGTTTTAAGAACCTTGGAGGAAGTGATAATGCAATAGAATTAATGGAATATGGATAATAGAATTCAACATTATGCAAGCACAAGCAATAGACCAAGATCAACCTAGAGTCTTGAACTTTAAGAAAGCTGATTTCAATAAACTTAGAGAGAACTGGAGAAGGATTCCATGAATAAGAATCCTCCAAGGAAAAACAACCCAAGAAGCTTGGGAAATTTTGAAAAGTGAGATTATAAAAGTTCAGTCTAGCACAATTCCAATGAAGAAAAATAACAGCTCTCAAAAGAAATCAGAATGGCTGCACAAAGAACTCTGATAAATTGAAAGACAAAAAGTGGAAAGAGGAGTACATAACTAAAGGTGGGATGGCAGCAAATAGTCCAAGCCTACAAAGATAAAGTAAAGAAAACTAGGGCTCAAAATAGTCAAAAATAACAAAAGCTTCTTTGAATATGTAAAAACAAGAAAAAAGTCAAGGAAATGATTGGTCCATTAATGGGAAAAATCATTGATAAATATTTTCTAAATATGCCATTTTTAATAAAACATTAAAATTACTGGATAAATAAGCTCAGCAAGAAATAAAAAAGAAAAGAACTAGGAATGTTTAGCCAGTCATTCTCAAGTGATTATCAGAAGAAATATCAAGCTAACTGAAGTTTGATTATATCTCTCTCTATCACTTTAGGATGATAGAAAAGATGCCTCTGGGGAGGATCATACTTATGAGGTAAGCAACAAAGTGAGAGATTCTTAGTCTTAACGACATAAAAATCAATGAATTTCTCTTCATATTCCATGCTTGCCTGTTGTCTTCAGGCCAGAGAACTGTAGCCAGCCATAGAGAAATTTCTATTTTTTAATGTAAAAATGTTCAGTTCCCCTCTTCTCCATGAGGGGCTTGGAAAAGCCCTATCTGGAACTCTGGGGAGCCACTGCCAGTTTAAACAAATAATCCTGTCTTGGATGCATTATGGGTTTAGTTCATTCAATACTGTACTTGTCAGCTTCTTTCATTCCTGACTTCTGGCTCAACAGCCCATCAGTAAGAACTGGACTAGATGAGCCTTTTGTCTCATTAAGGAGGATTCCTTTTATGTCCTCACAGGAGATCTTATGGGCAGTTCTTTTACTAGCATGTGGAAAGAACAAAATTGAACTGGAAACATGTTTCTATCCCCACC
Organism: Naja naja; assembly: GCA_009733165.1. Lineage (NCBI taxonomy): Eukaryota > Metazoa > Chordata > Lepidosauria > Squamata > Elapidae > Naja > Naja naja. The sequence goes on from CM019155.1 coordinate 90,546,970, forward strand.
CCCACTCCAAACAAAGTGCTTGTTACCCTGGTTGACATAGTTTCCTTTTTTTTTCTTCAACAGGGACTGACAGTTACATTATTTGATACGTATGAAGACATTGGTGTTTCCCAAGACAGACCAGAGAAGTGGGATTTGGGGGAACATCCATGTGAAGAATTAAAAGGCTAGCAGCTTGGTCATCTACAGCTGACTTAAGCAAAGGATACCAATTAGCGGGGCAACCAGGATCCACTGCAAAAATTGCACTCTAGAGAAGCTTTAAAATTGTCCTTATCTGCTGCTTACAGCCAATCTGCTAGAAACTACTAAAAAGCAGTATTCATACTCTCCAGAATCCCAGCATGGAACTAAAGTGGCAAAAGTCATTCTAGTTCAGTGTTTCTTAAACATTTGTTTCAGAACCTGTTCCCACTTTTAAATATTATGGTGGGCTTTTATTTGTATTGTTATATTTATCTGTATTAACTATACTAAAAATTATTCATATTTGTAGGTGGATTATCAACTTTTTGACAGATAGGAAGTAGCAGATGAAGCTAGAGAAAATTACTCCTGATATCTGGGAATTAGCACAGGGTCCCCTCAGGGCTGTGTGCTGTCTCCATTGCTGTTCTCTATACCAATGGCTGCATCTCAAGAGAACCCTCTGTTAAGGTACTGAAGTTTGCAGATAATACGACAGTCATTGGCCTCATTCTAGATGGTGATAGATCTGAATATAGACAGGCAATTGAATAATCAGCCTTGTGATGCAGCCAGAACAATCTAAACGTGATTAAATCTGTAGCGATGAGAGTGGATTTTAGGAGGAGCCCTTCTAGTCTACCATCTATATGTGACAGTATAGTATCAGCAGTAGAATCCTTCATGTTCTATAATCTCTCAGGTCTTGAAATGGATGCTTAACATTAAAACCATTGTTAACAAAGAACGTTCTTTTTGTGTCAACTCAGAAAGTTCACACTGCCCCAGGAGCTGTTGATACCATTTTACAGAGAAATTATTGAGCTTGTCATTTGTACTTCTAGAACTGTCTGGTTTGGTACAGCAACCAAACAGGACAGGTAACATACTCCAATGGATAGTTAAGACTGCAGAAAGAACAGCCTACCTTCCAAGCAAGACTTGTATATTACATGGGATAGGAGGACAGACCCCTTGCATCCAGGATAATTCCTCCCCTTGAGATGGTGCTACATGTGAAAACAGTAGACAAAGGGATCCTTTGTTCCCTCATGACAGCTGTCTGTTGAACACCTAATTCTCACAGAGCTGTCTAATGCCTATGTATATTTATCCATATAATATGGCTGTAGTATTATTATTTATCTTCTTTACTCTATCCTCTTATTGGGATGATGATGATGATTATTAGTAGTAGTAGTAATCACACAGTCAGCCAGATAGTCAGACTGGATTTGCCATTTTTGTCTACCTTTCAAGTCCTTTTTGAGGACCTGGGATAGGCAATATGGATGTTTGACTGTTTTACAGATATTATTGCAGAATGAAAGCTGTTTCAAGTAAAGCTGCCTTTTGCAATTGACTAATGGCAGATTTCTCAATGCCAGTGGTGTTCAAGTGGTGCTCCACTTATTCTGGCATTGCACCCAAGGAGCCTATTGCTATTGGTATCATCTTTGCTTTCCTTTGCGACAGTCATTCTATTTCTTTTTTTAATAAGTTTTTTATTTTTATATTTTAAAAAAATATATCTCTTTTGGTGAACAATGTGGTTCCAGGTTTTTGCATTTCAATACAAACATGACCATAGTTACATATTCATCTTCCGTATTCAATTTCATATTGTATTACTTTATTTCATTTTCCTTTAAATATTCTCAAATATTCTTATATTGATTACATTTATTTTATCCAATTCCAATTCATATCATAATTTATTTCATTTTTCTTTAAATATTCTCATACCTTGTTTTACAATATTATCTGAAATTCTTATTTCATTTCTATATTCATTACACACATTTACTTTTATCTGTCACGTTTGCAATTTTATCACATATTATTATTCCATTCATTGTTCAATAGATTCCATCCTAATTCTAATAATCCAAAAGTTGTCCCCTTTAATTGTCAATTCGAGTTTGCCACCCCTTTGCCTTATACAATCCCCCAATTTATTCTCTTTAAATCCTTATAAAGATTTACCATAATATAGTCATTTTTTAAAATTATCACATTCTACATTAATAACAATAATATCCTAACTACTACATATCATATGTGCATATATATGAGTCAGATTTCACATGGTATTCTTTTACTTAATTACATTCTATATCATCTATTTATTTCAAAAATATTATTCTACTCAATTAATTTTAAAAACTGATAATAATTACAATTCTCATAGCTCATGTTAACTTTATTCCACACTTTATTAAATATCAATTAATATACTTATAATAAATTCCCATTTCCACATCTATTTCAATTAAATCTATATCTGGTTTAATAATAATCCTTAAAAAAAGAAAAAATATCAGTTCCATTCTTTTCTAGTTTTAAAATTATGTTCTTATATATCACCACACATTACCTTGCAGAATTCCCTTTCCTGTTCTTCTTCTACCCATTGTCTCTCACTCTTCTAACTATATAATTACTTTTCATTTTTGTTTGCTTTCTGTTTCTCATCATTTTCTGGTCCTTTCTTTTAATTCCCCTTTTTTTCCTTTATTATTTCCCTCCATTTCTTATTCCAATTATTTTTTTTATCCCCCTCCCTCTCTTGATTTTTCCTCTGTAATTTCCTCTTCTGCTGTTTCCTTTTCCTTTGTTTAATTTTCCAAACAATTCCCCCTTTAATTATCACATCAAACCTCAAGTTTTTAGCTTTAATTCTTTTTTACCCAGGGGTGGGATTCAAATTTTGTAACAGCCAGTTCTGTGGGCATGGCTTAATTTGTGGGTGTGGCTTGGTGGTCATGTGATGTGGGTGTGATTTGCTGGCTGGGTGTGGCTTGGTGGTCATGTGACTGGGTGTGCATGGTTTGGTGGTCACATGACCGAATGGGCATGGCTTGGTGGCCATGTGACTGGGTGGACATGGCCAGATGGCCATGTGACTGGCCAACCAAATACAAGTGGTCCTTGCTTAATGACCGGTTGCTTAGCAAATGTTCTAATTTATGACTGACCTCCCCAGAGCTACTTGACCTTTTTTGGGAGTTTTGACAGTCATGCACTCTCTCTCTCCCCCTCCTTCTCTCTCCCTTCTAACCTTGCTATTCCATGATTCTATAAGGATCTCCTGCTGGAGCAGGGAGTTGGACTAGATGATCTCTGAGATCCCTTCCAGGCCAGCCCTAGATTGCTGTGCTGCTTTAAAGAGTCTTCTGAAGCCAGGGGTTTGTGTTCTTCAGCTTCTCTTTTTCTCTCTTTCTCCTCCTCCCTCCCTCCTTCCATGTATTTATCTATCCACCCTTATCTCATTCACTTTCTCCTCCCTCCCCTCTTTCTTTCCTTTCTCATTCTGTCCTTCTTCCATCCCTCCTTTCTTTGTCTGTCCTTTTCTTTCTTTCTCTTTCCTTTCTCTCTCCCTGTTTCTTTCTTTCC
>CM019155.1:90551551-90640733 GCA_009733165.1 Naja naja
GGTTGGAGACTGGACGAAGTTATCTCACAGTCGGGTCCAGGGTTTTTCAGGAGGGTCTCCACCACTTTTCAAGCGAGGGAAAACACCCTCCTTAGCGGCTGCTGACCACTGCCCGATCCACCGGCAGGTGACCTCCCCTGGCGCATAAGACAGCCAGGAAGGGCACGGGTCCAACAAACATGTGGTGGAACTCAGGCCGCGATAATCCCGGCCCACTTCATCCTCGGAAACAGGATCAACTCATCCCAGAACACTTGCCAGACTACCTGTATCCCGCTCCTCAGACCACTGCAAATCAGTGGACAACCCGCCGACTAGTGATCTTATCCACAGATATTGACCAAATTCTCAGCCCTTCCTCAAGAATGGATCCGCCTCCCCCAGAACAAAGGAGAGAGCGCAGAACCCGAACAGGGCGGCTGGGCGGTTATTCGCGGACGCTATGAGGGCGAGAGATAAGACCTTCTCCATCCTCATAGCTCCCAGGTAAGTCCTAATATGGGCTCTTAACTGGAGTTGGTCAACTGAGAGCGGGTGGCCCTCCACCTGCTCTCTAAGCCCCTCCGATCACCACTCCCCAGATCATTACGCCACTGCTCCGAGACAAAAACCAGGTCGAGCATGTTGCCCCCCTCATGAGTCGGGCCATCAATCACTTGAGTCAGATCCATGGCTGCCATGGAGGCCATGAATTCCTGGGCCAAGGCTGACGCCACCCCAAGAGAGGGCCAGTTGAAGTCACCCAGGACAATAAGTCCTGGGAACTCCACCGCCAAACCCGAGATGGCGTCAAGCAGCCCAGGCAGGGCAGCTGCCACACAGCTTGGGGAAATGTATGTGAGCAGCAAGCCCATCCGACTCTCAGACCCGCATCTCAAAAGGAGGGCTTCACACCCACCTATCTCCGGAACAGAGACTTCCCATTGAATCAGGGCTTCTCAAATAACAACAGCTACTCCCCCACCCCTTCTCTGGGCCCATGGCCAGTGCAACACCTGAAAACCTGGGGGGCATAGATCAACTAGAGGGACTCCCCCTTCTGGGCCCACCCAGGTCTCAGTGATACAGGCCAGATCCACGGCCTCCTCCTCGATTACCTCACAGAGGAGGGTTGCTTTATTAGCCATGGACCTGGCATTAAAGTACACCAGCCGGAGTCCAGGGGCCCTAGATCCCGGGTCCCCAGGACATTGGGAAGAGGCATCGGGGTCGGAGCACGCCACCGCGATAAAGACATCGGGGCGTTCCCTTAACTGATCTGGGCCCGCCTGGCATCATCTGCCAAACCCAACCACCCTGAAAATCATCCCTCCCACCCTGTCCTCCGGGCCCCACCAGCACCCCAGGCACCCCACCACCACGACTCCATCTGGGCTGGCTGAGTCCCTCCTATGACCCACCCCTCCCTAACCCCCTTAAGAAACAGTCTAAAAACCAAATCAACAAAGCCCTCTTATTGCCCTTCCCAAGACCCCAACCCTTCCCCGCGCTGTGCCATCTCTCAGGGTTCCATAACCCATCCTCGAGATAGACCATCGAGAGTCCAAAGGGCCAAACCCAGGAGGAGGGCGCTCCCTTAAGGCCTGTAGCTTTGTCGAAGAATAGGTCCGGATCTTGTAGTGATGGAGTATCTGGGGGAATAGTTCGTGGTTGGAAGAAAAGTCCGGCCATTACAGGTGTCCAATTAACCGGCTACCGGGAGGACCAAAGACATATATCAGGACTGCCCTCTTGCCAAGGTCCTGTGGGTCAATGGTACAATCCCATGCTTGGGCCTGCAGCCACCGTGTCCTCACCGCAGGGCTCTCCGGAAAGTCGATCAGGACAGATGACACAAGCCTGGACGTATTAATGGGGAAAAGGAGTCCCCACCATGCTGCCCTCTCACCACAGCAAATCGGCAGGGAATACCCAGAAACACCAGGCCAGCATCCATAAGGTGAAGAGGGGGAAGGGGAGGCACAGTTCATAGTCCGTGGCCAGGCAAAGATGTAACAGGCCAAAGAAGACAAGGCAGAAAGAATAAGGGAGCGGGGGGGGAAGGGAGGGTGGACAAAGCCTCTGGCCCGTTCCCAAAAATGCCAGGAAGGACTGCTCACACACCAGGTGGTGGGATAGCTGGTAAAATTGATGGTACAAGGGGACCAAGACCGGCTGCAACCTCGGGCCAACACCACCTTCACCTCTAGGCCCAGTGAGGCCATTCGCTGATCCGCCGCCCCCATTCACACCATCTTGGTCAATGGTGCCGTTGTCATCCGAGCCCAGATTGCCCAGTTCTTAACATAGATATAGACATAGATTGATTAAAATTTAAAGAAGGATATATATTCATAGAACCAGTGATTGTTTTTGTAGTATAAGTTAAAGATATATTTATAATTAGCCTATAAGAATTACATTGACTGAATATTAAAGAAAAGATAATTATTTATTTACGATATTGACTTTATTCTTACGTTAGAAAATTATTGATATTAAAGGTTTAGTTGAATATAAAACAGTAACTTTATATAATTATATTGACAGTTAGAGTGGAATAAATTAGGAAATTGATTGTATAAGTTAAATTGCCAAGTAATCGATTAAATATTTAACAGGTCAACATATTAAGTAATTAACAGTTAGAAATATATAAGCATATTTAGAACTAATATAATTGTTATAATTGTTAACTGTTAACACAAGTGTGGTTCTTGACACTGGGATTGACCTGTAAAACTGCATGGTTCAACTACTTTTTGAAATTTCTGGAAAAACTAGAATATAGTGTGAGATACAATATTGTAGACTACACAGTAGAATAAAGATAGAGACAGAAATTAGGGGAACATTGAATGGCGGTGTGAGAGAAGATAGAGAGAATATTAGGTGAACAATATAGAATATTACAAGAAATGATAAGCATCACGACCACCACAGTGAAAGCCAGGAAGAAACCCACTACAACAACAACTGCAGTGATAGCATCCCCAGCCACACAAAGATCAATAGAAGGAATGTTTGCAACAGAAAAATCAAACCCTGTGATGAACATGCAGACCATGCAGGTTACTTTAATATCAATACAAGAAATGATAATAAAGCTACAGGAAAACATGACTAAAAACCATGGAGAAGTGAAAATAGAAATGGAAGAAGTGAAAAGAGAAGTGAGGAATGATATCCAGAAATTAGATGAGAAAGTGGGCCTGATCCAGGAAGCATTACAAAAAAATGATCAAAGATTACAAATGATCGAGGAAAGAACAGAAAAAACAGAACAAAAATTAGACTTGGTAGGTCAGAGAATGAAAGAACGGAATAAGGAAGTGGAAGACTCACTGATCCAGTTGGAAATGGACAGAGCCTCGTTTTACTTGCAATTCCAGAATGTGGTGGAGACAAAAGAGGAAGATTTGGCAGTAATAATGGCCAAAATAATTGGCAGTAATAATGGCCGAAATCATTCCAAAGAGATAAAGGAGAGATAATTAATGAGTTGGATGAAGTCTTCCAAGTATACACAAACTACACTAGACGATACAGACTGCCAAAAGAAGTCCACGTACGCTTCGTACGAAAAAAGTGAGGAACATAATTTATAAAATAACTAGAGATGAACCAATGTCCTATAAAGGGAAGGAGATTATCACATTGAAACAAATCCCAAAAAGAATACGTGAACAACAGAGAGAAATAATTTCTTAGCAGCCCAACTTAATAAAAACAACATATTATTTAGATGGATAACACCAGAGGGAATGTTGGTGTCATGGCAGAAGAAAAAAATCAAGATAGATACCCTAGAGAAAGCACAAGACCTCCACAACCAGCTGATGGGCAGTAGTAGAGAAGAATTGGAGTCACTCAGTCAAGAAGATCAACAACTGGAAGAGAAAGAAAAAGAACAAGAAGAGGTGAAAGGTGAAATCACAAAAAAAATAAAATATTTAATTCTACATATAATCACGGCAGCAAGGATAGCATTAGCTCAATGCTGGAAGGGACATCAGATACCAATGGATAACTTGATAATCCAGAAGATCTACGACTGCACGGAAATGGATAAACTCACCCAAAAGTTAAAAGATAAGGAAAACTCAAAATATTATAGCGTTTGAGAAAACTGGTATAATTGGATAAAGGATAGAAACCAGTGAGTAAACAGATAAGGAAGGGAAAATATGAAGAGGTTATGATAGGAGTATTTACCAGATATAGGAAATAAGTATTGGAAAATTGTTTGATAAGAACACACCGTCTAAGCAATTGGAAATGTTTATGTTATGTTTATTGGTTATGTATATCTTTTTGGTTTTGTATTTTACGAAATGTTTTGTACTATGTATATATATTTTTAATGTTTAATAAAGTTTATTTAAAATATTTTTAAAAAGAATTTATTTTATTTGGTAGTTGCAACTCATCACAGTATCTAGGCAGTTCGCTGACCAAATGCTAAGTGCTAATGAAGACCTCTGAAGCATTCTCCCTATCTATTTGATGCTGTCTAACAGATACCTTTTCTGTCACTGATCATTTCCTAAGGCACACTGTCTTCCACACCCTAGTTCTCTCTTTGGTTAATTACAACTCTCAGCATCCCAATGAGCAAGTCACATAGTTCAATACACTGGAGGCTGCAAAGCTAGAACACAGTTCCTCAAAGAAAGTGTGTTCCATTTTGTCTTTTTGTGTTGTCTCCAGCAATGGTGCAACCTCAAGAGGTGCAAGTGACCAGAATTTTATAAAGTATTCAAAATATGGTCATTACCTAAAGACAACTCTGAGACAAAGGAAGAAAAAAACAGTCCCAGGTGTTTCTGCCTCCTCAGTTATTAGACATCAGAGATGGATGGGATGCAACTTCCTTCTTTCCCTCCCACAATGGCTTTCCTAGGAGATGACCTTTATATGATGTTATCATCATGCCCATATGGGGGGTTTCTGAGAAGAGGCACACAACTCACCTCCTAAATCTGTGTTTATTAATGGAGTGACATCAAACCTTTTTTCAAAATGTTACAGATTGGAAGCTCCTTGGCTGGCTTGCATAAGCCCCTGTGGGCGTGTTACCAACTCTGCAACTGATGAGCAGACAATACACTTGCTATGTAAAGATTAACATACAGCATCGTGACCTAAATAACAGAACTTTGCTCTCAATTATTAAATCCTCCACATTTTGAACATTCAGTGTTTTTCGTTTTGGTTTTCAAAAGTAAACCAAGTCCTCAATGGGCTGAAGCCTAAAAGTTTAAGTTCAAGTATACAAAGAGATAAATCAATGCCATAATTGTGCCTAATGAAACATTATACAAATGGTTGTCACCATTGTTTAGAATCCAAAAGAGATTTTTAAGGAGTGGATAAGAACTGAGTCTTTTCTTCCACAATAACAATCATTAGCAACTTTTAAATTATGCAAAAGGTATTTTAAAGTTGTACACTTTATGTATTCAAACACTTTATATAGCTACCCAATCAGGACAGCACACACAAATGGAAATCACATATAATGACTTCAAGAGAAGACACAACCAGAGTTAGGGGGGCAGAACTAAACATCAGCCTAGAGTTGTTATGTTCCTATAAGTAATCTGGAGATTAAGTCCAACCCCTCCTGAATTCCACTGACCCTTATTTGGTGTCAATGTAGAGTTGAACTTTCAGTTAACTAGACTCTTGCATATAGGGTTGAACAATAAATCTTCTGAAGTGCAACTTAATGTATGCTCCAGATTCTTTGCATCTGACAATGACAAAACATATATTAAAAGTAATAAAACATATCATGGCCAACTTCATCCAATCAAAAGCAATGCAGATGGGCACAAAATCTCCAGACTTAGTGCCTAGGGGAAAAATTGAGTTTTAAAAGCTCCTGATAGTCGGCAGAATCAGAGCCATCTACATTTCAAACTGTTCCAAAAGGCAGGCATGGTAATAGAGAAGCACTTCTCTTGGATCCCACTAGATGAAATTGTTTAAGTGGTGGGTTCTGGGGAGAGATGTTATAGCATTATAGACAGCATAAAAATATTGTAAAGAAATAATTTTCAGGAAATTTTCACTTTTCTGATATACTTGCTTTAAAGAACATTTTACAAAATATTTTAGATCTTTAAATAATGCCTTTACATTGCACAATTATTCTTTTTAAAATGTTTTTACAGAGTTAGGGTGTGAAGCTAACAAGCCTATAGACCTGTTTTAGCATTCATTTAAATTCGTATAAAAAGCAGCACAATAAGAAATGTGGCCTTTTCACCCATCTAACATAAGCCAGAACAGAGAAATGTATATATGCATACTTGTTGTTTCCCCTGCACACACATTTTGAAAGTACAATTTTTCCTTTGATGCATGTTCAAGTCCTTGGGATGTGGAACTCCATCAGGGTAAACACCTGACTTTTAAAGTGTCTTCTTGATGAAGGCCATGTAGGCAGCTGGGAGGAGCTAAAAAACATATAGAAGGCAGCATAAAAGAATAAAATTATACAATATCCAAACTACAATGTACTCCAAAGTGCTGGGGGTACAAAATTAAAGTTCCCCATCCTGAATCTTTATGAAAACACCAGTCCTGGTGTTGCTGCTTGTCTCTTCCCCAGCATCCTGGTTGATTAGCTAGATCAGAGTCGGGCAATTTGTGCCCCGCCCCCAATTCCAAGAACCATTTTCCCAATCCAAATCCCTTCCCAAAGATGGCAACCCAAAATTGGTAGACCTTTTAAAGATTTGTGAGAGGGAGGTAGAAAGCCATCAGCCATGCCAGCCATTCCACTTTTTAATAATGATTTCATAACCACCACAATCAACACAAAACAAGTTTACTTTTACCAGTTTGGAAGAAGGTCTGTGTGTCATCCTTTAAGTCCCCTCAAAGAAGCCTGACCTGTTAGCTACAACCAGATTCCGCCGTGGCTGATCTCCTGTTTTTCTGGATTTTCTGCCTCTCCCTGGGCCGTTTTCGCAGGCTGGATTAGGGAGGGGATGGCGGAAGTGTTGTGGAGCACAGACAGGAGGCTGCAGAGTCGAATTGGAGTGGCGGGGTTGAGTTCTCCTGCCTTTTTTACTCGTTAAACCGGCCGCGGAAGAGATCATGGTGGCCCCTGCAGTCCTTAGGAAACCGGGTGGATTCCAGCCCGGTGTTTTCCATTGCTGCTGCGCTGCTCCATGTGGGTCGACCTAGCCAATGCCTGGGGGGGGGGCGTCCTGATGACCAACAGCTGGCGACGGTGGTGGTGGTCGCGGCTGAGGGGCCTCGGAAGGTATCGGAAGGAGCTGACTGCATGGAGCTGGAGGAGCCGTGGATTCACAGAGCTGGTTGGGCCTGATGTGGTCTTTGTGGCTGTGATTGCGCTGTTGTGGGACTCCTGCATTTTTGGCAGCCTTGGGCTGGGATACGCCGAATGAAGATCTTTTTTGGAGCCTGGGGATCAGGAAAGCCACCGACCTGGACAAGATTTAGATCAGTGGGGGCTACCTTAAAGCACAGGAAAGCCGCCCGATGCCCCTACCATCTGGGCATTGGAAAGACTATAAGGACGCGGATGGTGAAACCCCTCAGCTGATACTTGGTGGGGGGTGTTAGTATGTAGGTTTGAAGTCATTGGTTTAGTTTGAACTGTTCTTGTAAAATGTTGGAAATAATTGGTTTAAAAGTGCGGGAAAACCCTGCACTCTGATTGGCTGGCAACTGCGGCTGCTGGCTATAAGTAGCAGCTGCAGCCCAGCCAAATTGGGTCCATTCTGAGCTGTAGTCACTAATAAACTAAGAGCTTGAAGCACTCCACGTCTGTCTCTTCATGCAAACTTAACACTGGCAACGAAGATGGGATTCCCCTGAAGAAGATGGCAACGCGGAACAGAAGGAGAGCGAGATGGCTGCACTGAACACCCCCAGCCCCGCTCGATCCGACGGCAGAAGACTGGGAGTCGATGCAGATCGCTTCCAAATGTATCTGGAGGGAAACGATCTTGCCGACATTTCCGAGAAGCGGAAGAGGGCGGTCTTTCTCATGCACTGTGGTCCGCAGTTTTCAAGATGGTGAAGGCATTGGCGGGAGCTGCAGACCTGAAGGTAATGGACTGGCCTGATTTAGAAAAACTGTTAAGAGCCCATTACGCCACAAGTATCATGCCTCATTAAGAGATACGAAGTTTTACTGTCGTGATCAAGGGGAAAGCGAAACGTAAATGACTTCGTGGCAAGTTTAAGAGACATTGGGGGTGCATGCGAATTTAACAATTTAGAAGAGGCCATGCCGATCGATTTGTTCTGGGCCTTAAAGACAAGGTGCTACAGAGCAAGTTATTACTGAAACCTAAGATCACGCTGAAGGAAGCAATAGAAGAGGCCTCTTCAGCAGAAGCTACCAAGTCCTCAGCAGCAGCCATGAAGAAAATCAACAAGGCCACAAGCCATCCTGATGTGGAAAAGTCCACAACAACTCATTTGAGCAAATAGATTCTGAGTCAGACTGTAGTGAGGTGGAGGAAGGAATTTACAGACTCAGAATGGAGCGGAAAAAGAAAGACCTGGGAAGAAAGAGGCAAGATTTCTACTGCAGAGGTTGTGGGGAAGCCACCCCACACTGAATGCAAGTTTTTAGACACCATTTGCCTCCGTTGTGAGAAAAGAGGACACCTAGCAAGAGTCTGCAAATCATCCAGAACTCCACCCAACAGAAGAAAGTTTGCTACAAGCAAAGACAAAGAATTCAGGCCCAACAATCTCAGTGAGAAAATGGGGCACAGCACAGAAGCAAATGGGAAGAATGAAACTCATCAAACAGTAACTATTGGTCATTCATCACCTTTAAGAAGCAGAAAAGTGCATGTCAAGGTACTTATTGAAGGAAGGCCTTGCCAAATGGAAGTGGACTCAGGCTCATACCTATCTATGGTGTCATGGGACACTATTCACAGACTTCTTCCCAACATCCAGAAGAAGCACTTCAAGAAGCAAGCATTGACTCTTAAAGACTACCAAGGGAACAAGATTCCAGTAGTTGGAACAAGAGAATTCAATGTGAAATTCAAGGGCCACACCAAACGCCTACCACTGACCATCATGGACAAGGACCGCCCAAGTCTGCTGGGCCTTGAGTGGTTCAACCCATTGGGCATCGAGGTGACTGGCATCAATCACGTGAGCAACACTGAGTGGAAGAGGCCTTGAAGTCTGAGTTTCCAGAGGTCTTCAGCGACAGATTAGGCAAGTACTTGGGGACCCCATCACATTTAACCTAGATCCCAAGGTACAACCAATCCGTTTAAAACCCAGAAGGGTCCCATTTGCCTTAAAGGAAAAAAATTGATGCACAATTAGATAAACTAATAGCCCAAGGGGTTTTAGAGCCCACTGATCACTCCAGGTGGGAGACACCCATAGTCACACCAGTCAAGGCTGATGGGTCTGTGAGAATCTGCAGAGACTACAAGGGGACATTGAACCATGTGCTACAACAGAGCGCATATCCAGTTCCAGTAGTGCATCATTTATTACACTCTCTTGGAGGGGCACAGTTTTGCCAAGTTGGACCTGGCACAGGCATATCAACAATTAACAGTTGATGATGCCACTGCTGAAGCCCAAACCATTGTGACCCATAGAGGTGCCTTCAAATGCAAAAGATTGCAATTTGGAGTAAGTGTGGCACCAGGCATCTTCAAAAGCCTTATGGAAAGAATGTTACAAGGGTTGCCAGGGTGGTGCCCTATTTTGATGATGTTTTAATTTCTGCTGAAAATGACACTCAATTACACGAGAGACTCAGGGAAGTCTTAACTAGATTTAAAAAAGCAGGGTTAAAAGTCAAAGAAGAAAAATGCACACTTAGAACAGATAAAGTGGAATTCTTGGGTTACATGATTGATAAACATGGCATCCACCCCACAGAGGCAAAGGTTCAGGCAATCAAAGAAGCCCCCAGGCCAAAATGCAAAACAGATTTGCAAGCATTCTTGGGACTCATTAACTTCTATCATATGTTTCTACCTCAGAAGGCAACCATTGCAGAATCCCTACATAGGTTGCTGGACAAAAAATCTGTTTGGGTATGGGGGAGGAAGGAACAAGCTGCATTTAACAATATCAAGAGACTAATCACGTCTGATGCTGTGCTGATACAGTTCTCTGAAAACTTTCCTGTTGTTCTGACTTGTGATGCCTCCCCTTTTGGAGTGTGGGGGGGCTTTGAGCCACAGGCTTCCCAGCGGGAGGGAAGCCCCTATTGCATTTTACTCTCACACTTTGACTAAAGCAGAGAGAAATTACAGCCAACTGGACAAGGAAGCCTTGGCAATTGTTGCAGCTGTCAAGAAATTCCATGAGTATTTATATGGGAGAACATTTACTATTGTCACAGATCACAAACCTCTGTTAGGCATTGTGGCAGGGGACAAACCAACACCCACGATCCTGTCACCAAGAATGCTGAGATGGACTGAATTTCTTGCTGCTTATTCATACAAACTCATCCACAGGCCTGGCAAAGACATTGGGCATGCAGATGCTTTGAGTCGCTGCCCACTTCCTTCACACATTGAGGACCCTGCTCCTGAGACTCACACCTTTTTCCTAGAAACTGTTGCCAGGCTTCCAGTACACGCTGCTGAAATTGCCAGAGAGACTGCCAAAGACACTGTATTGGCTCCTGTTATAGGCTGGATTAAGAAAGGTTGGCCTCTTCAAGATCTACCTCAACTCGCCCAACCTTTTAAATCCAGGCAAACTGAATTATCTGTATTAAGAGGATGTATTTTGTGGGGTAACAGGGTGGTTATTCCTGCAAAACTACAAAAAGAGGTTTTGGAAATGTTACATGAGGGTCATCCGGGAATTGTCAGAATGAAGGGATTGGCCAGGAGTTATGTATGGTGGCCAGGTATTGACAAAATGGTTGAAAACTGGGTTGCATCTTGTCCCAACTGCCAGGAGTCAGGCCTGCCCCACCTCTCCCCCACACAGGAATGGGAATGTCCTAGGGCCCATGGTCCAGGATTCACATTGATTTTGCTGGCCCTACCAGAGGGCACACTTTCCTTATTATAGTTGATGCATATTCCAAATGGCTGGAGGTTCTCCCTATGGCATCCACCACAACTGAAGCTGTCATCAAACAGCTTAAAAGCTTTTTGTAACTCACGGGTTACCGGATGTGCTTGTTTCTGACAATGGCCCTCAATTTACATCCAACCTTTTTGAATCATATCTAGCACAACAGGGTATCAGACATGCCCTGACAGCCCCTGGGCATCCTTCGGCTAACGCCGGGCTGAACGTATGGTACGATTTACCAAGGAAAACTTCAGCAATTGGGTCCAGGGATATCACTGAGAGAGTTGAAAAACTTCAGCATGTCACTCCCAACCCCTCAACTAATTTAACCCCAGCTGAATTGTTGATGGGTAGGAAACTCAGGTCTCCCTTGACCACCTCCATCCCACTTACCACCCAACCACCACTAGATTCCACTAGTAAAATTTGCACTTTCACTGTGGGTGATTCTGTTTATGCTAAGAACCTCATGGGTGAACCATTATGGATTCCTGCTGAGATAACCCAAATCACAGGCCCCAGGTCTTACAGGGTACAAACAGAGGATGGTGTCCTCTGGAGCAGGCACATTATCAGTTAAGATCCAGATTGCCTCAGGAGCATCGCTTTTGCTCCTCTCTGGGTCCCATACCTACTGCCTCTTCTAGGGGAAGGGAGGATTATGAGAGTAATCAGCAAGTAAGAATCAACCCCATGTGTAACGAGCTAACACAACAGGAACCATTCCAAAACCTGTCACAATACCAACAACCATTTTCACAAATGGAAGATTGCACATCACTACCTGATTTAGGTGCTGACATTGGGTTGGAGATGGATTGGGAGGAGAGACCAGGTTGTAGTAACCAAACAGGTTCTACCATTACTACAAGTCCAAGTAAGGAAATGTCAGCAGACACATTTCCTCCCTCACAAGGTGAGAACCTTAAAACATCTGAACCACGTAGGTCTCAACGTACACCTATTTAAAAGAATACATTAGATAGGTTGGGGTTTGAGTATGGACTGAACCTAGTGGGGAAGGGTGTTATGTATGTAGGTTTGAAGTCATTGGTTTAGTTTGAACTGTTCTTGTAAAATGTTGGAAATGATTGGTTTAAAAGTGCGGGAAAACCCTGCACTCTGATTGGCTGGCAACTGCGGCTGCTGGCTATAAGTAGCAGCCGCAGCCCAGCCAAATTCAGTCCGTTCTGAGCTGTAGTCACTAATAAACTAAGAGCTTGAAGCACTCCGCGTCTGTCTCTTCATGCAAACTTAACAGGGGGGATTGAGGGTTTCTGGGTTGATACCCATCGGTCCACTAACTTAACATTGTTTGAAATAGGGATCGATTCATGGTGACTTTTCCAGCTTTCTGAGATCCATGAGATAATGCCACAGTTTGATCCTGACCTGGAATGTGATCTTATCGGGCCTGGCAAATTAGACTGTTGGCATAACTGACTTACCATCGTACAAACTTTGTTATGGATGGGGATTTGATTGAACTACCCCCCTCTCTCCCTCGTTGTTGTTGTATTAATTGATGGTCTTAACAAAATTAATTTGACTCCAAATAATAATTTATATACTCCATTTTCTGTGTAAATATCTGCTCCCTGACCCTCCCCCCCATCCCTCTCCTGTTTTTTATCTCCTACTATAGCTACAGTCGACTCAGGTTTTATAATTCTAATTTAGAGAGCTAATATTTTTGTACTTTTTGCACTGTTTAGTCTAAATTTTTTACGTGTTTTAGATTGGTTCTGATTTAATTAATTTTTAGATAAAATGTGTGAGTGTTGTGAGTGAGTGTGTGTGAGGGTCAAGACTCCCACTGGCTGGAGACGGTGGTTGACGGTAGCGTGGGATGGACCATGACTGCGGAGGAGCCTGAGGGACGGCCGATTTCAGTGGTGACTGGGAGAGGCAGATATGGAGGGAACCATGGGTTTAGCCATCGTCAGGGAATGTGTACTTGCCAATTGGTGGCGGTACCCCATTCCGACCCCCTGAGCTCTTCTCGGGGACCCACTGGCCAGGGAATGCTAGGCCGTGGGCTCCGGTTGCTGCTTTTTAATGCCAGGTCGGTGGTAAGGAGAGCCCCTCTAATCCGGGATTTAATCCTGGAGGAGAGGGCCGACCTGGCATGTATCACTGAGACCTGGTTGGGGCCGGAGGGGGGTTTCCCCTCATTGAGATGTGCCCCTCTGGGTTTCAAGGGGTGCACCAGCCATGACCTCAGGGCAGGGGTGGTGGAGTGGCGGTAATTGCTCGTCAAGTATTATGTCCACAGGAAGGCCCTGTTCTGGAGATAGACGGGTGTGAGTCCCTCCTTCTGAAGTTGGACCTAGGGGTTCAGGTGGGCCTGTTGTTAGCATTCCTGCCTCCCAGCTGCATTGCAACGGCCCTGCCTGAGCTGCTCGAGGGAGTAGCCGGGTTGGCGGTTGAGTTCCCCAGGCTGATGGTGCTTGGGGACTTCAATCTGCCGTCCCTCGGTGAATCCTCAAGTGGAGCCCAGGAGTTCATGGCCTCCATGGCAACCATGGACCTGACCCAAGTAGTCCAGGGCCCGACCCATAGGGGGGGCACATGCTCAATCTGGTTTTTATCTCTGAACAATGGCGCCATGATCTGAGATTGGGGGAAATAGTCATTCAGCCCTTGTCATGGTCAGATCATTCCCTTGTAAGATTGGACTTCCTGACGACCACTCCACGCTGCAGGGAGGCGGGACCGACTAGGTGGTTCCGCCCCAGGCATCTAATGACCCCAATTGGGTTTCAGAGGGAGCTTGGGGAGTTTCCGGCTTCCCTTGCCCACAGCTCAACTGAGGCCCTGGTGGAAGCCTGGAATAGTGCAGCCGCCGGGGCCATAGATCAGGTTGCGCCTTTGCGGACTCTCACCACTCGCGGAACCTGGAAATCTCCTTGGTTTACTGAGGAACTCCGGGGGATGAAACGATGGAAGAGATGCCTAGAACGCCGCTGGAGGAAAAGCCGGGCTGAATCTGACCGGACACTGTTAGCAAGTCATATTGATGCCTATCTAGTGGCGATAAGGGTGGCACAACGATCATATTGGGCCACCCTTATCACGTCTGCAGACTGTCACCTGGCCGCCCTGTTTAGGGTGACACGCTCCCTCTTAAGATCGGAGGGGGCGGAGGAACCCTTGCAGGGAAGAACCGAGGAATTTGTTCAGTTTCTTGCAGATAAAGTCGCTCAAATTCGGTCGGACTTGGACTCTGGCTGGGCAGAGTCCATTGAGGTGGTAGAGACAGGTCTTAGTCTGGTTACCTGGGATGAGTTTGTTCCTGTTGGCCCTGATGATGTGGACAAGACCCTGGGAGCAGTGAATGCCACCACCTGTTTACTGGACCCATGCCCCTCCTGGCTTGTTTACTGGACCCATGCCCCTCCTGGCTGGGAGATGACATGCAGCTGGCTCCAGGAGATTATAAATGCTTCTTTGGGTGAGGGGTGCTTTCCGCAGGCCTTGAAGGAGGCTATGGTTAGGCCACTCCTCAAGAAGCCTTCCCTGGATCCGGCTGTCTTAAATAACTTTCATCCTGTCTCCAACCTTCCCTTTTTGGGGAAGGTTGTTGAGACGGTGGTGGCACTCCAGCTCCTTCGGAACTTGAATGAAACTGACTATCTGGATCCCTTGCAGTCTGGCTTCAGGCCCGGGTACAGCACTGAGACAGCTTTGATCGCGCTAGCGGATGATCTCTGGTGGGCCCGGAATGGAGGGTCTCCCTCCATCCTGGTGCTTCTTGACCTCTCAGTGGCTTTCAATACCATTGATCATGGTATCCTTCTGGGTCAGCTCAGTGGGTTGGGAGTGAGAGGCACTGTTCTACAGTGGTTCTCCTGCTACCTATCCAGCCGGACTCAGTCGGTGTTGGTAGGGAGGCAGAGATCGAGCCCTGCCATGCGGGGTCCCTCAGGGTTCTATTCTCTCCCTCCTCCTATTTAACATCTACATGAAACCGCTGGGTGAGATCATCCGTCAACATGGGGTCAGGTATCACCAGTATGCTGATGATACCCAGTTGTACATCTTGGTCCCCGGTCCATCTAGTGATGCCGTGGAAGTGACGTCCCGGTGCTTGGAGGCTGTGAGGGTCTGGATGGGGACCAATCGGCTTAGGCTCAACCCTGACAAGACCGAGTGGCTGTGGGTCTTGCCCCCTTGGGTTTCAGTTGATTGTCCATCTTTGGTGCTGGGGGGAGAGAAATTACTCCCCTCAGAATGAGTTTGCAATTTGGGGGTCCTTCTGGATCCACAGCTACAATTTGACCACCATCTTATGGCTGTGACCAGAGGGGTCTTTGCACAGGTTCACCTATTGCGTCAGTTGCAACCCTTCCTGGACCGAGGGGCTCCACACACGGTCGCTCATGCCCTTATCACCTCTCGACTGGATTACTGCAATGCGCTCTGCATGGGGCTGCCCTTGAAGAGCACTCGGAGACTTCAACTGGTGCAAAATGCGGCCGTGCGAGTGATTATGGGTGCGCCTAAGTGCTCCCATATAACACCTATCCTCCGCGAGCTGCATTGGTTACCGGTGGTCTTCTGGGTGCAATTCAAGGTGCTAGTAACAACTTTTAAAGCCCTTCATGGCTTAGAAGTGGGATACCTTTGAGACCGCCTACTGCTATGGGAAAAACAGTAGAGGGAGCTATTTCTTCCACCTAGACCTCCTGAATGAATGGTGGGCTAATAATTTAAGCAATAAATCTATACTTCCCCCACATACTGTATTAAACAAACACATTTGGCTGAGAAAATTTTGTTCAGCAGAAAAGCAGACACATTAACAGTGCAAAGCATAGAACATAGAATAATAGAGTTGGAAGTGACCTTGGAAGTCTTCTAGTCCAGTGGTCGCCAACCGGTGGGCCGGGGACCACTGATGGTTTGTGAGAAAATTTTGGAGTTCGCTGAGAAATGTCCCTCCAAAGCAATTAATCCAGGCTGCACAGGAACAAAAGGCTGCGCTGCCCACATGGCCCACCTGCCCACTGGCCCCCATCCTTTGACCAAGTGCAAACCTTACCTTAAGTAGAGCCACGCAAGTTGGAACTGGAAGGTAAGACCAACTGTGGGGGAGGGAAATCCGCCACTGGGTGGCTTGCTGATGTTGGTGGGAAAGTCGGTCCCATATTCCAGAGCTGCAGTAGTCACAGAACTGGCCCTTTGGTCATCCCAGAGCAGTTCCTCCAGTCCATGACAGGCCGGTGCACCTGGGTGGAGGAGCAGCTACTCTGGGATCACCAAAGGGCCAGTCCTGTGACTACTGCAGCTCTGGAATATGAGACCGACTTACCCATCAACGTCAGCAAGCCACCGTCACTCAAAATTCATATTAGTGGTCCGTGGGATTTAAAATTATGAGTTTGGTGGTCCCTGAGGTCAAAAAGGTTGGCGACCCCTGTTCTACTCCAACCCCATACTCCAGCTGGAGATCCTATACCATTTCAAACAAGTAGCTGTTCAGTCTCTTCTTAAAAGCCTCCTTCTTAAAAGCAATCTGCTTGAGGCAGTAACATGACAAGGAGACAGTTTAGGGTGAAACTGGTGCCTTACTGTGTAATCTATTCTTTTCTGCAGTTTTGAAATCTGCTTTAGTTATGAAATGTCTTGGGCCAGGACTGAAAAGAACCAAGAAATGTTCAACAAAGAGCAGTAAGTGTATTCTAAATATTGGTGGAGAGTCAGACAGAATCAAATTCTAATGCAAGCCTTTGCTGGATGGTTCTACAAAAATTATCATGCCAGTTCTTCCTGCAGTTGCTGTTGGTTTGATCAGTTTCTGAACACAATTCAATTCAAAGGATCCATCAACAACCCCCCCCCCAAAAAAAACAGTCTTGTGAAGGAGCTCATGATGGGTGTGAGGATTAGCTGCCGAGACCGTGTTCTTACCTCAGCAACTGAAATCACATGGTTGAAAACAAGAGACATGACCTTCGCTGCTATGATACCTCTAAAATTCTTTTTTTCCATGGAATATGACAGCTGCACTCTTGGGCTTAATTTGAACATCAATTTTTTTTTTGTAATTGGCACCTTTTAAGGAGAAGATTTAGGTTGCCAGATTATTTTATTGCTCAACTATGGCATATTATATATTATGATTATTTTATTGCTCAACTATGGCATCTTATATATTATATATTGTGGTAGTTGTAATTTATTATTAAGAAGCCATCCATGATTGCAATCCTCTGACGGTGCTGCCACCAAGACCCAAGGGCCACAGCTGAGACAATTTCCCCTTCAGATCCCTCCGAGTGATACAATCCAGGTTTCAGCATTCCTGTTTTACCCATTCACATGGCTTATCCCTCCATATATGCATCTCTGCATGTTGATGAGCTTCCAGAGATGAATAAACAATGATTGTGTATATATGTATTATTATATTTGTGTATAAAAACAGCTCGGAATGGAAGGGGCAGCATCAACAAGAAAAGTGAAGAACACCTCTGTGATTTCCTGATACAACATGGCTTCAGGTAAGCTTCTGAATATCAATAGGGAAGTTACTACTTTTTAATGGATGGGAGAGCTGGAAATAGCTATAAGACATCCATTCAGTGGATCCAGCCTTTATACTGAAAAAAAGCTTGTGTACTAATTTTCCATACAATATATATATATATATATATATCCATTAAGCAAAATATAGAAAGAAGTCCTGGTTATTATTAAATTTGGGAGATAGAAGGGTGTATTATTTTTATTTTCTTTACTGAAATTTTAAATTTTTACACTGGTGAGTATAAAACCGAAGCAACAGTGAGACCCAATTCTCCCATGGGAGAAACAAAAAACAAAGAGAGAATGCCACTAATTATGGTTTACTTGACACAAACAGGTATCTGAAAAAATGCTCAACTAAAAAATGGAGAAAACAAGAACTGCATGTATGTGTGAAACTGCTGCAACGGCAACTTGTAAAGCTTCCTATTTATCAACTCATCTAGAAGCATTGTGATGGTCGGTTTGAAGAAAAAGAGGGAGTGAATGTTCAAATCATGCACCCTGTATGATTGTGTATAGCAGTGCTTCTGTTTTACATGGGTTCCTATTTTGCTTCTGCCACCCAGAAACTCAACTGGTGCTCTGCTCAACTGAAGCATCAGCAGAGATATGCATCTTTTGCATGTGTTACATTTGCAGACATGAAAAGAACTTGCAGTTAGCGCTTCATTATGCATTAAAGTGGAAGATTTACCAATATGTCATCTTTATTTAAGAAGCCAACCTCCTTCATCTTCCTCTGCAGGGACCAGTAGACCTTCCTCTATGCTTACCATTGGCTTGTTTATCTGGGCTCTGCAATGGACAGACGGAGGAGCCTTCCCCACAATACCACTCTCCAGCCTGTTTACCAATGCTGTCCTAAGAGCACAGCATCTCCATCAGCTTGCAACAAATACCTACAAGGAATTTGTGAGTAGTAGTCTATGTTTTAGGTCAGCTAAACTTTTAGGTTGCATCATCATTCCTGCTAGAGTGTTCAGCAGCTTGGAAGCAGAATAGGTTCATCTAAAAGTAACGTGGGGAATTCTCTAGGATCACAGGATATATTAAAGCGTAAAAAAGAATATGACAAGTAGCACTTTATTTTTTAAAATGATATGGAAAAGTGCTTCCCCTCCCTCACATGTTTTATATGTTCTCAAATCTTCCATTACTGTATCAACTTAGAGTTGCCACAAACCAAACAATCTTTATATAAGGCACTCTTTTGAAATATTTACTATTTGCTTATTCTCTTAGCTAATATTAGTATTTCATTGCTTCTGATTTTAATGTCTTCGCTTAGTTAGTAAATTTTAGATAATGTTATTCAAAACTCTGCACACTCTCACCTTTTCTACTTCTTTGTAAATGGTGGCATTTTATGGGACTTATAAAGGAGCGATCCTATATCCCAGAAGAGCAGCGATACTCCATCAAGAATTCTCAGACTGTATATTGTTACTCAGACACTATCCCTTCACCCACGAGGAAAGAGGAAGCTCAGCAAAAAACAGTAAGCCGACTCCTATCATTTTTTATTCCATGGAAGAATTATTTTGGTGCCCCAAATATATAATCTTGTGTTGCCTATCTTCCCACTTTCACAAAGTTCTCAAGAAGTATTAACAAAGAGCAATAAATGTATTCGAAGCATCAGAGGAGAGTCAGACAGCTAGTCAGACACTCTGGTAAAAGTGAAGGGGACTAGAAGCCATAGTCAACCATCTGAAGAGCTGCCAGGTCCTTGTTTCTATGTTGGAGGATCTGATCCCTGGAGGACAGAACATTAGAAACTCTATGCTTTATCACATTTGCAAATTTCAAATATCTTTGGCCAAGATTCAGGCAAAGATCTAGACATAGACTGTTACTCTCTTGCATTTAACCATGGCACAAACACACCCTGGCAATATATTTTGTCCTCTGATGTTTCCTTATGATATTACTTTTATCTTGACCACAATCCATGGGTAAACTGTCTTTTATCTAGGCATACTTCCCAGACTGCACAAGTTAGTTTTCCACATCTCTCTGAGATAGAGAATATGAACAGAAATACAGAAAACCTTTTGGCATCATTTAATTTAGTTGGTACCCAGATATAGCATATCTACTCTTAGCTGTTTTGGCATTTGTGTTTCCTCTTTAACCCAAAAATATCCAATAGCCATAAGATGTGTAACATCTGTTATGTTTCACCACCCATTTACAGAGGTAAAGTCAGGTAATCAACAGTAGGTGAGATTGAAAAAATGCTTATTGACTGGTCCTAGATGATGCAGGCATGAGCGTCTCCCTAGTCCAATCCAACTCCTCTGCTGTTTTTGTTCCCCCTTAAAGAATATGATACAGCAGTGCTTGGCAGTGGTCTATCACAATTGCACGATGATGCCAAACTGCTTACCCAGCAGTATTATATGTAGCATTACAATGGAGTGATGGGAGCAACCAGGGGTGGGCTTCAAAAATTTTAGAAAAGGGTTCTCTGCCCAGTTGCTGGGTGTTGGGCGGGGCCTAATTGGCCTCCTGAATCATGGGGGGGGGCATTTTTGCCCTTCCCAGGCTCCTGAGGCTTTCCTTAAGTCTCCGGGAAGCCAAAAACGTCCTCCCCGGACTCAGGAGACTCTCTGGGATCCAGAAACGGGCCCATTTCCAGCCTTCCCAAACTTCCAGGAGGCCTGTTTTTCGCCCTCCCTGACCCTCCATACACACCCTGCACTTACCTGCATCCAAAATGGGCTGTGTGGAGACTCCTGGGAGGGACGGGGTCAGCCAGGAGTGGGATTTGGGGGTTCTCCGAACTGCTCAGAATCTTAGATAGGGGCTCTCCCAAACCCCTGTGAACCCCCAGCAGCCCACCCCTGGGACCAACTCTTTCCATATCTCCACCCTTTCCAGCACAGAAATATCTGGAAGTTCCTAATATAAAAAAGGATGTGGGAAGGGAGAAGGATGCTAAATAAAAGTTTTGTTTCTCATTTAGTTCCCTTCATGACTCCAATCTTCTTTATTCAGCTTGGAAAGATAGCACAAAAAGGTGCCCAGTGATACAACACTTCTGAAATTATATCTTTCCTCTTCTTGCTGGAGTGCTATGAGTACACCAGTGCTTCAGAGAAGGGGGTAAGAGGGTTGACATCATAGCCCCATGCCTTCTCTATGTTCCTTGTGATGTCAAACACATGTCCCAAATAGGAGGATCTTGTGAGACAATAGTGTGAATTTACTGCACAATTAGTAGGTATTTTTCCATTCAGGTAATGATGTGAAGAAAGTAGGCACCGAAGCGAGAAGATTAAACTGTCATCTTTTGTTTTCATGAACTACAATCACAATCAGAATAATAGCATTAAACAGTGAGTCAGAAAGAGGATAAGTTGTCAAACTCCCGGCCTGCGGGCTGGATGCCTCACGTACTGGTCACGCCCACGCCTAGTTTAGTGAAAGGAGAAAAGTCATGTGACACCCCTGCACTAGAGGCAACACATTTTCTGCAAACAAATTGTACTCTTCTGTCAATGCAAGGACCTTCGGTGTAGCATTTGATCTCAACACTGAGAAAGACCTAAGATCATCTACTTCACTAAGCCAAAGTCATGCTTTACAAATCACAAACCTGGATTCATACAGCACATGGTTAAAGGTAAACACAGATTATGGTTTTGTATAAAGAACTCAGTCATATTATACCAATCCATCCCAGAGCATGCTACTCTCCAAATGGTACCTCTGCAAATTTTGTCCTTATTACTTCTTTCATTTAATCAATGTCATATCTAAGCTAGGCAAGAATGTTGTTTGTTTTTGGCTTAATTAAATGTCTAAAAATCCATCCACTCTGGCTTATAAACAATTATTACTATATAGAGAACCTTCCACATTAAGCCAAAACGAAATCAGGTCGTATTATGGATTAGTTTTACATGTCATGTTTTCATTGGAGCAAAAGAGATATATATTCTATAAACATTTAACGGCAACCCAGGAAGCATTTTTATCACTTACTGTCCCTACATGTCCCCTCCAATAATGAAAAGTGTGTCACTGCTGTTTAGCAAAAAACTAGGTTTAAAGCAGGCTTAAGGAACTGATCAGAAAAGAGGCAGTTTGCCCTGGTTGGAATTTTTCTTGCCCGTTGTACTTCTATTGCCATTTATCTTAAAACAGACAACTGAATGCTATTATCCTTGCTCTTCTTCTTCTTTGGGCTCTAGGAGTCAGGACAGAAAACAGAAGTCTTTAAATTGCATTTTTAAGGCTATCTATTTTTCTAGGATATGGAACTGCTGAGGTTTTCGCTGATTCTCATTCAGTCCTGGCTAAATCCTATACGGTTTCTAAGCAGGATGTTTACAAACAGTCTTGTGTTTGGGACCTCAGACAGAGTCTATGAAAAACTCCAAGATTTGGAGCAAGGTATCCAAGTTCTTATGAGGGTAAGCAATCCCTTCTTCTTCTTCTTCTTTTTTTGTATAATTCATGTTTTATTTATAGTTTTCCTTTCACACCATACATATTTTGTGAACAGTGTATTGATTGGGTCAATGCCCTTTTTAAACAATGCTAACAATGATAATACAAATAAGTATATATAATCCTAATCTTCCAACTTCAACAATATTATTCTCTCTTTATAGTTCTTTCCCGTTTTCATTAATTCATTTAAGCATAAATAACATTTCTTTTCACCATGTATTTATTTCCTCTTTTAAATCACTTATATTTAATATTTTAAAAATTACTTATGGTTCCACCATAATTTCACTATCCCAAATATCTAGAACTACTGATCAGACCAAATATTAACAAAATTTAGTCAATTCTGGGATTATATCTCAACATCCCCAATTTCTAATCCTTAAAAGTTTTAAATTTACAATATATTTTAACACGCTGTCAATAATACAGTTAAATTACTTAATCCTAGACTTCCACTTTCTACTCTTAGCTTACTTTAAAATATTATCTATTAGTATATATGCTACTATTTCCCCTATTTATATTTTCTACTTTTCCATTTTATTAGCATATTTTATCGCTTCCATCATCTGTTAACTTTTTAATCACCTTTTTCTTTCTCTCTCTTGGAATCTTATAACTTTTTAAAAATGTTTTTATACCCACTGGGTATTCCTTTCGGGCTGCCCTTTGTCTCTTTCTGCTGCATCCTTTGAACACCCACCCATTAATCTTTCTTTTTTTTTTGAAGATATTATTGTTTTATCCCTCTAAACTTTCCTTTTTTGAGAGAGATTTTTCTTTTTTCCTCTCTGTCCTATTATAAACTTTTAAGGAGTTATCTATTTGATTCCTATTTATTCATCATTTCCCTTTATTATCTTTGTCTTCTTGCATCTCATTTTAATTTTTCTCTTCCATTGCTTCTTCAAATTTCTCATCTGTTTTCTGAGTATCTTGTTCATCTTTTTTCTCCACCTGTTGAAAGGCTTCTACACTCATTTCTTTATCTTTAGGCAATCCCCTTGTTTCCTTATTGTTCTTTATAGTTTCTTGTATGTTTTTAAGCAACAAAATTATTATAAGTTAATTTCCTAGGTTAACTACTTAACTCAGTAAATCTGAGTTGGTGTGTGTGTATGTGTGTGTGTTTGTGTGTGTGTGTGTGTGTGTGTGTGAGAGAGAGAGAGAGATTTTTTTGAAGCAGAATGAGATTCTTAATGTTTTTGTGTTACTCTTTCCACTTACAACATCTATTTCCAGGAGGTGGAGGATGGTACTTCCATGACCTTCAGCTGCTTAGACCCACCTATGAAAAATTTGAGTTCAATCTCCAAAGTGAAGTCGCTTTGCTGAAAAACTACAATCTCTTGTCCTGCTTCAAGAAAGACCTGCACAAAGTGGAGACCTTCCTGCGAGTGATGAAATGCCGTCGTTTTAGAGAAATCAGCTGCATCCCCTAAAGCAGAAAAAAAACGCCTTTCCATTTCACTTTTCCTATGCAGTTTCCTAGAACCTGGGAAAGAGAATGTGCTATTGCTACGCCAACTGCCTACATGCCTCGGTCAAGTAAAGAGCAACCTATTGTATTTCAAAGCCCTGCTGTTTGTGAAGCCCCTCATCATTCCTCTATATCTGTGCAAAAATAAATGTTACATTGCTGCTGAAAAATTAGTGCTATAAGCTGACTGACTCAATTAGATCTGTCTCTTAAATGATAAAGAATACAACCTTAAAGGCATTGACCTCATTTTACACAGGATCACAAACTTAGTCATAACAACTATTCTGCTCAAAACAATATATCTCTAAACCTGTTTGTAAAAGTAATTTTCCTTCACTTTAATTCCTATAAAATTAAGGCAAGCAAATAAAAATAACTACATGAAGAAGCCCTTAAAAGATCCCCATTCAAATAATCTTATGAACATAGTTTAATTTTTTTCATAATAGCAATAGCACTTAGACTTATATACCGCTTCATAGTGCTCTCTGTAAGTGGTTTCCAGAGTGAGCATATTTCCCCCCCAACAATCTGGGTTCTCATTTTACTATCCCCAGAAGGATGGAAGACTGAATCAACATTGAGCTGATCAGGATCGAACTCCTGGCAGTAGGCAGAGTCAGGCTGCAGTACTTCATTCTAACCACTGTGCCACCACGGCTCTATGTCCTCGATAGTACAGGAGTGTCAAACTCATGTCGTCATGGCAGTGTCATGTGATGTATCAAGACTTTTTTCCTCTTCTGTAAACTGGGTATGGATGCGACCAGCATGTGACGCATCCGGCCCATGGGCTGAGAGTTTGATAGCCCTATTCTCCATAATAAGAGGAAATGAGTATTCAAGATATATGGAGAGAAAGAAATCCAGAGAAAAAACAATATACATACTACTCAAAGCCATCAATCCTGGCCAATGATATATATGGCATGGATGTCATCAGAGCTAAGTACTAATGTACACGAAATAGAAACAATTATATGGGCAGACCGCAACTCAATTAGAATTAAATGGAAAGGATATAAGAAAAAAGTGAGATGGGTGTTGAATCAATTTACATTAAAAGATAAAGAATTCATACAAATAACAGAAAAAGAAATGACATTCTTCTTTAAGAAAATAGAAAGGAAAAGACTTCAGTACAAAACATATGGAACATAGCAAAGACATACTTTTGAGGATTAGTTATATCTTATATAGGAAGGAAAAATAAGGAAAAGAAGCAACATCAAAAAACACTGGAGGGATTTCAGCCCAATTGACTTTACCAAGCCTAATCTAAGGGCATCCATATTTTTCAATAGCTGTATTTGCCAGTATTTGCATCTCATGCTCCTTCCTGCTCAATAGTTTCCACTATTCTTAGCAGCTCATTCCCTCAATTCGCAGTGATCTGGGGTGCGGGAAATATTGGGTGTTTATTATAGAAAGCTGTTATCTATTTTATTGAAAATATTTGCTGTCTGTGAAAAAAAATATGGGGCCAAGTATATTTCTATTTTCTATTAATGTCATTTATTAGAAATATATAAAAATAATACTGTCTTTTCGATCATCATTAATTATAAATAGGCAATTAGTCTTTTCTTGGAAGAGAGCTATCTTCTAGTGGTACCTTGCATTTGTTAGCTTCACCACCCAAATGCTCTAAAAACAAGGAGAACCATTTTCCAGGCCGGATAATGTGCTTAGGAGAAGAAGATACCTTTTTAGATCAGCAAGAAGGAAATAGATTATTTGTCAATAATCTGCTATTCTCTGTTCATATTAAAATTGCACAAGATCTCCTTTTCCCCTAGTGCCATGATGGTGAACCTATGGCATGCGTGCCAGAGGTGGCACATAGAGCCCTCTCTGTTGGCAAGCGAGCTGTCACCCCAGCTCTGTTGCATATGCAAATGTGCGCAGTGGCAGATTAAGGTTCACTGGTGCCCTAAGAACTGGCAAATATTGGTGCCCCCCCTCCTTTGTACATACTGTACAAACGAAGCCACTTTGTGCTGCCCCCTGTGGGCCTGGTGTCCTAAGCATGTGCTTAGTCTGCTTAATGGTTAGTACAGCACTGCACATGCACCTCCTGCCAGCCAGCTGGATCTGCTGTGCCTGAGCAGGGGGCAGAGCACATGCGGGGGTCGCACGCGCAGGTATGTGGGCCAGTTTTTTTGTGAATAGGCACATTAAGGAAAACTGGTTATAAAAACATGTGTCTCCATTTCTCCTTTGGTGTAAAATATAATATTCTGCCTCTTAATATCCCCCAAAATATTTCATTCTCAGGATGGGGCTTCCTACTCTATGAAATGCAAATTCTCTATCTTTCAGATAAAGTCTGGTTATTTATTTATTTTATTCGTATTTATATCCCGACCTTCTCTGGAGACTCAGGGCGGCTTACAGTTTTTGGGATACAACCCAATGCATTCAACAATAGCCTTCATTCCATTGTATATGCGGCATTTTTTACAAAGTCAGCTTATTGCCCCCAACAATCTTGGGTCCTCACTTTACCTACCCCGAGAGGATGGAAGGCTGAGTCAACCTTGAGCCTGGTGGGATTCGAGCCTGCAATAATTACAGGCGGCTGGAGCTAAGTGCTAGGCTATTAACAGTCTGCACCACCAAGGCCCTTAAGATGGTTAAAAAAGCATCTGTAATTATTTTAGTATGTTAATCAAGCCATCATAATATATAAACAGTAGTAGATGCAATTACTGCAATTGCATTTAAAAAAAGGCTTCTGTTCATTTGAATGAGACCTGATTCAGGGTTTTTGAACTAAAATTGACAGTACTATCTTATTGTTTCTAAAGTGCTAACGTGTTTTTTGCCCCCCTAAGTGGCATTTTTACAAAGTCAGCTTATTGCCCCCAACAATCTTGGGTCCTCAATTTACCTACCCCGAGAGGATGGAAGGCTGAGTCAACCTTGAGCCTGGTGGGATTCGAGCCTGCACTAATTGCAGGCAGCTGGAACTAAGTGCTAGGCATTTAACAGCCTGCACCACCAAGGCTTGGTTTGGGGTGGAGATAAAAAGCTGGGTATCATCCGCATACTGATGATACTTCACCCCAAAACCACAGATGATCTTGCCCAGCAGCTTCATATAGATGTTGAACAGGAGGGGCAAAAGAACCAACCCCTGGGGCACCCCACAAAGGAGGGGCCTCGGGGCCGATCTCTGCCCCCCATCAACACCACCTGCGTACGACCCGAGAGGTAGGAGGAGAACCACTGTAAAACAGTGTCCCCCACCCCCAACCCCTCGAGGCGTTGCAGTAGGATACCATGGTCGAAGATATCAAAAGCCTCTGAGATCTAATAGGACCAGGACAGAGGAGTAACCCCTATCCCACGCCTACTGGATAAATAAAAATCATTAAACAATATAAGCATTTATATGCATATATACATATATATACATAATTATTTGATCTTTGTGTCATTTTATATCTTAATCATTGTGTTGTATTTCAATCACATCTTAAATTCTGTTTGACATTTTATAGACTTCCTTTCATATCCCTCCTTACATAAAAATTATTCCATACTTGGGGAGGGCGGGGCTGGTGTCGCAGCGGTACTATGCATGATCTGGAAGCTCCTGGATCACCGTAGATATCTTGCCTGCTGGATGGTCCTTTTGGACCTAAACCATCCTGAAGAGACAGTGAAGGTAAAGAGCACATCCTGTTGATCCCAGGGACACCACAAAGTCCCTGGTTGATCCAGGAGAAGCTCTTTTTGCCGGCAGTAAAGAGGCGGCTATTTAAGCTACTGAAGCTGGGACAGCTCCGGAAGAACGGCAAGATCAGGAGAAAGTGTGTCTGCTTGGTGAGAGGAATTTTTTTCCTCATTTATTCTTGAAGAGAACACCCTAAAAGTCTGAAAGTGAACTTAAAAGTAAAGAGAACAGTGATTAACCAGCGAGATTAAGTCTTTTAAACTGATGGGGTTTCCCCCCCCCTTTTTTTGAACCTGGAATTTGATTAAGCTTTTTAATTTTAAAATGGACTGGTCTTTTTTCTGTTTAAATAGCTTCCTGTTTTGAAGGTTTTCTTTTTTGGATTAAGCTCTTCTTATTGTTTTAAGATTTTTTCCTTTTTTTAAAAAAAGGGAAATTTTATTATAACATTTTCTGTTCTTAAGGGGGGAAGTGAAAGTGAAAAAGAAGTAGCACTGCCATCTAGAGGCTTGGATGTATTGTTTTCTTTTTTCTTTCATTTGTCTATGTATCTGTGCTATACTCAAGGACTTGCTGAAAGAGATAATGGGATGAGCATGACAGGCTGTTTATACAGGTGCTCATCTGTGAACTAATGATAGTGGAGTCTGGAGTTGGAGTTGAAAGAAAGAAAGAAGATTGAAATGACCTTGAAAACATCTGTACAGAAAAGTCTAATTTGATTTACTAAAGAGCCTTGGATACTTAGTGGCAGTAGCTTTTTTCCTGTTAGAATTTGTGGTTATTTTCTTTTTTTTACTTCCCCCCTAGCTGACTTTTTATGTTTTGGATTTAGACCTTTCACCCAGGAACTAGACTATATTTTACTTTTGGTTGTTTTTTTAAGAGAAATATTACTTTTGTTTTCAATTTTTCCTTTCTCTTTTTTGAAAAAAATAAGAAAAATTTTCCTTTTTTTCTTTTGGCTTATTTTTTCTTTTTCCTCCTTTTTTTCTTTTTTGGCATACTACTGTAATCAATTGGATTAAGGCATAAAAGTGCCTGAAGATTTTTCTTCCCCCTTTATTTTTTGGAGTGGCAGCTGTTTGTTTTTGCCTTTTTCTTCTTTTTTTCTCCTATTTTTTCTTTTGTGTAAGCACTAAGATGAGCAGAAAACCAACAGTTCCAACTTCTTCAATACCAATAGTCTCTTCTTCACCATCTGGAGGACAGCGATCAATCCAGACGATGTTACAGCAGGATAAAGAAAAGGAAGTGACACTGCAGGTGACTATGCAAGGAATTCAGAATCTACAAGTAAAAACAGATGATATTGTAAAGAGAATAGATGATATAGTAAAGAGAACAGAGAATATTGAGAAAAGAACTGAAGAGACAGATAGGAAAGTAGAGAATATTAAACAGATGATGATGAAATATGAAGACAGATTTAAGAAAATTGAAGAAGATACACAAAGAGACAAGAAAATTGGAGATATTGACACCCAATTGAGCGAAGTTGAAAAGGGCAACAGCGGAAGTTGATAGAAGTCGATAGATCAGAATTCTACTTGAATTCAAAATATAGAGGAAGAAAAGGGTGACAACTTGACTGAAACAATGACAGAAATACTGGCAGAAGCACTAGAGATAAACAAAGAGAAGATGATGGATGGGATGGATGAAGTATTCCATGTCTATACAAGATATGCAATGAGAAATAAGCTACCAAGGGAAGTCCACATCAGGTTTACTAAGAAAACTATTAAAACACAGATACTTCAGGTGGCAAGAGAGAAAGCATTAATGTATAAAGATGAAGAAATTGTGGTGCTGAAACAGGTACCAAGAAGAGATGAGAAGAGAATACCTATTTTTGACTAAAGAATTGCTTAAAAGAGGAGTAAATTATAGATGGCTGATACCAGAAGGTCTCCTGTTTACTTGGCAGGAGCAAAGACACAGAATTGATACAGTTGCAAAAGCTGAACTATTCCATCAAGAATACTTTAGAGGAAAAGAGGAAGATACAAGAAAAGAAGAGTCGCTAATTGAATTTAAAGAGGAGTGCATAACAGTAATAGAGAAAGAAAAGGAAGAAGGTGCAGTAGGTGGTGTACCCAGAGAACAACAAAAATTAAGATCCACTAGAGCAATTAAACCCTCTTATAAAGCCTAACATGGATGAAAGAAAACTGATTTCGATCAACATAAATAGACTTAACTTAGCTACTAAAAGAAGAAAAGTATTTCACAAATTAGAGAAGTTAAAATTTGACATAATCTGCTTACAAGAAGTACATATCAAAAAACAACATGAACATTTACTGAAACAAAAAAAATAGGGAAACTATTTACATCTTTGACACAATGTAAAAAAAGAGGTGTGGTCTTAAATATTAGAGACACAATCTTGGCAGAACAAATTTACACAGATGACGAAGGAAGGATTTTGATGGTGGAAATGATGGATAAAAATTTATTCAAGCCATTGAAACAACATATCATAGACAGACTGCAAAGGTTATGATAAATGGAGAACTAACAGAATCGATAGACATAACAAAAGGGACTAGACAAAGTTGTCCACTGTTGCCTCTGCTGTTTGTTTTAACATTAGAAGTGCTGAACAGGAATATTAGAGAACAGAAAGAAATAAAAGAAATGAAAATTAAAAAGGAAGAGTATAAGCTACAAGCTTTTGCAGATGACCTAGTATTTATATTAGAAGATCCATTGGAAACAGCATCCAAATTAATAGAAAAGATAAAAGACTATGGAAAAGTAGCAGGCCTGAAAATAAATAAAGATAAGACAAAGATATTAACAAAGAATATGTTAGCAAGATGAAAGAAAGAATTGGAAGAACTTTTAGAAATACAGGTCACAAACAAGGTTAAATATTTAGGGATACATATTACATCAAGATGTAGCACATTGAAGGATAATTACATTAAACTCAAACTGCAGATTGCGACAGATCTGACAAAATGGGAAAACTTAGAATTATCATTGATTGGGAGAATATCTACAATTAAGATGAATGTATTGCCTAGAATTTTATTTCTATTCCAGATGATTCCAATTCGACTAAAGAGTTCTTTGATGATTTAAATAAAATTGTGTTGAAATACATCTGGCAGGGCAAAAAAGCGAGAATAAAGCTTAAACTGCTGCAAGATGCAAGATTAAGAAGTGGGTTTGCTTTGCCCAATTGGGAATTATATTACCAGGCGATAAATTTGATGTGGGTAAAGGAATGGATAACATTAAAGAATAGTAGATTATTGACTTTAGAAGGGCATGACCTACTGTTGGGCTGGTATGCCTTCCTCTGGTATAAGGGAATGAAAACACAGGGGTATTTCAGAAGACATTACATTTGAGAGGCATTGTTTTTAAACTGGGAGAAGATAAGAAGACAATATTATTTAAAAGTTCCACTGTGGGTATCTACTATTGAAGCTTTTTCTAATCCAATAATATATAAAAAGGAACAAACAGATATGCTGAGATATTGAATGAAAAGGGTGAACGTAAATCTATGCAAGCGTTGGAAGAACAAGGTGTAAAAATGAATTGGTTTTCATATTTGCAAATACAATCTAGATTTGACAAAGATTTTAAAACAGAAGGTATTTATGATGACTGTTTTAGATAAAATTTTGATGGGTACTGATAAAAAGGTAATTTAAAAACTTTATGGACACTTATTAGAATTCAAATTGGAGGAAGAACTGGTTAAAGATACGATGATTGCTTGGGGGGGGGGGAATTTTGGATATGGAATTGACTTAGAGAAATGGCAAA
This sequence comes from Naja naja, assembly GCA_009733165.1. Taxonomy (NCBI): domain Eukaryota; kingdom Metazoa; phylum Chordata; class Lepidosauria; order Squamata; family Elapidae; genus Naja; species Naja naja. The sequence continues at coordinate 90,582,556 of CM019155.1, forward strand.
AACTGTGGTCTCAAAATTATAAAATGACAATGTCAACTGCATATAAAGAAAATTTGTATAAGATGTTTTACAGGTGGCATCTACCCCCGATGAGAATCGCGAGAATGTTTAAGGATAAATCGGACAAATGTTGGAAATGTCATCAGATACCCAGTTCATATTACCATATGCGGTGGACATGCTTGGATGCAAAAGGATATTGCACTAAAATTCACAGATGGCTGGAAAAAATGATAAAACAGCATATAGACTTTAAACCAGAGATATTTTTATTGGGAATCATACCGGAAATATACAATAAAGAACTGAAATACTTGATTGTAAATGTTTTAACAGCGGCTAGAATTGTATTTGCCAAGAATTGGAAAAGTGAAAAGATACCTATGCAGGAGGAAGTTATCAAGAAAATTATGGACTGTGCTGAAATGAGTAAATTGACATTTGAAATTAGAGAACAAGATAAACAATTTTATCTGATATGGGATTTGTTTTATTAATGGTTGGATGAAAAGACATGGTAATGTAATAGATTAGGAAATTTTACAACAGATATTTAATAGATGATATTAATTATAATATAAATATACATAACCATTGGGTGAAAGTGTAATATAAATTTTACAATGAAAGTTAGAATATCTCGTATTAAATGATAAAATAAAATAGATTAGTCATGAATGATTAATAACTGATATATAAACATATGTTAGATTGATATGAGAATTTATATAAATTGTGAGTGATGACTATGAAAAGATAGCACAAATGATGTGTAACCAACTGACACACTGTACAAAATGGAAGATGGTTTTATGTTTTTTATGTATTTGTTTATTTGTTTGTCTTAAAAAATAAATTTTTTAAAAAAAATTGTTCCATACTTCATAGTATTCTGATACATCTTGTTCTTTCAATTCTAATGTCATACTATCTAATTCAGCACTTTGAAAAATCTTGTCTATTATTATTTTATTTTATTTTGTCAAGCAATTATAAGATAACAGGTATAAGTATAAGCATGGTTATGAATACATGAAATGGAGACATATAAGAAAAAAAAGAAACAATAGGGACGGTAGGCATGTTGGTGCGCTTATGCATGCCCCCTACAGACCTCTTAGGAAAGGGGTAAGGTCAATAGTAGACAGTTTAAGGTTAAAGTTTTTGGGGTTTGGGGAAGAAACCAGAGTCTGGTAGAGTATTCCAGACATTGACCACTGAAGTCGTATTTCCTGCAATCAAGTTTGGTGTGGTTTACCTTAAGTTTGTATCTATTGTGTGCTCTTGTATTGTTATGGTTATACTATACTTAGATCGGACCGAAGGCAGCGTAGTTCTAGGTTGTCTAGGTCTAGAATTTAAAGTCTGATGGCATAAGGTATTCTGCAATGAGTAGAGGAGTGGAGAACTCTTCTTGTGAAATATTTCTGGACTTTCTCAACTGTATTAATATCAGATACGTAATGCAGGTTCCAGACTGATGAGCTGTATTCAAGTATTGGTCTAGCAAATGTTTTGTATGCTTTAGTTAGTAGTGTGATATTACTGGAGAAAAAGCTATGCAGGATTAGGTTAACAACTCTTAATGCCTTTTTGGCTATGTAGTTACAGTGGGCTCTAGCACTTAGATCATTAGAGATGAGTACTCCAAGGTCCTTGACAGAGTTTGGATCATCAATAAGGTCTTGACTATTCAGCTTGTATTTTATTTTCTGATTTTTTTTTGCCAATATATAAGACAGAGCATTTATTTGTTGAGATTTGAAGATGCCATTTGTTTGACCATTCTGATTCATAGTCGAGGTCTTTTGGAAGGGTAGCAGTATTGTTGGTGGTGTTGAATAGCTTTGTCAAATGTCTTACTGAAGTCAGAGGTGGTATTTGCCAGTTCTCTGAACTACTCAAAATTTCCATTACCGGTACTCCAGAACTGGTCAGAACCTGCTGAATTTGGTTGCACTCCCAACACTTGGCAGACATATCTTAAACATTCTAGCTAAACTTGCTGAGGGGATATCATTTGTGGAATTATTTGATGGGATAGTGATTATTTGTGGCTGTGGTTTGGTGATTATTTTTGGTTGTAGTTGTGATTGTAGTTGATGTAGTAGTTGTGGTAGTGGTTGTTGAGTTGGGATTTGATTTTGAGCTGATAGGTATTCTCTCATCTGTGCTGTATTTTTTTTCAAGAGAGATTAGGCTTGCTTGTGTAGTTGTTTCAAAATGTGTTGCTAAGCGTTCTTCTATTGAGTGAATGAATGATTCTATGCTTTCAACTCTGTCAGACAGGGTACTTAGTTTGTTTAGCTTAGGTAAACATGATGGACATAGACAAGGGAATGTATCTGATGTTTTTAGGAGATCAGCTAGGTTTTTGTTTAAGTTTAAGCAGGCGAGGTGGGCTTGATTGTCACATAGGTGGCATTTAATGTTATTTTCGCTTTCATTGATGGTTTCGAGACATTTGAAGCATGTGCAGGAGTCTGGGAGGTAGAGATATTATTCTTTTGTTGTTGTTTGGTAGTGTAGGGTTTGGAGTTTTTGGCTGGCATGGTCAATGACAATAGTACACTAAACAATTACAATAGCTTAATTAATGTGATAGGTAGACAGTTACTTAATGAATGTTGGTAATTAATAAATGTTAATTGATAAGTTAGAGAACAAATCAAAAATCAATCAATCAACTAGATAATCAATGATACAGTATTAAATCTCTATCAATTCAATAAATCAGTAAATTAGTGGTTGTTTAACAATTAATTATTATAACGTTAAATGATAAATCAATTATTTTAGACAAAGCATTATCTATCAATAATTGGTCTTGAGGTAATGAAATAGTGGAGGTAGTGAAGTATTGGAGGTTGGTAGTGAAAAGTTCCTTGGTTTTTCCTTAAAGCCACGTTGTTTGGTTAGACTTGTTGTGCTAACCTTTCTGTCTCTAGAATATATAATTTGTGTTTGAGAAAATCTAATTTATTTTTCAAATTTTTCTTGTTAGGTTCTTTCTGGTGTAGTGCCTTAGCGCAGCCCGAGACAGGGCCGTGGTTGGGGGGTGCGTGAGGGGACCTGTGGGACTCCGGGAGGAACAGTGGGAGCTGCAATCTCCAGGGTGGTTGGAATGGGCAGGAGCCAATGAGGCGTGGGGCCATATCGTGTTAGAGGAGTGTGCCCCCACTGTATCCAAGTGGTAGCACGCTCCAACCCCTCGGCCTCTTCTCGATTCCCAGGGGTTTTGGGATCTGGGACCCCTGGGCTCCGACTGGTGTACCTTAATACCAGGTCATGGTTAATAAGGCACCCCTCCTCCACGAGTTGATTGAGGAGACCACGGACCTGGCCTGTATCACTGAAACCTGGTTGGGGTCAGAGGGTGGAGTCCCTCTGGTTGACTTATGCCCACCAGGTTTTCGGATGTTGCACCAGTCTCGACCCCAGGGAAGGGGTGGTGGGGTGGCAGTTGTTATTCAGGAAACCTTGATTCCAAGGGAGGCCCCTGCCCTGGAGATGGGTGGGTGTGAGGCCCTCCTCTTGAGGTGTGAGCCTGGGGGTCGGATGGGCTTGCTGCTCACATACCTTTCCCCCAGCTATGTGTCAGCTGCCCTGCCTGGGCTCCTCGATGCCATCTCGGGGGTGGCGGTGGAGTTCTCAGAGCTTATGGTTCTGGGTGACTTCAACCTGCCTTCCCTGGGGGCGGCTTCGGGTCTGGCCGAGGAGTTCATGGCCTCCATGGCGGCCACAAGTCTGACCCAGATAATTGATGGCCCGACCCACGAGGGGGGCAACACGCTCGACCTGGTTTTCGGTCTCGGAGCAGTGGTGTAGTGTTCTGGGGGATGGTGATATTACCATCCATCCTGTTCCATGGTCAGACCACTATCTCCTAAGGCTGGTTTTCTGTCAAGCTACCCCACACTGCTGGGATGAGGAGCCACATAGATGGTTCCCCCCCAGGTGCCTGATGGACCCTGAAAGGTTCCAGGCAGAACTGGGGTCTTTTCCTACATCCCTTACCCAGAGCCCTGCTGAGGTCCTAGCAGCTACCTGGCAACAGGCTGCTGCGGGGGCCCTCGACAGGGTTGCCCCCCTGCGTCCCCTTACTTGGCGCAGATCCTGGTTAGCTCCCAGGTATACCGGGGAGCTCCGGGAGATGAAGCGCCATAGAAGGGGCTTAGAGAGCAGGTGGAGGTCAACCCATTCCGACTCCGACAGAGCCCAGTTAAGAGCCCATATTAGGACTTACCTGGTATCTATGAGGGCAGCGAGAAGGGTTTATTTCCGCCCTGTTTGGGGTCACTCGCTCCCTCCTACAGCCGGGGATGGTGGTGGACCCTCTGTGGGGTAGAGCTGAGGAATTTGGTCAGAATCTGCTGGACAAGATCGCTCGGATCCGGGAGGGATTGTGCTCGAACCTACAGTGGTCTGAGGATGAAGATGAGAGTGGTCTGGCTAATGTGATCTGGACTGAGTTCGATCCTGTTTCTGAGGATGAAGTGGACAGGATTATGCGACGGCTGAGTTCCACCACATGTTTATTGGACCCGTGCCCTTCTTGGTTGGTTTATGCCTCCAGGGAGGTCACGTGCGGCTGGCTCCAGGCAGTGGTCAATGCTTCATTAAGGGAGGGACTGTTCCCTGCTGCCTTGAAAGAGGCAGTGGTGAGGCCCCTCCTGAAGAAGCCTGCCCTAGACCCAGCCATGTTGAACAACTTTCGTCTGGTCTCCAACCTTTGCTTTTTGGTGAAGATTGTTGAGAGTGTGGTGGCACAACAGTTTCCGCTTTTCCTGGAGGAAGCGGACTACCTGGATCCATACCAATTGGGCTTCCGGCCCGGGTACAGCACGGAGACGGCATTGGTCGCGCTGATTGATGATTTCTTTAGGGCGCAGGACAGGGGTTTGTCCTCTGTCCTGGTCCTGTTAGATCTCTCAGCGGCTTTCAATACCATCGACCATGGTATCCTGTTGCGGCATCTCAGGGGGCTGGGAGTGGGAGGTACTGTTTTACGGTGGTTTTCCTCCTACCTCTTGGGATGTTCGCAATCAGTGTTGGCAGGGGGGCAGAGGTCGACTCCGAGGTCTCTCACTTGTGGGGTACCTCAGGGGTTGGTCCTCTCTCCCCTCTTGTGCAACGCTCTCTATTTAGGACTGCCCTTGCATACCATCCGACGGTTTCAGCTGGTGCAGAATGCGGTTGCGCGGGTTGTGATGGGAGCTTCCTGATACTCCAATGTTACACCCCTCCTGTGCGAGCTGCATTGGTTACCGGTTGCCCTCTGAGTGAGATTCAAGATGTTGGCATTAACATTCAAAGTCCTACATGACTTGGGTCTGGGGTACTTGCGGGAGCGTCTCCTGCCAATATCGAATACCAATCGCCCTGTGCACGCACACAGATGGGGACTCCTCGGGGTGCCATCGGCAAGGCAATGTCGACTGCCGGTGCCTCAGGGAAGGGTCTACTCTGTTGCAGCTCCCGTGTTGTGGAACCAACTCCCTTTGGAGCTCCGTCTGGCTCCTGATCTTCACTCCTTCCACCGCAATTTGAAGACCTGGTTGTTTGAACAGGTTGGGCTGGACTGACCTCTTGCGGGGGGTTAAATTTATTTTAAATTGATTTTAGTGATTGGGCTTGTTGGTTTAATTCTTTTTAAAATATTTATTATTTTTTAATTGTGAGCCGCCTCGAGTCCTCTCGGAGAGGGGGCAGCATACAAGTCCAATTATAAATAAATAAATAAATAAATAAATAAATAAATAAATAAATAAATAAATAATATGGTGTCTTTGTATTTCCTATACCATAGGAAGACATGCTTCCTCGATTGCAAATCATGTCCCTCCAGTACAAGTAATCATCTATGTCTCAGAGTTATCCATTCTTTTAGCCAGGTAAAGGCAGCTGCTGGGTGGTATAATTCCCAGTCTTGTACTAATTTCAGCCTAATTCTTGGCTTTCTACCTTGCCAGATAAATTTGGATACTGTTCTATTTAGTTCCTTGAAATATTTCCTTTCTAGCTTTATTGGGATTGTTTGGAGCAGGTATAACAGTCTTGGTAAGATATTCATTTTGCTGGTGGCTATTCTTCCTAACAATGATAGTTGCATGTTTTTCCACTTTTCCAAATCTAGCTTAATTTGCTGTGTTAGTTTTAGTTGTCTTCTTTTACAGTTACACATTCGCTGATAGGTAGATTCCCAAATATTTTACTTTTTTTACTATATGAATATCTTTTCCATTAGTTTTTTTTCCTGTTTATCTGTAAGATTCCTAAGATTTGTTTTCTCTTTATTTATTTTCAATCCTGAAATATCACGATAGTCTTTTATTTTCTTTATTAATTTGAATCCCATTTCTTGCAGGTCCTCTATGATGAAAACCAAATCATCTGCAAAAGCTTGCAATTTGTATGATTTTTTTATCTCCATGCCCTTTATATCTATATCTTGGTGAATGTTTCTATTTCACACTTCCAAAGTCAGAATAAATAGTAAGGGGGACAATGGACATCCTTGTCTTGTGCCTCTTTTAATATTAATATTCTCTATTATGTCCCCATTTACAAACACCTTTGCAGTCTGCTTAGTGTATATTGAATTGATCATATTAATAAAATTTCCCCCCAAATTCCATATACTTTACCTGCAGTATCATGAATTGGCAGTTTACATTATCAAATGCTTTCTGCACATCCAGAAATATCAGCACCATTTGTTTTTCTGGGTGTGCTTCATAATATTCCAATGTGTTCAAAATTATTCTCATGTTGTTTTTAATTTGTCTATTCAGCAAGAAACCATTCTGGTCTGAATGTATAAATTTATTCAGGAATCTCTTCAATCTTTCAGCTATTATTGATGTGTAAATTTTGTAGTCCACATTTAAAAGTGAGATAGGTCTATAATTTTTAATCTGTGATAAATCTGCATTTTCTTTTGATATGAGGGTGAATCTGCTTCCATCCAGGATTTTGGTATGTTAGCTTCTAACAAGACTTCATTGTAAAATTCCAGCATTAATAGTCCCAGGGCATCTTGCAGCTCTCTCTATTCAGAGAGCTATAATGTTTAAAACTTACACTGTTTCACTCTCTTTCTCTGCAGTTCTCTCTGTAAACTGTTCTCAGGTGCAGGCAGTTTATCTGAGTCTTGTAACAATGTTCTTTCAAAAAACCCGAGGTCAATTGTTAATCTCACTTTCTTTTCTTCACTTTCACTCTAACAGTTTTTTCCGGCCAGCAGGCGGCAATGTTGCTCTATTTCTCTTCTACGCCTCTCCCTTAACTTCCTTTAACATAAGCCAAATCTTTTTCTTTTAGGGGTTCCAGGGCCCAAGTTTTATATTCCAAAAAAGTTTTTAGTTCAATAAAATCCAATTAATATTGTCATTAAAATAACCAGTCCAATTTTCTTCTTTTAGCACTGATTTCTCTCAAATAGTTCAGATATCTTATCTGGATCTATTTCAGCATTATGCTTATTTGACGCAATTCTCAGGGGGTGGAAGATAGACAAATCAACCCCCTTCTTTTACAATCCCACTGTCACTCAAGCCAGTTTTAAAAGGGGCAAATTCCTCAACAGAAATTGGAAAATTCTCACCCAGTCGCCACATTGTTCCTCCTCAAACTTCACTCATTCTTCTCTAGTTGGGCTGTCACAGCCTCGATCAGGCATGCAATGGCCGTCTTTCTCTTCCTGCTGGATTGAGAGCTTTCCTCCAGATCAAACAAGGAGTTTGCTGTCTCCTTGTGATCTGCGGAGTCTCCTCTCTTCTTCTCCAGGGTAGCTTAGGTCTCACGAGACCCTCTGGCAGGAGAAATTCGGCAAACTTCCATAGAGCCCTATGAAAAGTACAGCTTATCGCCTCCCTTTATTCTTCTGTTTCTTAATCGCCTGTTAATTCAAACATTGTTATCCTTTTGTTTAATGTAGATCTTATTTCTTCAGGGACTTTAGGCAACCTAAAGGTATCATTTTATTTTATCCTCCGATAGTTCCTCTTGGTCATACAGGTTTTTACAGTAGTTTTGAATTATTATTATTTTTTGGCTATCATTTTGATGCTGTAGTATACTTTTCCTTTCTCCAGTTTTTCCCTCACCTTTCTCTCCAGTCCAGCTCCCCATCCCACCCTGTTGTCCTCTTTTTCTTGTCAGGACTAAGAAAGAATTGTACGGGGTTGCTAGATCTGTATGCTTGTGTTTCTGTGTGAGAGAGAAGTTTCTCTATGTAAGAATTGTCAGGGGATATAGATAGAGATCAGCCAATGCTTAAATGGGGACAATCTATTATGCAAGCAAGTAATTTAAAATAGTCATTAAGTTAAGTCCTTAATTATTTTTGTGCTAGCTCTTCCTTTTCTTCAAAGGTAGATTCTGGGGAGGGTATGTGTATCAGCAGCAGGTTATAGCAAAATGATAAGCACCAGCAATTATTTACTAGTTAGGACATTTGATAAAAGGGTGTTTCTGTTTGCCATGGCACTTAAATGCACCCTTCCACAGAAATATCCCTAGTGTTTATCATCCCCAAGAGTGATAAATGTGAAATCAGGAGAGATTGTTTTCAGTTTGATTGGTTTTTTTAAGTCTTCCTTTGGACATCAGGCTGATGTCCCAGGTTGTACTCAGACATTTAAATTACTTTGGGGTCACTTTTTCTATTACTGCTTTTTTTTCCTTCCTGAGTTGTCATTTTTAATATTCTCAAGGTTGATTTTATGTTTTAGATTTACCGTGACTATTGTAAATTGTCCCAAGGATGATACTCATCGTATAATCTCCAAGGATTTGGATTGTTTGCAAGGTGACACAAATACAATAAATATATTTTGGGTGAAGGAAGACAGCTGGATGTTGCACAGGAATTTCTGTTTATCATTTATCTGCTCTTTCTTCTGCGGATGATTGTCTTATGTGCACTATCACAGACACTCTGCCCACAGTTGGAATTCAGTCATGAAGGACTCAAGGTTGCCTCAGCCTTCCATCCTTTCGAGGTTGATAATATGAGGACCCAGACTGTTAGGGACAATATGCTGATATTGTAAACAGCCAGAGAGTGGTGTGAAGGACTATGGAGAGGTATATAAGTTAAACTCCTACTACCTTTCTTCCTCAACTGCTTTTTTCTAGCTATAAGTAATGTACAGTAATTTATTTTAGTAGCTGGAGAATGATAGCCAGGCCCTACAATCTTTTTTCTCAGTGGAAATAAATGGTATTCCCTACCGTGACATGGATCCAAAAACATTAATCACAAATATCTGACTGATCTCATAAAATCAACTCCTTATCAATAAAAGAAGCCACTATATATATTGTTGCCATGGTTCTCGGAATTTTATGATGTCAGGAATCATGGTAAAATGATGTCACAGCAGTGGCATTCTCCTGCAGCCTCTATATGGCATAACATGTTGCTTGGTAACCGCATAGAATTCTTCAACTGTCGGCTGCAATATTCCAAGTATTCTTCACTTGGGAAAAGCAAGTAAGAGGGGATGGGCATCATGAGATGTGTTGCCCACTCTGTGACCCAAATTTTCCTGGTTGGAATTCTATTGCTGTATTTTGAAAGTTTGGATGGATTCATACTTATATGTCCACTCTCAAACATTAATTGTAGAACGAATACCAATTCTCCCAGGTATGACAATGTGTGTATTTGGGAGACAATTGGTTATTCCATTGAATTTCTTAGGTCATCCATTTTAAAATTATGGAGTAGATTAATTTAATCAAATCCTCGTGAATATTTGGATGAAATGGGATCCCCTGAAAATATGCTGAAAAAACTGTACAAATCATCCAATGTCTTACAAGTGGAACCCAAAACAAAAACAACCAAAAATGAAGAGACTCGAGAGTTGGAAGTCCAAACGGATTTAACTATAGAAATTGCAAAAATTTCAGAAAACAAAGAGAAATGTCATGAGTTTGAGATCCAAAAGGAAGTGGCCATAGAAATTTCAGATCCTTCTGGTTACATCAGCCTGAGGACTCTAGAATGGTTAAAGAGCCATCAAAAAACAACACAAGAAGATCATGAGCTTGGAAAAAAGCAAACAAGAGAAGAATTATTTCTTAGCTTCCTAAAGAAAAGGTGACAACTTGCAGAAAGGATACAAAAACTTAAACGAGAGCAAGTGAAACCTGCCTCACACACTCAACAAAGGTGGAAGCCGGCATGACGACAAGCAGGTCAGAAGGTTAAGAAGTGGCCACAAGTCACACCCAAAGCAAAAATAACAGAAAAACAAGAGAAATCTCATGAGTGGGAGATCCAAAAGGAAGTGGCCACAGAAATTTTAGAAGATTTGAAGATTAAGAGGTGGCCGATGGTTAATCTCAAAGAAACAATAAGAGGAGACAAAGAGAAAAACCAGGAGTTGGAGTTTCAAAAGAAAGCACCTACAGAAATTTCAGAAAGTCTGAAGTTTAAGAGGTGGCCGAAGGTGACTCTCAAAGAACAAATGAGAAAAAACAAAGAGAACACTCCTGAGATGGAGATTCAAAAGGAATTAATTTCAAAAACTGTGAAGGTTAACAGATGGCCGAAGACGAATCTCAAAGAAAAAATGACAGGAAACAAAGAGAAAATTCATGACTTGGAGATTGAAAAGAAAGTGCCTACAGAAATTTCAGAAACAATGAAGGTTCAGAGGTGGCGGAAGGTGGCAGAAGGTCAGGGAACCCTCAAAGAAAAAATGAGAGAAAACAAAGAGGACACTGCTGAGTTGGAGATGCAAAAGTATATACCTATAGAAATTTCAGAAGCTCTGAAGATTAAGAAATGGCCAAAGGTGAATCTCAAAGGAAAAATAAGAGAAGACAGAGAAAACTCATGAATTAGAGATTCAAAAGGAAGCACCTACAGAAATATCAGAAGCTGGGAAAGTTAAGAGGTGCCCAAAGGTGACTCCCAAAGAAAAAATAAGTGGAAACAAAGAGAAAACTCATGAACTGGAGATTCAAAAGGAAGCACCTATAAAAATTTCAGAAATTCAAAAGATTATGTGGTGGCCAAAGGTGAATCACATGGAAAAAATAAGAGGAGACAAAGAGGAAACTCATGATTTGGAGATTCAAAAGGAAGCACCTACAGAAATTTCAGAAGTTCTGAAAGGGAAGAGGTGCCCAAAGGTGACTCCCAAAGAAAAAGTGAGAAAAAACAAAGAGAAAACTCATCAATTGGGGATAGAGAAGGAAGCACCTAGAGAAATTTCAGAAGCTCAGAATGCTATGAAGTGGCCGAAAGTGACCCTCAATGAAATAATGAAACAAAAGAAAGAGAAAACCCATGAGTTGGGGATTCAAAAGGAATTGCTTATAGACATTCCTGAAATTCTGAAGTTTAAGAGGTGCCCAAAGGTGACTCTCAAGGAAAAAACAAAACAAAACGAAGAGAAAACTCACGAGTTAGAGATTCAAAAAGAAGCGTCTACAGAAATTTCAGAAGCTTGGAAGGGTAAGAGATGGCCGAAGGTGACTCTCAAGGAGGAAATCGGAGAAAATAAACAGAAAACCCATGAGTTGCAAATTGAAAAAGAAGTGCCTACAAAAATTTCAGAAGCTGGAAGCTTAAGAGTGGCCAAAGGTGATTCACCTGGATAAAATAAGAGAATATAATGGGAAAACCCATGAGATGGAGATTCAAAAGGAAATGCCTACAAAAATTTCAGACGCTGGGAAGGTTAAGATGTGGTCAAAGGTGACTCTCAAGGAAAAAGTAAGAGAAAACAGAGAGAAAACTCCTGAGTTGGGGATTGAAAAGGAAGTGTCTACAGAAATTTCTGAAGCTCATCAAATTAAGAGGTGGCCAATGGGGACTCTCAAAGAAAAAGTAAAAAAAAAACAGAGAATATTCCAGAGTTGGCAATTCAAAAGGAAGTGTCTACAGAAATATCTGAAGCTCATCAAATTAGGAGGTGGCCGAAGGGGACTCTGAAAGAAAAAATAAGAGAAAACAGAGAGAAAACTCCTGAGTTGACGATTCAAAAGGAAGTGTCTACAGAAATTTCCAAAGCTCTGAAGGCTAAGAAGTGGCCAAAAGTGTATCTCAAGGAAAAAATAAGAGGAAAGAAAGAGAAAAGGCATGAGTTGGAGACTGAAAGGGAAATGGCTACAGAAATTTCAGAAGCTTGGAAGAGTAAGAGATGGCCGAAGGTGACTCTCAAGGAGCAAATCTGAGAAAATAAACAGAAAACCTGTGAGTTGGAAATTGAAAAGGAAGTGCCTACAAAAATTTCAGAAGCTGGGAAGCTTAAGAGGTGGCCAAAGATGATTCACCTAGATAAAATAAGAGAATATAAAGAGAAAACCCATGAGATGGGGATTCAAAAGGAAGTGTCTACAGAAATATCTGAAGCTCATCAAATTAGGAGGTGGCCGATGGGGACTCTCAAAGAAAAAATAAGAGAAAACAAAGAACTCATCAGCTGGAGATTGAAAAGGAACTGCCTACAGAAATATCTGAAGCTCAGAAGGCTGAGAGGTGGCCAAAGGTGACTCTCAAAGAAAACATTAGAGAAAACAGAGAGAAAACTCCTGAGATGACGATTCAAAAGGAATTATCTACAGAAATTTCCAAAGCTCTGAAGGCTAAGAATTGGCCGAAAGTGTATCTCAAGGAAAAAATAAGAGGAAAGAAAGAGAAAAGGCATGAGTTGGAAAGTCCAAGGGAAATGGCTACAGAAATTTCAGAAGCTCTGAACGTTAACAGATGGATGAAGTATCAGTTCAATTCTCAAGCATCAGTTCACTCCTTATAGAAGCGCTCCATTTTACATCTTTCAACTCAGCTGCCTCCTTTGACTACTTTTTTTTAATATTTTTTTTTTAATAACAATAATAGACAAAAATAAACATAAATAGAAAACATAAAACCTTTTTTCCTTTGTACAGTGTGTTGGTTGGTACAAGTCTTCTTGTGCACAATATCAACAGTCCTTCTAACTACATTATTAAAATTTGTTTTACATGGATGTGTGTATTATATTGTTATTAACTACTTATTGGACTTTACTTATAGAGTCTAAGGCATCACACCACCCACAGGGGGCCGTACCACCCACTTTGAGAACCACTGATCTATCTGATTCTAACAGATTGGAGGCTTTTTCAGTTTTGCTTTTGCATTTGTATTTAAATTGGATACTATATTTATTCTTTGAAGAATAGTCAGAAAACCTGCAGTAACTTATGGACAAATGGCTCTTTTTAGAAATGGAACTGCTTGGTAAATTAATAAAGCCCTCTGCTAGAGAGCCCTATGTAATTAAAATAGCATGAAATCAAAAATAAAACATAAAAATAAAACTATTATTCCTCTCTAAAAAGATAAAATATAAAGAAGAAATGGAGGTTTTTTCTCCTAGAAGATTTTCTTTTGTGTAGCTTCTTTGCTAGAATATAGGACATAGAAAGCAAAGGTACGTTCAGTGAATATGAAAAATTAGTCTCAAGCTTCAATTATTTTAGGTATTTTTTCTATGCTTGTCAGATCTACATCTCCTCAGAGAAAATATATGTCCTTTCTAAAAAAATCTAACCAAGCAACATTGGAATTCATGGAGAGGATATAAGAATTTGCACATGAATACCTGACGTTCCAGATTTTCTTAATATATTCAGTTTGGGAAAACATATTTTCTAATGTATGTTGAAACATATAATGATGTTTTCATATCAGCTTGGTTGAATAGAATCTGGAAATGCAGATTTAGAAGTCCGAACCAGTAGCAACATCTGACTGGCCACGCCCCGACCCGGTTTCCCGGTCTCCACTCACTTGCTTGCCCTGCCCACCCAAATATGCGCTCATAACCACCCCGCCTGCCCGCCTGCCCCTCACCCCACCCACTCACTCCTCCTCTCCTGGGTCCTTGTGGCTTGCCATTCTAGTCTTCCCACATAGTGCCTGTGCCCCAACTGAGTAGCCCTGATCTTCCTGCTCACAGGTAAGCCTGCAAGTCATGTTAGCCCCTCCCCCACAGTCCACAGACTTTTCCGGGCCTTCCCATCTCCAGAGTCGGCTGGCTAGCTAAGGCAGCATGGCTCCATGCCACATGGTACTTTCCCAGCTTTCCCTAGCACGTGGCAGCCGTGTCGCAGCGAAGGCAGGTGGATGCCCCAGCTGGGGTTGCTAAAAATTGCGCAGTGCATGTGCAGCCCCGGCTGGGACACCCACCCACCCTGCCCTCCCACTGCCACCACCACCCTCAAGAAAGCAAGCGGCTGCCGGAGGTCTTTCGGAGGGAGGGCGGAGGCTGCTGCCACTGCCGCCATCCACAGAGGTGCTTTAGGAGTGGCGGAGTGGGATGGGTGCTCCATGGCCCCTCTGTGGCTGCCAGAGGTCTTTGGGAGGGCGGGCAAGGGCTGCTGCCTCTGCTGCCATCCACAGAGGTGCTTTGGGAGGGCTGGAGTGGGGAAGGTTCCTCCATGGCCCTGCCACTACCTCCACCCACAAATATAGCACGCGGCTGCCAGAGGTCTTTGGGAGGGCACGCCATCCATTTTCCTCCTTTTCCCACCATCCGCTGCTGACTGGAGTTTGCGGGATCATTCAGTTCGTCCCAGCGCCGTGTCTGTGTGTTGGAGAGAAAGAGAGAGAGATCAAAAAGGAAGAGAAAGAAACGAAAAAGAAATAGGAAGAGAGTGGTGTGTGAGAGTGAGTGAGTGAGAGAAGAAAGAAAAAGGAAAAAAGAAAAAGGAAGAGAGAAAGAAAAAGAAAGAAAAAAATAGGGAGAGAAAAAGTGACAAAACTGTGCTATTATTTTTAATTGGTTCATTATTTATCATGTATTAATATTTTACACTGTCCTTATACCTAGAGTGATTTTACTGCCTTTCTTTTGCCTAGGGCTACCACATATTTTTCAGGGATTTACATGCATTCAATGTCTAGTCCAGAGCATAAATATGTGTGTGTTTATTTTGTACATCAGATTGCACAAGTCCAGCTTAACATGCTATTCCTGGTATGTGATATTTTGTATACATGCAGAGCAAGAAGTATTCTTGTGATCTTTGACTTTTAGTCTTACTGTCAAACATCAGCCATAATAATTACTGTTTTGAACAATATGCAGGTTGTATTACACAAATGGCTATTTTATATCTGAAATTATGAAATAAATTTGAATAGAGGTCCTGGGAAAGTGTCAGAATAACAGAATAACTCTTAGAGGGACCTTGAGGGACCTATAGCATTTCAGAGAAATGGCTGTCCAGTCTTTTTAAAAAAACTTCCAGTGATTGAGCACCCAGAACTTCTGGAGACAAGCAGTTCCACTGGTTAATTGTTCTCACTGTCAGGAAATTTCTCCTTAGTTTTAGGTTGCTTCTCTCCTTGTTTGGTTTCCATCCATTGCTTCTTGTTTGCCTCCTTGTTCTTTGGAAAATACATTGTCCCCCTTTCTTTGTGGCAGCCCCTTAAAAGCCTGTTGCCTATCACATTCTTGGACAAAGCATGTGAGCCATTTCCTTCTTTCAGTGTTCCATGAAAGTACATCTATTGTATGTAGATAATAAAGTCAAAAAAAGGTGAACAACATTTTTTCAGAACTATAGATACGTTGAGGCTGGGTGTGACAAGGAATGGCTGGGAGGGGAGTGGCCAGGTGAGGCACCTCTTGATGTGAGTAACATTGAGTTGACCATGCCCACCCAGTCACATGACCACCAAGCCATGCCCACCAAATAAGCCACCACAGAACTGGTAGTAAAATTTGAATCCCACCACTGGGCCAAAGGACCGGTAGAGCTTAACCAAGGCATAACTCTATAGTGGCAAAATGACACATATGTGTAAACAAGGAGCAACTCCATAGACAAACAGGCATGTAGGCTAAAAGAAAGGTAGAACTCCAAAAAACGTAATAGCTTTATGAAATGTTATTTCCCTATTTCTGGAAATCAACTGTATAAAAGATCATGTTATGCTGTTCAATAAAAGTTTTGCAAAAGTTTATCTCGTGTCTGGCTCTGTTTGGCTTCTGTGCCAGGCTGAACCATTTATTGAACAACAATAACATTTTTCTTCAGTATAAGATTGGTACTAAGATGTTTACCTATATACAGAAATGATGATGTGTGTTTGTGTGTGTGTGTGAGAGAGAGAGAGGGAGAGAGAGAGAGAGGTCAGATTAGTATTTGAGCAGAATTCCTGATGGAATATAAATGTATGCTAGATGATTTGTGTCAAGAATGATTTATAACAGTGGTCCCCAACCTTTCTGCCTTGGTGGCCTGGCAGGGTGGGGGAAGAGAGGATAGCTCCTTCTGAGTGGTAGATAGGGCACACTCAAGTACGTGCAGCTCCTGTATAAGTGGCGGGAGCATGCACCCACCAGTCACACAAAAGGAGTTTCACATGCAAGTGCAAGAAGGCTGCCAATCGTGCAAGAATAATTTCATTCAGGAAAAACAAGTATCGACATGTAACAACAGTAGTGTAACAAAAAAATTAACTAAATTTCTTTGTATTGGCTTATTTCTAATTCTGTTGATTATATCAACATGATTATAATTATCAACCCTCTGTATTTAATTCACACATAGCAATGATCATTCTTCACTTAATTTCTACCTCTTATCTCTATCCATTTCTGAACATTGTATTTTTTTAATTTCATGTTCATCTATAGGGATCTCTTCATTTTTCCATTGTTGTGCAATCATAATTCAAGCTGCTGTGAATGTGCCTATCAATTCCATTCTTAATCTAACTTCTTAGATGATTTTGTACTATTATCTTTTTTTTGTACTATATATATCTGCATAAGGCTGTAGAAAGCTTCACTACCTTTTTAAGCTGCATTTTAAAAAGGTTAGGTGACCAAACTTGGCTTCTCCTGGCTTCTCTCTCCCTGCTATAGAGAGAGCATTCCATTAGGGATTGTTGGTCCAGTTCTTGGCTAGGAAAGATTTTTGTGCCACTACTGGCACAAAATAACAAACTCCTTTGGTTTGTTAATAGTATTTCCATTTTAAGTGTTTCTTTTTCAATTAATGAATTGTAATTATTAAAATACCAGCCATTCTTTTATATACACAGTGCAACATCTTTTTTATAGACTGTCTTTTATAGACTATAGATTTTATAGATTTTCAAATCCACTTTCAGTTCCGTCTCAGTCTTGTCTAGTGAAACTTGTTCCTTTTCCATAACATCTTTTAAACACTAACTAGCTATAGTGCCAGGGACTCTTAAAAGTAACTGAATATTACTGCTCTCCATTCCTTGCCTGCTTTCTTCGCTTTCCACTGCCTTCACCACTCAACTTACAACAACAATCGAGTCCAAGCCACTACATTGTTGATTTTTTTTTAGTATATTACCAAGATGAGAAGGCAAATGAGTTTGGCTGCTTTCTTTGGCAAGAAACAAAAGGAGATCCAAAAGAGTCACAACTGCGCAGAATTGCGCATGCCCGAACGTGATGGCCGCACCATTCTAGCGCTCTGAGGAGGGATGTCGGCTTTGTGTCCGGGTGAGGTGGTATGAGACTTACGGAGGCCCCCCCGACCTTGTTTCCAGCGCCGGAAGATTCGGAGGCTCGGCTGCTTTTTTTTGCGCCGAGTCTGTCGGCTAGTCGCGGTGATCTGGCGGCAAATCCAGCAGCGGACTTTTCCTTGTTCTTCTGGGCCATGGATTTGGGTGTGTACCATGACGAGGCGGCGCTGGGAGCGGCAGTCGAGGTGGCGGCAGTAGTCATGATACAGCTGCAGGCGCTGCGGATGCAGAGGGGGATAAATAGCAGTGAGAGCAGCAGCAGTGAGAGCAGCGGGGAGGCCAGTGCTGATGGCAGCGACGCTGGGATGAGCGGCAGATCGGCTGGTGGCCTTGTCGAACTTGGAGATGGATGGCCTGAGTTTGTTGCCGGCCTGGTCTCCAGCCACCCTGCTTGTGGCTGCTGGAATGTCCTGGGAGCCATTCCCTTTCCACCACCTCCTTCCACCACCCTTTAAACTGTATGACTTTGCCCAGCCATGGCATTTCATCTATGCTGGCTGTGGGGGGGCTGCGTCCATCGGCTTTGGTTTTCTTTTATCTGTCGAGGCTTTTCTCCCCCCCCATAGTCGGCTGTTGGTGCGAGGGACCTGGATGCACCCAACCCCTGCAGTGGGAGTGCAGTGTGGTGGGTGCACCCCTTTTTTCCCTCGCCTTCTACTTCAGTTGTTGTGACTGGGCTGCTGGGGCATCCGCGGTGAGAGCGTGGTGCTGGTCCTGTCTGTGGCTCTTGCCATCAGCCACAGGGTTACAGTGAGAGGGTAACCTGGACTTGAACTTGGACTCCCCCGCGGACTGAGATCAGGACATGGCCGAGTTTTTAACATCTCCGTGGGAGCCCCCGCCCCCTGGAACCATCTCCCCGTGGATCTCCGTTTGGCCCCTGACCTCCACTTCTTCCGCCAGGACCTAAAGACTTGGTTATTTCAACAGGCCGGCCTGGAATGACCCGGGTGGGATTTTTTACTGTTTTAATTTTTTTAATTAATGTTTTAATGTTTTATTATTATTTATTCTGACTTGTTATATTTAATGCTAGTTTTATGTAAATTTGGTCCTGTTTTATTGTTAGCTGCCCTGAGTCCTGAGGGAGAAGGGCAGCATACAAGTCGAATAAATTATTATTATTATTATTATTATTATTATTATTATTATTATCATCTTTATATACCCGGACATTGTATTTTATTCCATCTGCCGTCTATCCCCTCTTTTATGCCCCCCTCCTGTATTGTTGTGTAAGTTTATGTGTTTTTAAATTGTTTTGGGGTTTAATTATATTTTTAGATAAATTGGGTGAGTGTTGTGAGTGAGTGCACTGAGTGAGGGAGTGTTTGAGGGTTAAGACTCCCACCGGCTGGAGACGGTGGTTGACAGTAGTGTGGGGTGGACCGCAACCGTGGAGGAGCTTAAGGGATGGCCGATTTCAGTGGTGACTGGGAGAGGCAGATATGGCGGGAACCGTGGGGTTAGCCATCATCGGGGAACGCGTACTCGCCAATTGGTGGCTGTAAGGCGTTCCGACCCCTTGAGCTCTTCTCGGGGACCCACTGGCCGGGGAAGACCAGGCTCTGGGCTCTGGCTGTTGCTCTTAAATGCCAGGTCGGCGGTAAGGAGAGCTCCTCTAATCCAGGGTTTAATCCTGGAGGAGAGGGCCAACCTGGCATGTATCACCGAGACCTGGTTGGGGCCGGAGGGGGGGGTTCCCCTCGTTGAGGTGTGCCCCTCCGGGTTTCAAGTGGTGCACCAGCCGCGACCCCAGGGCAGGAGGGCTGGAGTGGCAGTAATTGCTCTTTGGGAATTATGTCCATGGGAAGGCCCTGTTCTGGAGATAGATGGGTGTGAGTCCCTCCTTCTGAAGTTGGACCTAGGGGTTCAGGTGGCCTGTTGTTAACGTACCTGCCTCCCAGCTGTGTTGCAACGGCCCTGCCTGGGCTGCTCGAGGTAGTAGCCAGGTTGGTAGTTGAGTTCCCCAGGCTGATGGTGCTTGGGGACTTCAATCTGCCGTCCCTTGGTGAATCCTCAAGTGCAGTTCATGGCCTCCATGGCAACCATGGACCTGACCCAAGGAGTCCAGGATCCGACTCATCGGGGGGGCACATGCTCGATCTGGTTTTTATCTCTGAACAATGGCGCCATGATCTGAAACTGGGGGAAATAGTTATCCATCCCTTGTCATGGTCAGATCATTCCCTTGTAAGATTGGACTTCCTGACGACCACTCCATGCCGCAGCGAGGCGGGACCGACTAGGTGGTTCCGCCCCAGGCACCTAATTGACCCAATTGGGTTTCAGAGGAGCTTGGGAGTTTCCGCTTCCTCGCCCACAGCTCGACTGAGGCCCTGGTGGAAGCCTGGAATAGCTGCCACCGCCATAGATCGGGTTGCGCCTTTGCAGACTCTCACCGCCTGTGGACCTCGGAGATCTCCTTGGTTTACCAAGGAACTCTGGGGGATGAAACAGCGGAAGAGATGACTAGAACGCTGCTGGAAGAAAAGTTGGGCTGAATCTGACCGGACACTGTTAGCAAGTCATATTGACGCCTATCTAGTGGCGATAAGAGTGGCACAATGATCATATTGGGCCAGTCTTATCGCATCTGCAGACTGTCACCCAGCCGCCTTGTTTGGGGTGACACGCTCCCTCTTAAGATCTGAGGAGACAGAGGAACCCCTGCAGGGAAGGGCTGAGGAATTTGTTCAGTTTCTGGCAGATAAAGTTGCTCAGATTCGGTCGGACTCTGCCCAGCCAGAGTCCACCAAGGTGGTAGAGGCAGGTCTTAGTCCGGTTATCTGGGATGAGTTTGTTCCTGTTGGCCCTGATGATGTATGTGGACAAGGCCCTGGGAGCAGTGAATGCCACCACCTGTTTATTGGACCCATGTCCCTCCTGGCTTGTCTCGGCAGGCCAGGAGATGACATGCAGCTGGCTCCAGGAGAGGGGTGTGTTCCACATGCCTTGAAGGAGGCTGTGGTCAGGCCCCTCCTCAAGAAGCCTTCCCTGGACCCGGCTGTGTTAAAAACTTTTCTCTGTCTCCAACCTTCCCTTTTTGGGGAAGGTTGTTGAGAAGGTGGTGGTGGTGCTCCAGCTCCTTCAGGCCTTGAATGAAGCTGATTATCTGGATTCCTTGCAGTCTGGTTTCAGGCCCGGATATAGCACTGAGATGGCCTTGATCGCACTAGTGGATGATCTCTGGCGGGCCCGGGATGGGGGGTCTCCCTCCATTCTGGTGCTTCTTGACCTCTCAGTGGCTTTCGATACCATCAATCATGCTATCCTTCTGAGTCGGCTCAGGGGGTTGGGAGTGGGAGGCACTGTTTTACAGTGGTTCTGCTCCTATCTGTCTGACCGGACTCAGTTGGTGTTGGTGGGGGGGCAGAAATCGAGCCCTAGGGCCCTGCCATGTGGGGTCCCTCAGGGTTCTATCCTCTTCCCCCCTCCTGTTTAATATCTACTTGAAACCACTGGGTGAGATCATCCGTCGACACGGGGTCGGGTATCATCAGTACGCTGATGATTCCCAGTTGCACATCTCTGTCCCCGGTCAATCTAGTGAGGCTGTGGAGGTGATGTCCTGGTGCCTGGAGGATGTGAGGGTCTGGATGGGGACTAATCGGCTCAGACTCAACCCTGACAAGACCAAGTGGCTATGGGTCTTGCCCCCTTGGTTTTCAGTTGATTATCCAACCTTGATTCTGGGGGGAGAGAAATTGCTCCCCTCAGAATGAGTTCACAACTTGGGGGTCCTTCTGGATCCACAGCTACAATTTGACCACCATCTTACGGCTGTGACCAGACGGGTCTTTGCACAGGTTTGCCTGTTGCGCCAGTTGCAACCCTTCCTGGACCGGGGGGCTCTACACATGGTTGCTCATGCCCTTATCACCTCTCGATTGGACTACTGCAATGCGCTCTACATGGGGCTGCCCTTGAAGAGCACTCGGAGACTTCTACTGGTGCAAAATGCTGCCACGCAAGTGATTATGGGTGCACCTAGGCGTGCCCATATAACATCTATCCTCCATGAGCTGCATTGGTTACTGGTGGTCTTCTGGGTGCAATTCAAGGTGCTAGTGACAACTTTTAAAGCCCTTCATGGCTTAGGAGCGGGATACCTTCGAGACCGCCTACTGCTACCTTATGCCTCCCAGCGCCTGGTTAGTTCTCACAGGGAGGGCCTGCTCCAGATACCGTCGACCAGGCAATGTCGGCTGGCGGGTCCGCGGGCTAGGGCCTTCTGTGTAGCGGCACTGTCCCTTTGGAATATGCTCCCTGCGGAGATTAGAACCATCCCCAATCTACTTGCCTTCCGCAAAGCCTTTAAGACCTGGCTTTGTCGGAAGGCATGGAACTGAGACTCTGTTCTTCCCTCGTGTATGTCTGAATGGTATGAATAAGTTTTTGATTTTATATTGTATAGGAAAATGTTTTTATCTTGTTGTACGCCACCTCAAGTTCCCCGATGGGGGAAGTGAGGCGGGATATAAATTTAATAAATAAATAAACCACAACCATTAATGTCTGATGAAAGCAGCAGCAGCACATCATCAACCACACTGTAACCAGGGGAAAGCAGTGCCAGCACATCATCCACACTGCAACCAGAGGAAAGCAGCACCAGCATATCCACACTGCAACCAGGGGAAGGCAGTGCCAGCACATCATCAGGTACTAAAAGAACTGAGACAGACATTGAAAGGAATCTTCCTGACTGCTGGACACTGCAGCAGTACAACAATTTTAGGAAAAAACATGATGGACTGGGAGTTTCCCAGAAAAAATTAAGTTGCAAGCATTGCAGAAGATTTGAAATTTCAACCAAAGAAAGAAGTGTCCATGGAGCTAAGGAATGGAAGAATCTCCAAATTGAACCAGCAGGAAAGAGTAAAGAAGTACAGCAAGTTTCTCTCAGAAAGAAATTGAAGGAACAGGCTCACAACATTTGTACAGAGAAATTGAAGCAATGTGAGCAGGGCTGGAGAGGATGACTGAGAAATATTTGGGTAGTACATGTAGAGTGCATACAGTGCATAGTCTGGCACAAATACGCAGACCATTTTTTTATATAGAAGATCTGATTGAATTACAAATAAAAATGATTTAGATTTGGGAACAGGGTTGCATTCACGTAAAACTGCAGTTGCAATAGTAGATTTTATTGTAAAAGACATTAGGAAACATTTATTTAGCAAAATTATTGAAAAAAATCACAAAATCTGCTTGATAATTGATGAACCTCAACGATATCTTCCAAACCAGTTCTTATACTGTACTTAAAAGTTGAGGATCCAGTTTTCTCACCAACAATTTTCCTTGAACTAGTAGAATTAGACAAACAAGATGCAGAGACAATATGTTGTTCAATTATAGAAAGTTTGAATAAAGTTGGGTTTAATAAGAACTATCTGGAGAAACATTTAATTGGATTTTGTTTTGATGGTGCCAGTGTTATGCTTGGGAGAAAATCTGGAGTAAGCACTAGGCTAGCCAAAGAATTTCCAAACATTATACTATAATATGGCACTGCTTAAACCATCGTCTGCAACTTGTTTTAGATGATTCTATTAGGGAAATAAAGCAAATAAATCATTTTCAAATTTTTATTGATAAAATATATTCTATTTTCCATCAATCAAATAAGAACCTAATTGAACTTAACAAAATTTCCAAACAACTTGAGATTGAAATTATAAAAATTGGTAAGAGTTTTTGGATCAAGATGGGCTGCCTGTAGCTTAAGATCAGTCCTAGCTGTGTGGTGTGCTTATCCAGTGCTACATCAGTTTTTCTGTTCAAATAAAAAAATACTCTGGTACACATATTTTCTCACCGATTTGGCCTTGATGATTGATGTCCTAACTGAAATATATCTTCTTTCTAATGCATTGCAAGCAAGAAACATAGACATTATAAAGGCTGAAAAACTTGTGGTAAGATCAAATCATTTGAAATGCTTATAAAGGAAAAGGGTGCATATGAAAAAAAGGTTGATGAATTAATTACTTCAGAAACTTTTAAAAATATAAATTTTATACAAAATCATCAATTTGTGGGACTTTCTCATGAAAAACTTATAGAAAGCATTGTAACTAATTTGAAGAAAAAATTGATGGATTGCGAACATTTAAAAACAGGCTGCCAATTTAAAGACACTGATAAATTAAAATTTCTAAATTATTTGGAGCCTTATTATTAGAACACTGAAGAATTGGTGGTTCCATGGAGAGCAGCTGAAGAATAATTGGTTGCATTTGGTGAAATTTTCAATTATGAAATCAATATTAATGATTATCGTGATTTCATAGAAAATGTTCTATTCAGAAAAATATACAATCCTTGAAGCATTCAAATGGCTAGAGATATTATTAGAACTATTGAAGTCAGTTCAGCAGAGGCAGAAAGGGGCTTCTCGCAGATGAACATAATATGTTCAGAGGGCAGAAGTTGTCTTACAGTTTCCAATATAACAAATCTCCTGACAATCAATCTAATTGGCTTTGTTGGGGCGGCGCGGAAGGAAGACAAGACACCCAAACATCGTTCATGAGGGAAGGTACCCCGAGGTCGTGCCTCAAGCCTCTTATTAGGCAAGATCGGATCAAGAAGACTAGTGTGTCACAAACTGATTGGGTGTTCGATGGCTTGAGAAGGAGCATGTTTACCCAAGTCAGGAGATTATCAGTGGCTGTCATTAGGCATCTTAGCCGGAACAGAGAAGTTTATTATTTACCAAGACTGAGAGGAAAACTTGTTCGAATGTGGTGGATCGTGGGTCATTTTAGCCATGGGTGGTTTGCCAGCCCCAGGCTAGTTTTCCCCACATCTCCTCCTTTTTCATTTAGTTTTCAGCAAAGGTCTTGATTTTTGAGCATTTTGTATGCATACATAATCTCAGGTTTTGTTGGATTTTTGTGCTGAATTTTGAGAGATAGACACTGAGCGAGTGGATTTGGTAAGCATTGAATGCAGCAGCAAATTAAGATAAACACGACTATTCCACAAATAAGTATCTGTGCGAGTCGGGTAAACCATGAGCCATTTGGTAACCAGGACCAGAGCCAATCCCATGGAGGCTGAGGCTGAACTTCGGAATTGGATTCTGCAGTCCTTGATGCCAGGCCATCTCTTCACAGTTTCACACAGCGAGCCGGAAGCCAAGCTGGACCTGTGGGTGTAAGCACAGCAGCATAGCCTCGTCCGCACGTAAGCAGTGGAGCAGGACCAAGCCATTCTGGGTTAGGGAGCAATTTGTACAATCTGCGGTCTGGGAGAACCATCATGATGGCCATAATGTTGTGCGAGTGCAGTCGAATTTTTTTAATTTAAATTTAAATGATTCAATGTAAATAAAACTTTGTTAAGCCATTCCTGCTTTCCTGGCAATCCTAAGGGAGTTCCCCCTGTTTGTTTATGTTTGTCCAAAGCATTTTTTAAGGTTTGATTTGCTCGTTCCATGATCGCTTGACCAGTGGAGTTATAAGGAATGCCAAATAAGTGCCGGATGTCCCATTGGGAACAGAAAGTGGCAAACACGAGACTGCAATAGGCAGGACCATTGTCAGTTTTGATCGTGTTGGGTTTGCCCATAACTGAAAATGGTTTTTAAACAATGGTTAATGACATGCTTCGTGGCTTCTCCCTTTTGAGGAGAAGCCCAAATAGAATTAGAATAGGTGTCTATAGTTACATGAAGATACTTCAGGGCTAATGATGGATATTGAGTCACATCCATCTGCCAAACTTCATTTGCTTTCAGACCTCAGGGGTTAACTCCTATAGACGGGGTTGCAGCGACCCGAGAGCATTGCGGGCACTGCTGTATGATTGCTCTTGCCTGCTCTATAGGGAGGTTAAAGGTTTTGGAGAGAGATTTTGCATTTTGATGAAACATAGCATGACTATCCCAGGGTGTAACTGTAAGGGCTTGTGGTTTAGTTGCCTGGTCAGCTACAGAATTGCCTTCACTAATGTAGCCGGGAAAGGGTTGATGACTTCTAATATGGCCAATAAAAAGAGAATGTGTTCACTGTTGTAGGATTGTCTGTAAGGTTAGAAATAAAGAAAGCAGCGCTTCATCTAGCGTGGGTGTTATGTATGCTCCAGGCAGGTTCTGGACTATGTTACAAACATATTGACTATCTGAAATAATATTGAGTGACTGCTAACTAAAATGTTGCAGAGCGAGAATGACTGCAGCCAATTCCACACGCTGCGTGGAAATCTGCGGCGGGGTGATCTTAGTCACCCATTCCATTGTCTTTCCAGGCAACTGCACCCCATTTGGGGCCGCCATCTGTAAAGACTGTAATAGCTTCAGGAAGCGGAGTGGAGACAAGACAGAGTACATGGACATAGGAATGCGATTAAAAGCTAAAATTCTTTGATCTGCCGGAATGTGATAGAAAACTTTTCCCACATATTCCGTCAATGCTAGCTGCAGAGAGGACGATAAATGGAGCATACGCTACGCTCCCAGTCTTTCAGCAGAATGGGAAGAATTATATTAACAATATCTAAACCAAGAAGGACTAAACTTCGTTCCCTAGCTTTTAGAATTAATTCTGAATGGGCATAGGAATGCGATTAAAAGCTAAAATTCTTTGATCTGCCGGAATGTGATAGGAAACTTTTCCCACATATTCCGCCAATGCTAGCTGCAGAGGACGATAATGGAGCATACGCCACGCCCCAGTCTTTCAGCAGAATGGGAAGAATTATATTAACAATATCTAAACCAAGGACTAAACTCGTTCCTAGCTTTTAGAATTAATTCTGAATACATTGTATCTGGGGAACTAATGGTGTGTCACATGACCATCGAGCCACACCCACCAACTAAGCCACACCCACAGAACCAGTTGTTAAAAAATTTGAATCCTACCCCTGATCGGAAGTTGATGTTTTTCTTTTTTTCCTACCCTTTCTCACTTCTCTTCCCCCTCTTTCTCCCCACTGTTCTCCTATTTAGTTTTGTATTTTGTATCTTATTTTATTTTATAACTCAATAAAAATGTTAAACCAGATATTTGTCAGGCAGCTAGAATGATTGACAGATCTCTGTTTACAATCTGTCTTGACTACAGGTAGTTATTAACTTACAACTGCTTACTAAGCAACCTACAATGGCCACACACACCCCAACCACTTATGGCCCATTTTTGAAGTTACATAGCAATGTATATCCTATGTGGTCACAAGATAAAATTTTCGCCTCTTGGCAAATGGGCTCCCTTTACAGCCATCTACAGTGCCCCACAGTCACTAGTTGTGATTTGCAATATAAGTGGAACAAGTTGTTAATTAGACTTTCCCATTGCAGAGGCTCTGTTGATTAGGCATTCTTGAAGTCTGAGGGAGGAGTAGGGTTTTTTTTATTGAAGTGCCAGTATCTGAAGTGGACTGACCTCCTCTTTGTAAGAAAACTAACCCCCCAAAAAGGGTTTGAAGAATAGAGAAAATACTCAAAAAAAGTTTTATTTTGAAATTTCCATCGCACAAATGGCGTCCATCTTGCTCTTGTGCACAGAATTCACCTTGCACGAGTGGTGGCCATCTTGCTTTCATGTGCGAGGCTCACCTTGCACAAGTGGCAGTGCTTGCCCTCGTGCATGAAATTATTCTCGCACGAGTGGCAGCCTTCTTTTACTTGCATGTGAAACTCCTTTTGTGTGACTGGTGGGTGCATGCTCCCGCCACTTATACACAAATGGAGCTGCACATACTTGAGTGTGCCCTATCTACCACTCAGAAGGAGCTATCCTCTCTTCTCCCACCCTGCCAGGCCACCAAGCCAGAAAGGTTGGGGACCACTGTTATAAATAATTCTTGACCCAAATCATCTAGCACACATTTATAATCCATCAGGAATTCTCAAATATTAATTTGACCTCCCTCTCTGACACACACACATCATCATCATCATCATTTCTGTATATAGGTAAACATCTTAATACCAATCTTATACTGAAGGAAAATATTATTGTTGCTCAATAAATAGTTCAGCCTGGCACAGAAGCCAAACAGAGCCAGACACAAGATGGACTTTTGCAAAACTTTTATTGACAGCATAACATGAACTTTTATACAGTTGATTTCCAGAAATAGGGAAATAACATTTCATAAAGCTATTACGTTTTTTGGAGTTCTACCTTTCTTTTAGCCTACATGCCTGTTTGTCTATGGAGTTGCGCCTTGTTTAAGCATATGTGTCATTTTGCCACTATAGAGTTATGCCTTGGTTAAGCTCTACCGGTCCTTTGGCCCAGTGGTGGGATTCAAATTTTACTACCAGTTCTGTGGGCGTGACTTATTTGGTGGGCATGGCTTGGTGGTCATGTGACTGGGTGGGCATGGTCAACTCAATGTTACTCACATCAAGAGGTGCCTCACCTGGCCACTCCCCTCCCAGCCATTCCTTGTCACACCCAGCCTCAACGTATCTATAGTTCTGAAAAAATGTTGTTCACCTTTTTTTTGACTTTATTATCTACATACAATAGATGTACTTTCATGGAACACTGAAAGAAGGAAATGGCTCACATGCTTTGTCCAAGAATGTGATAGGCAACAGGCTTTAAGGGCTGCCACAAAGAAAGGGGGACAATGTATTTTCCAAAGAATAAGAAGGCAAACAAGAAGCAATGGATGGAAACCAAACAAGGAGAGAAGCAACCTAAAACTAAGGAGAAACTTCCTGACAGTGAGAACAATTAACCAGTGGAACTGCTTGTCTCCAGAAGTTCTGGGTGCTCAATCACTGGAAGTTTTTTTAAAAAGACTGGACAGCCATTTCTCTGAAATGGTATAGGTCCCTCAAGGTCCCTCTAAGAGTTATTCTGTTATTCTGACACTTTCCCAGGACCTCTACTCAAATTTATTTCATAATTTCAGATATAAAATAGCCAGTCAGCAGAGCCTGGGGATGGGAAGGCCTGGAAAATTCCGGGGACAATAGGGAAGGCCTGGAAAAATCTGGGGACAGTGGGGGAGGGCTAGCACGACTTGCAGGCTTATCTGTGTGCAAGATGATCAGGGCTGCTCAGTTGGGGCACAGGCACTATGTGGGAAGACTAGAATGGCAAGCCACGAGGACCCAGGAGGGGAGGAGTGACTGGGCAGGGCGAGTGGCAGGCGGGTGAGTGGGGTGGTTGTTGTGAGCGAGTATTCGGGTGGGCGGGTCAAACGAGTGAGTGGATACCGGGTTGTTAGAAATAAGTAAATTTAAAAATAAAATGCTTGAAGGTTTCACAAATGGGGGTTGGACTGGATGACCTTGCAGGATCCCTTCCAATTTTGTTAATCTGTTATAAAATGAAATATATTTCCCTATATACACATGCTTTGCTTTTATACTTTCGGACATGCTCTATTGTTAAGCCTTTTTATATTTTTATCTTATGTATATGCCTTTTATATTATTATGTTTTGGGCGGGATTGTTATAATCTCTTTGGAAAAGTGGTAGTATATGATGAGCTTAGAAAGAGGCCCTGATGAGGGGATGCCACATTCCTTAAAGATGCCACGTGGGCAGCCAAAGTAAGAGGTACGGAGGGGTAGGGATGAGAACATAATGAGAGGAAGCAATTCTCCCTGGCGACATCCTGGGATTAGCTGCAACACCTGAGGGCAAAATCCAATGAGTTTGAACTTGGGAGGGAATGAGTCTCAAGGAGGGAACTTGGGTGACGAGATGAAACTGTATATAAAGTATGTTTTGGAATTTTAAGGTGTGGGTCTTGCCTCAAACTTCATGTTAAGTTAAGCTGAGATCTAACTGCTCTTTGCAAACAGCTTGTTTATTTTTGTTTTTCCTTTTGTTAGCTTTGATATAAGCATCCAAATAAAATCTCTGTGTTTTCACCGATCCAAATTTTTGTCATTTGGATTTATTTCCAATAGGGTGACCAGGTCGGGGGGCGTGGCCAGTCAGATGTTGCTACTGGTTCGGTGACCCACGCCAAATTCTTGCTACCAGTTCTCCTGAACTGGTGCAAACCAGCTGAATACCACCACTGCTTTGGCCCCTACTTGTGGTCTTTGCTGCTAATTTTCCCGTTGCCAATCTTGTTACTTTCTATCTAATTTTGAGTAGGTGTTGTTACATTTCCTTCATCCAAAAAAGGAGGAAGGAGATGGGAGTGTGACAGAAGAAAAGACGATGGGGATAAGAATGAGAAAAGGAAGGAGGGCGGGAATTATGAGGGAAGGAGATTGAAGGAAGTCCTGTCTTAGCACTTGGCCACCAGCAGCCCTGCTGTCCTGCTGGCTAAGGAGAGTGAGCCCAGCAGCAGCAGCCTTGAGAAGGTAAGCACAGCCCTGGGTCCCTTGGGGAAGTGGGGCTTGGCTGGGCTTGGCTGTGAGGTCTTGATGATCTGGGAAATCAAGGACCAGCTTGGCACTTGCCCTTCACTGGGCTATGGGAAGTCTGCACCCCTGTCCAGGGATCCTCCCCATAGCCTGAGAGGGATGGTGGGGCTCCTCTGGTGAACAAAGTTTTGGTGCTTGCCCTGGTCTCACCTTCCTCTGCTGGAGACAATGGATCCCCCCAACCCTGACTGGGTCACCACAGGAGACCCCCAAAGTGAGCGACATTGAGCAGGCCACACCAACCCAATTGGCTGCAGCCAATCGCCCCCCTGAGGTCAACCACAACCCTGATGCAGCCTCAATGAAATCAAGTTTGACACCCCTGCACTAGGCGATGAGTAATAAGAACCTTAGCCCAACACAGCTCCAGATGGGAGAATAGCTATTCTGAAATGTTTTTTGGCGATAACAATAAAAAGGTGCATGAAAAAATGTATTTAATAATAAAATAAAAATAGTATAATAAATTAATAAAATATATAGCAATATGCTCTAGAGATGTACTCTTCTCCCTCTTCCCCTTCCTCCTCCTCCTCTTCCGAACTTCTGTAGATATGTAGATATAAAAGAAATAAAAGATGATATTACAATGTGGTTATAAAACTACATATTCTTCTAATCTGTTCAACTTTTGTCAAGCTATTATTATTATTATTATTATTATTATTATTATTATTATTCCCTTAGTCAGTACCCTTATTCTCAGGTGCTTCTAAAGTAATATCCATATATTGAGGTGCCATTATTTTTCTGAGAAGAGCAAGAATTTCAGAAGTATTTCAGAGATGTATTTCAACAACACTCTCATAGCCAGCTGTTCTAAGAGAAAAGGCCTCGGTAACCACCCATAAATGGTTACTGTGGGTCTGGAAGCATCATTGGAAGCATCATGATGAATGGAATTTTGGGGATATCTGATCGATAGCTCCAGAATACACCCCACTGATGGCAAGCTAAAAGCAATCAGGGAAGCCCCAACCCCTAGCAATAAAATGGAACTGCAAGCATTCCTGGGGTTATTGAATTTCTACAATATTTTCTTGCTGCAGAAAGCGACGATTACTGAACCCCTATATCAGCTACTTGATAAGAAGGCAGCATGGACATAGGGGCAAAAGGAAGCGAGCGCATTCAAACAAATAAAAAATCTTATTAATCAGAAAGTGTATTTGTCCAGTATAATGAAACCCTGCCACTAAGATTAACCTGCGATGCTTCACCTTTCGTAATAGGGGCAATACTTAGCCAATACATATGCCAAATGGGCGGGAAGCCCCCATTGCATATTACTCAAAGACATTATATAAGACAGAAAGGAACTACAGCCAGCTAGACAAAGAAGCTCTGGTTGCAGTCACTGGAATCAAAAGATTCCATGAATATGTCTATGGGCGAGCATATGTTCAAACTCATAACCGACCACAAGCCTCTCCTGGGTTTAATTTCTTTTCTTTTTTTTAAAAAGATGGCGACAGCAGCTGCATGTGTTTGTAGATGGTGCTCCGAAATACTTTGCAGAGAGGTTTTTTGATGAATTTGGATTGTAGAGATTGGTATGTGGAAGTGGAAGAGTGTGTAAAGGAAAAGGCAAGAAAGAAACAATCTTGATAAACTAACTGTGATGCTGGAATTGATTTGAAGAGACAGAGAGTTGAAGAGACTAATAGACCAACAAGAACACCAAATCAGAAGTGTGACCAGTATTACTAGTCGGGCTCTGGATAATCTGGGACAGGTCAATGGAAGTCATGGTTTCCATATTGCTGATTTGATCCTTGAAGAGAAGGCTGATCTGGCTTGTATAACTGAGACCTGGCTGGGCCCAGAGGGAGGTGTTCCTCTTGCAGAAATGTGCCCAGTGAACATGGCATCAGTCTAGACCTCAGGGCCGGGGAGGAGGTGTGGCTGTTGTTATCAGAGAATCTCTTGTAGCCTCCAGAGGCACTGTTCAACAAGTCCCCAGCTGTGAGACCCTTTTTCTTAGATTAGGCTCAAGGGATCAGGTGGGATTGCTGCTGCTATACCAGCCTCCCTGCTGCATGGCAGCTTCCCTACCTGGACTCCTTGACCTCACCACAGGACTGGCAGTGAAATTCCCCAGGCTTATAGTTCCGGGGGATTTCAACCTGCCTTCTCTGGGGTCAGGATCAGAGGTAGCCCGAGATTTCATGGAAACCATGACTTCCATTGACCTGTCCCAGATTATCCAGAGCCCGACTAGTAATACTGGTCACACTTCTGATTTGGTGTTCTTGTTGGAGCAGTGTCTATGGGACCTGGAATTGGTAGACCTCTCCTTGGTCCCCTTGTCATGGTCAGATCACAGTCTGGTGGGAATGAGTTTCTCAAAAGCTGCATCCCCCTGCAGGGAGGCAGGACCTATTAGATTGGTCCGTCCCCATTGACTAATGGACTCAGATAGGTTCCAGAAGGAGCTGGGGGTTATAACTACAGATCTATTATGCAGTCCAGCTGAGCTCTTAGTCACTGTTTGGAATAGGAAGGTGACTGAGGTTCTGGATAGGATTGTACCCTTGCGACCTCTCCTCACCCATAGACCTCTGTGCCCCATGGTATACAGAGGAACTGAGAGGGATGAAACGCATGAGGAGACGTCTAGAGCGCTGCTGGCGGAAGACAGATGAACTCGAACACGGGTAAGAGCTGCTACTAAGGCCTACCTTGTGGCGATTCGTGAGGCGAAGTGTAAATACTTCTCCACACTAATTGCATCTGCAGATAATCGCCCAGCGACCCTCTTTAAGGTGAGCCGTCTCCTCTTAGGGAAGGAGGAGATAGAGGTCCACCTGAAGGGGTGCACTGAGGAATTTGTGGATTTTCTGGAAGACAAAATCGCTCAACTTCATTCCCAGTTAGATGCCAGCATGGTTGCTGATCCAGTGGAAGCTTCTGTGGCAGGTTCTTGCCCTGTTATCTGGGAATGGTTTGACCCTGTTGCTCCTGAGGAAGTGGACAGGATCCTAGGGAGTATGCGCGCGAGCACCTGTATTTTGGACGCATGTCCCTCCTGGCTTGTGAAAGCTTCCCAGGAGGTGACAGGCAGGTGGACTCTGGCAGTGATTAATGCTTCTCTACAGGAGGGGATGGTGCCCCAGCACTTTAAGGAGGCTGTGGTCCGCCCTCTTCTTAAGAAGCCGTAGTTGGACTTCAACCCGTTGGATCATTTCTGACCTGTCTCCAATCTTCCCTTTTTGGGGAAGGTTGTTGAGAAGGTGGTCGCGCAGCAGCTCCAGAGGTTTCTGGATGAAATGGATTATCTCGACCCCTATCAGTCAGGATTCAGACCTGGATTTGGGACATAAACAGCATTGGTTGCACTTTTGGATGATCTCTGGTGGGAGCGGGATGTGGGTAGTGCATCCATCCTTGCTCTACTTGACCTCTCGGCAGCTTTTGATACCATTGACCATGGGATTCTCCTGGGACGGCTTCAGGGGATGGGAGTGGGAGACCTTGTGCTGTCTTGGTTCATTTCCTTCCTCTGCGGCCGCTCTCAGTCAGTATTGATAGGAGGGGAGAGATCCAACCCTCACCCACTGCTTTACCAGGTTCCGCAGGGCTCGGTACTCTCTCCGCTCCTGTTCAACATTTATATGAAACCACTGGGTGAGATCATCCGTCACCATGGACTGAGGTATCACCAATATGCTGATGATACTCAGCTGTATGTCTCGGCCCATGGTGAGTTAAGTGTTACTGTGTCCTCCCTCTCGCAATGCCTGGAGGCTGTTAGGGGCAGGATGGGGAGCAACGGATTGAAACTAAACCCACGCAAGACTGAGTGGCTCTGGGTCTGGGGTTCGTTGGTTCAGGGAGAATTACCACCTTTAATCTTGGATAGGGTGGCACTACCCCAAACAGACCCTATGCGTAATCTGGGGGTTCTCCTGATCTCATGACTCCTGTTCGAAGAGCAGGTGATGGTCGTGGCCAGGAGGGCCTTTGTGCAACTGCGGGTTGTGCACCAGTTACGCCTTTTCCTGGATCAGCAGACCCTACTCACAGTCACTCATGCCCTGGTCACCTCCGGTCTTGATTATTGCAATGCACTCTACAGGGGACTGCCCTTGAAGAGCATCCGGAAGCTTCAGTTGGTGCAAAATGCAGCGGCCTGCATGATTTTATGCAGACCCCAGGTTGCACATGTTTCACCTCTCCTGCAGGAGCTGCATTGGCTGCCAATTTGCTTCCGGATGCAATTCAAGGTGCTGGTTGTCACCTTTAAAGCCCTTGATGGCTTGAATCCAGGTTATCTGAAGAAACATTTCTTGCCAGTGACATCTACCCAACCCATTAGAGCGAGGAGGCAGGGAATGCTGTGGGTCCCACCCCTGAGGGAGCCACCTCCCACCTGATGGGACCTAGAAGAAGGGCCTTCTCTGAGGTGGCTCCATCTCTCTAGAACATCATTCCCCCAGAGATTAGAATGGCCCTCTCATTAATACTATTCCGAAAGGCACTGAAGACGTGGTTTTGCCAACAGGCCTGGGGAATCCAGAGAGAAATGGAACCCATCAAATGGTTAGTGTGACCTGCTGTTATGTCGGGGGGTGGAAGTTGGTTTTTGTTTTCCCAAATTTTGTTCTATTGTACTTTACTAATTTATTTGATTCTTTTTGTTAGTTCTCATTGTTTTTATTTTTTATTTTAAATATGATTTTACATTGTGTAAGCTGCCTTGAGTTGCCATGGGTGAATAGGCGGCAATATAAATCAAATAAATAAATAATTGGGGGGGACAATCCACACTGCATGTTTTATCACCAAGAATGACCCATTGGATGGAATTCTTCACCACCTATAACTACAAAAGTACTACAAAAGAACTATAGACCTGGAAAGGCAATCGAACATGCAGACGCATTCAGTAGATGCCCACTGCTGGAACTGGTGGAAGACCCAGCACCAGCAACAACTATGCTGCTAATAGAAACTCTCGTGAACACACCGATCATGGCTGCCCAGGACATTGGCGTGCATTTTGAACTGGATATGGAAGAGTTGGCTGGAAAACAAGGTAGATGAGGAATTCAAACCGTTCAAGATGAGACAGCTTGAGCTATCGGGGATAAAGGGGTGCCTTCTATGGGGAGATAGAGTAATCATCCCCAAAACATTACAGAAGGACATCTTAAACACATTGCATGAGGGGCACCCAGGGGTGGTAAAAATGAAAGCATTGGCCAGGAGTTATGTGTCGTGGCCAGGGATGGACAGGGAGATCAAGACATGGATCGCAACATGTACACCCTGCCAGGAATCAAGGCCTACACCACATGCAACACCAACACAAGTGGGAAAGCCCAAAGACACCTTGGCCCCGCATACATGTAGATTTTGCAGGGCTATGCCAGGGACACACATTCCTAATAACAGAAGAGGCGTATTCGAAATGGTGGGAGGCCAACCTAATGAAAACAACCATGACTGAAGCAGTCATAAGAGTACTACAGAGACTATTTGGAACACATGGGTTGCCGGATGTACTGTTCTCTGATAACAGGCCCCAATTTACCGCTAATCAATTTGAAATGTTCCTGGCAACTCAGGGGATCAAACATGCACTATCCATGCCTGGACACCCCAGTACAAATGGGCAGGTGGAATGGATGGTGTGAGCAGCAAAAGAAACACTAGCCAGGATGGGCCCCAGGGACATTCAAGAAAAATTAGATAAGATGCTAAGTATACAGCACATAACACCCAGTGAAACCACACACTGGAGTCCAGTGGAACTTTTAATGGGGAGGAAACTAAGAACCCACCTGGAAAGACTACACCCCCAGTACAGTACAGAGAATCCAGCATCTACCCCCAACAAGAATAGCAAGGATGTTAAGGAC
Source organism: Naja naja (assembly GCA_009733165.1). Taxonomy (NCBI): domain Eukaryota; kingdom Metazoa; phylum Chordata; class Lepidosauria; order Squamata; family Elapidae; genus Naja; species Naja naja. The sequence continues at coordinate 90,618,309 of CM019155.1, forward strand.
AAATCGGTGAAATGCTGGAAATGTCATCAGATACATGGATCATACTACCATATGTAGTGGACGTGTGTGGAAGTCAAAAGATACTGCACTAAAATTCATACATGGTTGGAAAAAATGACAAAACAATGAATAGATTTAAAACCAGAGATATTTTTATTGGGAATTTTACCTGAAGGTTGCAATAGAGAACTGACATATTTGATTATTAATGTTATTTAATACAGAAATTTCTGAAGCTCTGAAGGCTAAGAAGTGGCTGAAAGTGACTCTCAAGGAAAAAATGAAACAAAAGAAAGAGAAAACCCATGAGTTGCGGGTTCAAAAGAAACTGCATACAGAAATTTCTGAACCTCTGAAGATTAAGAAGTGGCTGAAGGTGACTCACATGGAAAAAATAAGGAGACAAAGAGAAAACTCATCAATTGGAGATTCAGAAGGAAGCACCTACAGAAATTTCAGAAGCTCTGAAAGTTAAGAGATGCCCAAAGGTGACTCCCATAGAAATAATAAGAGGAAACAAAGAGAAAACTCATCAATTGAAGATTCAGAAGGAAGTGCCTGCAAAAATTTCAGAAACTGGAAAGGTTAAGTGGTGGCCAGAGCTGAATCACATGGAAAAAATAAGGAGTCAAAGAGAAAACTCATCAATTGGAGATTCAGAAGGAAGCACCTACAGAATTTTCAGAAACTCTAAGAGGAAACAAAGAGAACATCCTGTCAAGCCCGAAATTGACATAAGTGTAGCCATTTTAGTTGTCTTAGTATATATTCTTTTTCTTATTTTCTCTGTGGCAGTAATGGGGGGGGTTCAGGCTTGACACATTCCTAAGGAGGGAGGAGTGGAGATAAAGAGTGTTATGGCTGGGTGATCTTCTTTCCCGTGGAAACAAGCTGTCTGTGGTTGGGCTCCTGGAGGTGGAGATTTATGACATCAAGCAACATTGAATTACTTCTATTGGAGAATATGACTTTGGGGGGTTGTTTCTAACTTCTAATATTGTGGGGTAATTCCAGGTTGGGTCAGATCTGGAATTACCATGGACTTTGCCAATTTGATGCTTTCCTAAATAAAAGAAATCTTTTTGAAGATGGACTTCGTTATTTTCTTTTAAAATGGATTTCATCACTTGGAAACCTGACATTATTCTGGATCTTACAAAAACCATAATTCCGGAGAAGGGTTATCATTTAGGGTCCTGAGCCCTGGCTGTTTACCTGGAGTTTTGGGTAACAGTAAAGACTCAGGGAAGATGGCAGAAGGACGAGATCTGGGGGCACCGGAATGTTGAGTGCAAACTCTACAGGGGCCTTGTGTTAAATTGTCGGCTGAGCAGCAAGCCTCCAAAGAGTTCCCCAGGAGACCATCAGAGTAACGGCGGTCATGGAGGACATTGCCTGCCAGCTGGGGGCCTACCCGAAATCTCCAACTGAGTGATCCGGAAGCACAGGTATCCAGCAGATGGAAAGAGACCTGCTTGGCCAAGCAACCCTTCCTGACCCACTCACCGATCAGCTGTTAACGGCAGCCAGGGAGTCTCAAGCCACAATCTTTGAGTGGAGAGCTGCAATGGGACCCATAGGACCGAGGGGAGACCACAATGAGCCAGCTGAATGGCAATACCAAACAGCACTGTGCAGCCAGACCTTTGAGGATCTACCAAACCAGCTGGAACAGCTTGTGATCGGACGTGAAGGCAGGGGCCAGCAAAGGAGGCAACCCCCCCCCTCGGAGAGATTGTGAAACCAGAGCTTCCAGCCTGTCAACTTTCAGTTTAACCCAGTTGTTGGGAGAATATTCTCCTCCCACAAGAGGGCGATCTACCGCTACAGGAGACCTTCCATTAATATATCGTTCGCCTCCGAGAGTGGAAAACAGAGGGGGAGTGGGGGGGAGTCCACAAAGAATCCATCGAGGAACGAGCCCTCCCCCCACCTCTTTTACCTCCAGCTGACCAAATCCCCCCCAGGATGGGCATTTTAACCAGGCAGAGGATGGGTTAGGGAAGAAGCTCAAAGGAGGCCAGCTCAGGCTGAGCCCCGCCTCCCCCCCACCTCCCCCGCCACAACCAGCTCTGCAGGTGAACACCCCAACACCTTTTAAAACCATGTTTGATGGGACTACAAGCAAACTTGCATTTTTCATGAATAGAGCATGGTCTTACACTGAGAGGCATGGAAATGAGTTCCACGATTAGGCAGAACTAGTCCAACTCCTTGGAGATAATTTGGAGGAAGAGGCATCTGAATGGTTCACCCAGCTCAATGCTGAAGGAGCCCCTGAACTAAATAATGTGGATGACTTCTTAAGAGAGCTCCGTTCACATTTTGGATTCTTCCCAAGGGCAAGCAGAAGCTGAAATAAAAAGTATCAGGCAGAAGGGTGGACCTGCGAAGGATTTAGTGCTTGAGTTCAGACGCCTGACCACTAATCTCAGGCATTGGTCTCAAAGATTACTTGTGCACTATTTCCAAGAAAGCCTGGATGAGGAGTTGTTAAAAATCTGCCTGTGCCGAGGTTTGCCTGAAGATAGAATCTATGAGTGGTACAGGATGGCCATAAAAAAGGACAACGCCCTCAAACAGCACAGGAAGAGCAATGCTGAGAAACAACCAAAAAGGCAATTCACACGACACTCATTTCCACGCCAAGGGGAAGCATGTGAAACAGCAGCCCCCCCAACCTCCATGAACTGTTTCTGTTGTGGTCAGCAAGGGCATCGAACATCAGAATTCTTAGCACCAGCCCCAGTACCTCAAGGGAGAGCACCCTCCCCCCCTAAATGGAAAAAGGCACCTAGAAAACCTCCTGAAAAAAGCAAATTTGTGTGCCAAGCCATCGAGGTTCCCAACTCCCAACAAACAACAGGGGAGGGAACTCTGACAGCAGGAATACCCATTGTGCAAGATGCAGACAGTGAAGAAGATGACCCGATGGTAAGTGGAGCCATTCTACCTTTTAAAATTGAAGGGACATTAACTGTTACACACATGCTTAGAAGGGCCCATAGACATTATCATTGACACCAGTAGTTTACGGTGCCTTATCAGTCCTGAGACTGTGCGTAGGCTAGGAATGGAAACAAAAATGTTAACTACCCCCACCCGATTCCAACAAGTAGATGGATCCATGATAGGGGGAAATCCAGCTACGCAAGTCACTGTAAAAGTAAAGCTAACCATAGGGGAACACTGGGAAATAATCGGATTCATAGTAGTCCCAAAGAACACCCAATCAGTAATCCTGGGTCTCGCCTGGCTAGACAAATGGCAGCCAAATACAAGCTGGGAGGGTGGCTATAGGAGAATCAAATTAGCACTTGGTCCTAAGCACCTCCTGAACAATATAACAGCCAAATTACAAAAAAAATACAAAAAAGCCAGGAGGATAGAACAGTATCATTGGCTGATCAACCCGCAGGGATTCCCAAAATCCCAATAGTACCGTGAACTGGTTCAAGTTTTCAGTGAGGAAGAATGCAATGTGCTACCCCCCCCCCATCGCAACACACCGAAGGAAGTGCCTGCAAAAATTTCAGAAACTCGAAAGGTTAAGTGGTAGCCAAAGGTGAATCACATGGAAAAAATAAGGAGACAAAGAGAAAACTCATCAATTGGAGATTCAGAAGGAAGCACCTACAGAATTTTCAGAAGCTCTGAAAGTTAAGAGATGCCCAAAGGTGACTCCCAAAGAAATAATAAGAGGAAACAAAGAGAAAACTCATGAGTTGGAGATTCAAAAGGAACTGCGTTCAGATATTTCTGAAACTCTTTAAGAGGTGGCTAAAGATGACTATTAAGGAAAAAATAAAACAAAACAAAGGGAAAACTCATGAGTTGGAGATTCAAAAGGAAGTGCCTACAGAAATTTCTGAAGCTCTGAAAGTTAAGAGGTGGCAGAAGTATCAGTTCAATCCTCAAGCGTCAGTTCACTCCTTAAGGAAGTGCTCCATTTTACATCTTTCAACTCAGCTGCCTCCTTTGACTTCTTCTATTGCAGTTGATGGTGGTGAGGAACAGACTGGTAAAGGGGTCTTTATTCTGAAATCTGGCAATAGATCAGCAAGGCTCAGCCATGTTGTAATCAGCAAGCAGGTGAAACAGAATGAATAAATCCCAGAGAAACTTTTGGAGGAGGAACAATATTTGCAAAGAGTGGAGTTACCCCAAATACCTTGGTGGTGCAGGCTATTAAACACCTAGCACTTAGTTCCAGCTGCCTGCAATTAGTGCAGGCTCGAATCCCACCAGGCTCCAGGTTGACTCAGCCTTCCATCCTCCCGGGGTAGGTAAATTGAGGACCCAAGATTGTTGGGGGCAATAAGCTGACTTGGTAAAAATGCCGCTTAGTAATAAGCAGGCATATACAATGGAATGAAGGCTATTGCTGAGCACATTGGGTTGTGCTCCAAACATTGTAAGCCGCCCTGAGTCTCCGGAGAAGGGCGGCATATAAATATGAATAAAAATAAATAAATAAATAAAATAAATAAATACCTGAGGACATTAAGAGGACGCTAGAAGTGAAAATAACAATGATGGAATTGACAGGTGTTACAGACAAAATACTGGAAAGGCTCCGGGCCCAGATGGGCTACCAGCAGAATTCCTCAAGGCTTTACAGGAATCTTTAAGTATTTCAATGCTTGAAGTGATGAACGAGGTTTTGTCAAAAACTAAAATACCTAACTCATGGACAGAGGCCTATATTATTCTTATACCAAAATTTGTTGTAGGACACTGACCTACAACAAATTAAAAATTACAGCCCTATTTCCTTGCTAAATGCAGATTATAAAATTTTTGCCTTAGTAATGGCAGAATGACTTAAAAGATATATAAACAATTTTATAGATGTTGATCAAAATGGATTTCTGCCTAAGAGGCAAATCAAAGACAATATGAGAATAATATTGAATACTTTGGAATATTATGAAACACATCCAGAGAAGCTTTGGTATTCTTAGATGCACAAAAAGCCTTTGATAATGTAAATTGGCAGTTTATGATATTACAAACAGAACAGATGGGCTTTGGAGAAAGATTTATTAAAGCTATTGAAGCAATATATCAAAAGCAATCCACTAAAGTAATGATAAATGGAGATTTGACAGATAATATTAACATCAAAAAAGGAACTAGACAAGGATGCTTGCTGTCGCCTCTGTTGTTTGTATTGACCTTGGAAGTGTTAAACAGGAATATTAGAGGTAACAGTGAAACAAAGGGAATGAAAATAAAAAGGGAGGAATATAAATTACAAGCGTTTGCAGATGATCTGGTTTTTATATTGGAGGAACCACTGAAAACAGTATCTAAATTGATAGAAAAGTTTGAAAAATATGGGCAAGTGGCAGGATTGAAAATAAATAAAGATAAAACTGAGATATTAGTTAAGAATATGACTGAAAAACAAAAGAACTGAGAGAGATTGAACATCCAGATCACATATAAACTTAAATACCTAGGAATACAATAACAGCAAAATGTGGAACACTAAAGGAAAATAATTATTATAAATTAAAACAACAGTTTGTGACAGACTTGAAAAAATGGGAAAATCTACGATTGTCTTTAATAGGAAGAATATCTACAATTAAAATGAATATACTACCAAGGATATTACATCTGTTTCAGATAATTCCAATTAAACTAGGGAAATAATATTTTGAGGACTTAAACAAAATAATACTGAAATATATATGGCAGGGAAAGAAGGCAAGAATTAAATTAAAATTGTTACAGGATGCTAAAATAAGAGGGGGTTTTGGACTACCCAGTTGGGAATTATACTACCAGGCAGTAACATCGATGTGGGTGAAAAAATGGATTGTTTTGAGGAATACCAGATTGTTAACATTGGAAGGTCATTGAAAATTTCAATGAAGTCCTAGATAAGGCAAAAAGTCCCCAATCATGGCAAGAAGCAAAGATATCTATTATCCCTAAAGCAGGAAGTGATTTAGCAGACCCGGGAAACTACAGACCAATTTCCCTACTCAGTGTCGACTATAAAATCTTTATGACTATTCTGGCTGAAAGACTGAAAAAAATACTTAATAAATTAATATCCACAGACCAAAATGGTTTTCTCCCACACAGACATCTTAAAAACAATATCAGAACAACATTAGATGTTTTAGAATATTACGAGGATCATAAGGCCGAACAAGCAGCATTATTGTTTTTAGATGCCCAAAAAGCTTTTGACAATGTAAAATGGGAATTTATTCTATAACAAAGCAAACACTTGAATTTAGGACCAAAATTTATAAATGTGATTTTGGCCATATATCAAAAACAGGAAGCTACAATTTTAATAAATGGGGGACTTACCGACAAATTTCAAATTCAAAAGGGAACTAGACAAGGATGCCCACTATCACCACTGTTTATTATGACTTTAGAGACTTTAATTAGAACAATAAAAAAGAAAGAGAAATAAAAGGCCTAAAAATAAAGAATGAAGAATTCAAATTACAAGCTTTTGCAGATGATCTACTTTTTATCTTAGAAGAACCACAGATCTCAGGACCTAAATTACTAGAAAAATTAGAAGAATTCGGAATAGTGGTGGGCCTAAAAGTCAATAAGAAAAAAACAAAAATGATTACTAAAAGTATGACAAATAAACACAAGCAACAATTGGCGGCAACAATGGGCATTGAAATCATAGATAAGATAAAATATTTAGGAATTACAATTTCAGCTAAATATATTACACTTAAGAAAGGTAATTATGATCCACTTATAAAAAAGGTAACAGAAGATATGAAAAGATGGGACAACTTAAATCTATCATTTATGGGAAGGATAGCTATGATAAAAATGAACATTCTACCCAAAATTTTATTCCTTTTCCAAAACGCTCCTATAAAGTTAAAAAGAATTTTTTGACAAATTAAACAAATTAGTATCAGAATTCATTTGGCAAAAGAAAAAACTGAGGGTAAAATTAAAATTATTACAAGATGCTAGAGAGAGAGGAGGGTTTGGCCTACCTGATTGGGAGCTGTACTATAGAGCAGCAATACTGACTTGGATCAAAGATTGGATAAATCACACAAACAAAAGAATATTAACATTAGAGGGATACAACCTAGTCGGGATGGCACACTTTTCTAGGGCAAGAAAATATAAAGGGACATAGCTATGTACAAAATCATACGGTTAGACAGACACTTCTACACACATGGATTAAAATTAAAAAGCAAATGTACATTGAAACACCTATTTGGTTATCAACATTAGAAGCATTGATGCATCCACATTTATTAAGATACGACAAAATTATTACATATGAGGAACTACTAGACGAAAAAGGGGATTTACAAACAAAACAGCAATTAAATGATCAGGAAATAAAACTAGAGTGGTGGACCTACTTGCAACTCCAATCTAAATACTTAAAGGTTAAGAAAGAATTGGGCATCAGTAGAAATAGGACTGAATTAGACGAAATTTTATTAGGTCCAGATGAAAAGATGATTAAAAAAAATTATCAAGTGTTATTAGAAGCTAAATTAGAAGAAGAAAAAGTTAAAGAAACCATGATCACATGGATGAAAAATTTTGGTTATAATATAAAATTAGATGATTGGCAAAAAAAATTGGACAAGAAACAAAAAATAACTTTAGCGACATCTTTCTAAGAAAATTTATACAAATTATTCTTCAGGTGGCATATATCTCCAACAAGACTGGCAAAAATAAATAAAAAACTCCCCCCTACTTGCTGGAAATGTAACAAGGAAAGAGGAACATATTATCATGTATGGTGGAGTTGCAATCAGGCCCAGGAATTCTGGAAAAAAATATATAAATGATTACAAGAAATTTGTGAAGTGGAAATATACTTTAAACCAGAATTTTTCTTACTAGGAATTAACACCAAGACATATCTGAAAGAAAGCATTTATCTAATGATTCATATTATTACGGCAGCGAGAATGGCCTTTGCGCAAAAATGGAAAAACAATGAAATTCCAACTGAAGCGGAATTAATAAAAAAGATTACTATGTGTGCAGAGATGGATAAACTAACAAAGGAGATTAAAAATAAAGAAGAAACGGAATATTATAAAATATGGAATAATTTCTATGAATGGCTAGACAGAAGAAAGACTTAGAAACTTATAGAATTAGACTTAACATATGATGAGTGATGCAAGCTTAACCGTACCGAGTTCAAATGTAATGTATATGTGTTTATGTTTTGATTTATGTTTAATTATTCAATAAAAAAATTATTTAAAAAGGTCATGATTTGTTATTGGGATAGCATGCTTTTTTATAGTATAAGGAAAGTAAAACACATGGGTATTTTAGGAGACATTATATTCAAGATGCATTATTGTCAATATGGGAGAAAATAAGAAAACAACATTACATGAAAATACCAGTTTGGTTGTCAACTATTGAGGCATTTGCTTACCCAATTGTTTTCAAAATGGAACATAGTTACATATGGTGAAATATTAAATGAAAAGGGTGAGCTCAGAACAATGCAAGAACTAGAGGAGCAAGAAATAAAGATGAACTGGTATTCATATGTGCAAGTATATTCTACATACGACAAAGATAGTAAGACAGAAGAGTTTTATAATGAACTCACTGAATTAGATGAAATTTTAACAGGTCCTGATGAGAGAATGATTTAAAAATTATATGTTTATCTACTTGGAGTGAAACTAGAAGAAAAACAAGTTAAAGAAACAATGATTGTTTGGGGGGAAAACTTTGGATATGGGATAGATTTGGAACAATGGCAGAAATTATGGGCTTGAACCTATAAAATAACAATGTCAACAGCATATAAAGAGAATTTGTATAAGATGCTTTACAGGTGGTATCTACCCCCAGCAAGAATAGCAAGGATGTTAAGGACAAATCGGTGAAATGCCGGAAATGTCATCAGATACCTGGATCATACTACCATATGTGGTGGACATGGAAGCCAAAAGATACTGCACTAAAATTCATACATGGTTGGAAAAAATGACAAAACAGCAAATAGATTTAAAACCAGAGATATTTTTATTGGGAATTGAATAGCTTTACATCATCAGCGAACAGAACGCAGTTGCTCTTAATATGATCAGAGGTCGTTTATGTAAAGTATAAAGAGAGCTGGTCCTAGAAGGTTGGGTTGGTGGTTGTTATTTTAATAATTCATTTGATTGAGGTAAGCTAAAATATTTTTCTAGAGATCCTTATATTAATTTATTTTCACACTGTTTCAAAGTTCAGTATGAAAAGCTAAACTTCTCCAAACTCTCAATTTATATACTATTTTAATGAAGAGCTAGCATTTCCTTGAACACCGTAACTCAAAACCACATTACTGTAGCCAGGATTTAATATAATACATTCAACCTCAAAAAAAGAGTGGGATTGATTTTTGTAAAATGGTTGATGAGGGGGACAAGTCATTACTAATTGGGTGTTGTAAACTTGGATTCATTCCATCTTCAATTCTGATTGGGAACATCTGGCTGGTAGGCTTGATTTGGTCCATAAGACTTTCTTATGAAGTTTACCAAGACCATGTCGGAGATACCACACACTTTTACAAGCAGAAGATGGAGAAAAACAAGTTTCTTATTGAGAGGCAGAGGAAAAAAACATCATTCTCTTCATTGATTCTTTTTCTTTACTGTGAAAAATCTTTACAGTTATCCCTTACAACCACACCTTTCTTTTTGGATTCAACAGGTCTGTTGTCATGAAACTGCCAAATGAACAGAAGAAACTCCTCCTGTAAAAGGGTAACTCTTGCCTGGAGATACTTAGTTATTTGCAACTTTCTGCTGTGAAAATTCTGTTTATGGGGAACAGTCTCAAGATTAGGTGGCAATGCACTTTATGAGTTTCACTCTTAAAAAGCAAATTTTAGCTCACAAGATGCTGCATTTAAAGTTGTGAACACTGAAAACCTCAGCGAATAATCTGATTTTTTGCTGGCTAAATTTGTATGTTTAGCATTGGCTTCCTGCTGCATTCTTCACCTGGGCCCATATCCTTCCCCCCTGTCTCCTCAACAACTTTATTTTCAGTACTGAACAAACATTAAACTTGAGATTACCTGGATGACATCCATGCTAATGAAGTCTAAAATAAGTAAAACCCCAAATAGCTACCTAGTTACCTGCAACATGCACTCTTAAAATTCTGGAGACAATTGCAGGTGTGTGTTTCAGCATAAGCAGTTTTTAAAACTTCTACTGTCTGGTTATAGTTTGTACATACAAAGAAACGTCTTGTGACTAAAAAGCCTTTTACGTCCATTTTGAGAAACAGAAATCTATACATCTTGCATTAAATAATAAGAGTTCACAGCAATTCTTCTGCATCTTTGTTGAAATGAATCATTAGAAATAATGCTGTTTCCACACAATTGTGTATGAGCAGAGTTCAAAACATTGGAAGAATATTTATTGTATTTCATTGAATTTTTAAATTTTCAATATATATTTAAATATATACATTTAGACCATGTATTACAGGACTTATCCTCTGCAATAATGTACTTTATTTTTCAAATATAACTATTTGAAACTGTTCAAGACAGACACTGTTAAGTTTGCAACAAAATCAAATATCAAAATTACATGAAAATACTATTTGGCTTTCCATATTAGAAGAATTTATACACCCAAATTTGATAAATATGGAGAAAATCCTAACATATAGACATACTGAATGAACAGGGAGAACTGAAAACTAGTTTAGAACTGGTAGCATAAGGGGTGGATGTAGAATGATGGTCTTACTTACAAACAAGATACACACAGGACAGGAAAACATGGGGTATTAATAAAGAGTTAACAATTCTGGATAAGCTTCTGTTAGAGATCAATGACAAATTAATAAAAGTACTGTATAGATATTTATTAGAATACAAACTTGAGGAAGAACACGTAAAAGAAACAATAGTGGCATGGGCAAAAAATTTAAGTTATAATATTGAATTGACTAAATGGCAAAAGCTTTGGACCACCAATAGGAAAATTACACTGCCCATGGCATACAAGGAAGACCTTTATAAGATGTTTTACAGGTGGCATCTCACACCAGCAAGGCTTTCCAAAATGTTCAAAAGTCGATATCCAAATTGTTGGAAGTGCAAAGATGTATCAGGCACATTTTTTCACATGTGGTGGACCTGCAATGCTGCAAAAAAGTATTGGAGACTGATGCAGACATGGGTGGAACAAATGGTGGGAAAGTGTATTCCATTGAAGCCTGATTTTTTTTCTCTTAGGAATAATACCAGAAGGATATAGGAAGGATTTAATTTATCCAATAGTAGGGCAGCTAGAATAATAAATGCATAATACTGGAAGAAGGAAGGCATACTGCCAGAAACAAAGATAATAAGGAAAATTATGGCCTGTGCAGAATCAGACAGGGTAACCCTAGAATTAAAAAAACAAGGGGGAATCTGAGCACTATGAAAGGTGGAATAAATCCTATCAGTGGTTGCATAGAAGAAGGCAAGGTCAGAACATGATGATCAGAATAATTAGTAAACAATATATCAAACAAGAGGATTGTAAATGGTGAAGTAACATTTATATATGTGCAGCAATTGTAACGCCAGAATGGCTGCACCATATTGTATTCTTATAATTAAAATATAAATAAATAGAATACTTAATTGGACAATGTGACCTGTGACAAGCAGGGAGGAGGCTCTCTATTTTTTAACTATATTCAAGCGCGGGCTGGTTTTGCATTTCAAAAGTGCCGGTGTGATGTATTTAATGAAGCAGTTCTTTGAGAAAGCCGAAAGTCTCAAGAGTTGCTGGATTGGCTGGATTCATTACTTGAAACCTTGACACTCTAAATAAGATAGGCATCTGCAGAAAAAGCTGATAGAAATGCCAACAGTAGCAACATTGCTGATTCTCTGCTTCTTAGCAGAGAGCTAACAGCAATGTGTCCATTCTACTTTCTGTTCTAAATATGGATAGAAACACCCCTTGCACTCCAAACTCTTGCCACCCTGCTTAGTTAGTCATAATCCCTCAATTTTCTTTTCAAGCTCTCTTTGGCATTCATTGGCTCTGACATGAAATAGAAATAAGGGATAGTGATGTTCTACTATCTTCCTACCTTTAACTGCTTGAATTGTGACAGGCCTGTCTTAGGACTCCTTATCTTTGCTGTATCTAGTTGCTCTCTTCTGCATGATACCTACAAAGCATGGCAGAAATTCAACAGCTCTGAAATAGAGAAATTCTTGGTCTTCTCAGAAAAATGACACGTCAATAGATTGATATTACTTCAGAAGCATCTGAGAATAAAGATACTGAATCTACTACAATAATGCTAGACAAAACTTAAACAGTCTGATTAGAAGACTATGAAGGCTTATAAACATGTTGTAATATCATCTTTTATTCCTTTTATATCTACAGTTCAGAAGAGGAAGAGGGGGAGGAAGATAAAGATGAAGAAGACTCATAGTTCTGCATATGAGTTAGATAACATTTCAGAATAGCTATTCTCCCATCTGGAGCAACTGTAATTATATTGGGCTAAGGTTCTTATTATCCTTGGCTCTAGTGGCTACCAATGATAAAAACTATAGGTTTGCTGGTGCCAGAAGATGTTTTAAAAATGTATGGAACATTCACATGACATTTGTATAATGGTAAAATTATCCTCATATTTATTTATATTTTTGAGCTTCAAAAGATTTCTTGGAGTAGATTTAAATCATTATACACAGAAAATTCACCAAAAAAGCATTTGTCAAAATATTAAAATTCTCTCACATTAGTATTAGTGTTAATAAGGAAATACAGATGCTTTTGTTAATAATATAAGAAAAACGAAATTTGTACAGTGGTTTGTTTCATACCATTTGAACCAGCTTAACTGAGCAGCAATGTTTCCTTAGGCCACAATAGTTGTATCTGAAACCATAACATTCCTACACTTATTATAACTACATACTGAAGTGTTTGTTCTTCATATATTGATCCTAGCACAACTTATTCAAGACTATATTAATAACTTGATGGAATTAAAATCCAAGGAGCAATTTTACCAGGACAGAAATGAGATTAATTGGGAACATACTAAAAAAAAATTCAAGAGAAAGAATTGTACCATCAATTATAAATTAAAGAACCACTAGAATTGTCTCTATCAAATGGTTGATGTTTACTACACTAGTGCTACCTTGATACAGAAATTTTATTTTAAAATTAAAATATGAATTTTGAAGCACACACTTTTGTTCCTATACAAGCTCTTATAAACATTTTAAGTTACTTGAGAATTTCCCCACTTATGCTTATATTTTAACATCCTCAACTACTTTTCAAATTGAAAAAAAACAAATGGACATTGAATATATCCAATATTAGTTGTGCTATCGAAGCATTCCATTAATCTTATAACATGTCCCTTGTATTGGACACAGTTGCTTCTTTCACAAGTGAGGCAAGAACATCGTTATATCTGTCTAGTACCATCTGAGCGGAAGGTCTTTCAGCTGCATTCTTTTTACATGCTTCATGTATACTGAATAAATGAAATCTGGCAAGATCACTCCCATCAACATCTCCCAGAAGAAAGTTTGAAACATCAGGGATTTTCCATATGTCTATCATTTCATTATAGGCAGGCATGAGATGGTCGTCAAAAGGTACTTCTTTTCCATATGGCCAAAGCTGCTCAGGAGCAACCCATTCACCGTCCAATTCCCGATGACCACACTTGATCAATTCACCAGCCCTCTTATTCAAGAGGGGCAAGGCATCCAAGTCATTCACAATTACATGAAAGCTGCTAGTCAATAAGTATTGTGAGAGTGTTTTATTTAGATCACTGGAGTCGCACATAACAAAAGTGCCAAGGGGGTTGTTGTGTAAAAAATGGATAATGCTCACATAGCCTATGGCAAGCAGAAATCTGTTATGCCATGTATTATAATTTTTATATTTTGGAAGGTTCAATATCTCATTAACATTTTTCAAGGATCCAAATGGATGATACTCCGTAAGAATCATGAACTCCTCTTCACAATATCCAAGGAGTTTGACCACATGCTTGCTTTGTAACTTTTTTAGTGTCTGAAGCCCATAAATAAAGTCGTCTTGTAGCTCTGGCACAGTTAGCTGGGAAAGTGCCACTTTGTTTTCTTTCCATTCAGAAAGAAAGACCTAGAAAGAAAGGTGGGGGAGAGAAATATACATGTTTCTCACATAAAGCCACTGATATTCATTATTATTTAAACGTGCTATTCATTTTATGAGCATATCCTTACTAAGCATTCAGTTATAACAAAGGCCACTATATTTCAGTATTTCAAAACAGATCATGCATAATAGAAAACTAGTCAGCAGCAATTAAGTAAGCCTTGGGTCACTTACAAAGGTGGGTTAAATCCATCTATAATCATATCTATAAACTGATATGAAATATTTTCTATAAATGAAAATATTTTTATTGTAGTACATATACCTACATCTATTCCCAGCTTTTATTCTACAGATATTGGTATATATTAAAGTATATAAGTATATGCCTTAAAATATTAAAGTATATACCCTTCTAAATATCTAATTTTCTCCTTCAAAATGATCTTAGAATATTTTTCTGTCTTTATGAAATTGGAGGGGGGGGTTGCTTAAAGCTCAGCTCAATCATACTCAGTGAATATAAAGCTAAGAAACTTCTTTCAAAATTCCATTGAGCTCTTCTTTTCTCAAGTGGAAAGAGAAGATGGAGAAAGCAGCTGGGAATTAAAATTCAACTGTTTTCTAATCCAGGTGGTAACAGCACCATTTGGCCATGCCCAACTTTGATCTTAAAAGAGGAGAGTTCATTTATCAATGCAGTAATCAGTGCCAATTAGTAAAATTTAGCAAGTACCATATCTATGCCATATCTCAACAAAAACATTTTATTTAGAAATACTTCAGTAAATATAAATAACTTACTAGATTCTACTTTCTAGATATCATTCACATTCATCTGTGAAAGTAGAGACTTCTTTCTAGATATTCACATTCATCTGGAATCATCAGCATTTTACTTACAGAACGATTTCAGATATATTAAGAACATCAATTATTTCAGCAGCATCTTCATGAGGGAAAGGGGAAGTGACAAAAGTAATGTGCTGATATGACAGAAACTACCCTTCTATAAATGTGTTGCGACTGCTTCTCTGTATAAAACAATGTAATATTGCTTTCATCACTTTCACAACAGCAGTGGATTCTGAGAATGCCTAGGCATCTCTCTGTAGATTGGGGTTATTTTATTATTGGCCATAAATAGTGACCTGGGAATGTATAGAAGTTTGAGATCCATTAAGTTAAACAAACCCTTTTTACAGCTCCTCCACCAACATGTTTCAGTTTATGAACTTCTCTTTTTATTGCCTTGCAAGACAACCATGGTGAGCAGTTCTTCATAGTTCCTAATTTGAAGTAGCCATGTGGACAGAAATTTTGCTCAACGTTGGATTCTCCATAGGAAAAATATACATTGCCGAGGTATTGGTAGAGAAACAAGATCACAAGCAGCACAGTTAAAAACAAAAGCAAGGCTAAAAGGACCAGCTTTTGCTTAATATCACTTTTTAAATCACAAGCCTTTTTTGTCCATGTTGTAACTATCATGTTTCATAATTTCTGAAAAATAAACAGTAACAAATTATTAATTGAACATAAGAAAGCAGCAAATGGAGTGATGGCCAAGCTGAATATTTCAGAATTATTTTATTTTTGTGCATAGCAATTCTATGGTCTCAAAAATATGAAATATACATATAAAATGAGAATGTTAAGGTGATATGTTTATTTTCATAAATCATGATATACTGAAACAATTCTGCATATATGGGAAAAATATGCATTGATCCACTTTACTCAAATGGTAAATACACATATCTATTTGCATCTGTTTACTGACTGGTATGAGATTCAATACTTATTTTAAAAACTCAAATAATTTCAAATTGTGTTTGCTTTGCTGAAGCAAAATATCCCATTGCCTTCTGGAGAACATGATGAAATGTACAAGGGAATAAATGTACACACCACTTATGGATCTAGGAAAGAAAAGCAGAAGATTGTTCATGACTTGGTTCTGCTCTTCAATTACACAAGGTCTTTAATATATTTCTTTGTGAATATCTTATAGGTATCCTGATGAATAAAGATTGTTTGATTATCAAATTCTATGGATCTCTGCCAGAAATCATTAGTGTTTTCATCATTGGTATTGCCCAAATTCCAGTATTTTAAGTCCTGTTGGTTTTAATGATTTCAATTGGAAATATTTACTGTCAATAGCACTGTATATGACTATTGACAAATAACTCCAGCTGAATTCACTATGGCTTTCAAATAAATTATAAAATTTTATAAACTTTTAAGTGTGTAATGAAAACAAAAGAAACAAATTCATGGAAGCCACATTTTTTTTAAAAGTCCGGTTATTTCTGAGAAGGTTTTGAGTGTTTTCACAACTTGTTTACAGGAAATCCATCTTCTTGTGGATAGTTTAATACAGAATGTAATGGAATATTTTTCTACCGATATGCCTAAATTAATGTATAGATCTTAAAGAAACAGATAGGATTTGGAAAAACAACGGAGTAAAAAAAATTAGAATCTTTCTGGTTTGCATCATTTTAGAAATTTTAGGGAGAATGAAATAAATATTATTCCATAGTTTTATCCTATTGTACTAGGCTTACCTGTTTCCTATTTTACAGCTTATATACCATTATCACTATCGGCATAATACAATCCCAGGGTCCTCTGCTTTGAGACACATGAGTTGTTCGTCATTTGCACATAGAGATAAAACAGGGTAGAGTGATATATTCCCTTGCTTTAATCTCTCAGATTCTGATTGAAATGTAAAGCCTTTATGTACTGAAGCTGACAGAGGAAGCCTATCTTTCAATTTACTTAACAAGAAAATTTGGAAAACTAGAAATATAGTTGGTTGACTTTTCCTACTATAACTCTAACCCTAACTTTTGTGTGAATACAACTTTGATCATTTTGGAACATTTAAGTGTTTCTAGATAGATATTTGAATGAATATATATGCACTGTATTACCATAGCTTCTCAGAGAATCCAAATAATAGTCCTTTATTCACTACATCGTGCTTTGTCTCCTTCATGTTTAAAACTTAATTTTTTGACATAAAAATGCAAAATAGAAATGCTTAACTGAAAAGTGTACAATAAAGTGCATTCAGAAAGTATCAGACACCCTTCACTTTTGTCAAGCTGCAGTCTGATCCTATAGTTGTTGAAATTCATTTTTTTTCTCAATCTACATTCACAATGACCTCACAATGACAAAGTGAAAACTGAATTTTAGAACTTAGTCTGTAAAATTATTAAACAGAAAAAAGCTGAAATATTGAATTGGGAGAAACATTCAGACACTTCACTCAGTGCTTTGTTGAAGCACCTTTGGCAATAATTACAGCTATTGTATTCAGTAGGCAAGAACCAGACCAGCATAGCTACAACAGCATTTATTGACTCAAACTGGAACTGAAGAACAGCAGGCAAATGCCTGTAATTTATACTCTAGGCCCACAGAGCCTTAACCAATCATAATGCTTGAAAAAGCCCGCCTAAATATGAATGTTCTAAGTTTCCCTCCAAAACAGTTGCAGTTAACAGTTAGGGTGATCTAAAGGTTAGCTTCACTTTAGCAGGGCTTAACACAACTACAGATATATTCAATACATAACTGCCTTGAGTCTTCTGGGGTAGTACGTGACAAGCTTTGCACACCTGGATTGAGAGATTTTCTGCCATTCTTCCTTGCAAATCCTCTCAAGCTCAGTCAGATTGGATGGCAACTGTCAGTGGACAACCATTTTTAGGTCCCTCCAGAGATGATCAATAGGGTTCAAGTCAGAGCTGTGACTTGGCCATCCTAGGACATTCAAAGAGTTGTCCCTAAGCCATTTCTGTGTTGTCTTGGCTGTGTGCTTAGGATCCTTGGAAAGTAAAGTCTGAGGCCCTGGGCATTGTGGAAAAGGTTTTCATTGAGGATATCCCTGTACTTTGCTGCATTCATCTTTCCCTCAACTCTGACTAGTCTTCCACCCACAAAGCATGATGCTGCCACCATCATGTTTTACTGTTGGGATGATATTGGCAGGTGATGAGCGGTGCCTGGTTTTCTCCAGACATAACACTTAGAATTGAGGCCAAACAGTTCAATCTTGGTTTCATCAGTCCAAACAATTTTGTTCCTCACAATCTGAAAGTCAGGTGCTTTTTTGCAAACTCTTAGCGGGCTTTCATGTGTTTGGCACTGAGGAAAGGCTTCCATCCAGCCACTCTGCCATAAAGCCCAGATTGGTGGAGAGCTGCAATGATGGCTGTCCTTCTGTCCCATATCCACATAGGATCTCTGCAACTCAGAGTGACCATCGAATTCTTGATCACTTCTCTTACTAAGGCCCATCTCCCAATTGCTTATTTGACCAGATGACCAGCTCTTAGAAGAGTCCTAATTGTGCCAAACTTCTTCCATTTTAGAATTATGGAGGCTACTGTGCTCTTAGGAAACTTCAGTGCAGCACAAATTTTATTGTAGCCTTCCCCAAATCTGTGCCTTGCAATAATCCTATTTCTGAGGTCTGTAGGCAGTTCTTTTGACTTTGTGGCTTTTCCTCTCCTAAAATATGCATTATCAGCTGTGAGGCCTTCTACAGGGAGCTGTGTGCCTTTTCAAATCATGTCCAATCAATGTTAAGTTTGCATGAAGAGTCAGGCGAAGAGCTTCAGTGAAGAGTTTATTAAGTGACTACCGCTCGAATGGACCCGACTTGGCTGGGCTACGGCTGCTTACTTATAGCCAGCAGCCGTAGTTGCCAGCCAATCAGAGTGCAGGGTTTTCCACTTTTAAACCAATCTATTTGACATTTTACAAGAACAATTCAAACTAAACCAATGACATTCAAACCTACATACATAACACCCTCCCCACTAGGTTCAGTCCATACCAAACCCCAACCTATCTAATGTATTCTTTTAAATAGGTGGGGCTCTTATGTATTGAGACCTTCGTGGTTCAGAAGTTTTAACATTCTCACCCAGTGAGAGAGGAAATGTGTCTGCTGACATTTCCCACTGGGACTTCCTGTGAAAGAAGACCCTGTTTGATTGTTAGAATCTGGTCTCTCCTCCCAACCCATCTCCAGCCCAATGTCAGCACCCAAGTCAGGTAGTGATGTACAATCTTCCACTTCTAAGGATGGATTTTGGCATTGTGACAGGTTTTGGAATGGTTCCTGTCGTAATGGCTCGTTACACATGGGGTTGATTCTTGCTTGCTGATTTTCCTCCTGTTCCTCCCCTTCCCCTAGAATTGACATCAGGTGAGGGAACTAGAGAGGAACAAGTGCGATGTTCCTGAGAGAACCTGGATCTAAGTTGATCAATGTGCCTGCTCCAGAGGAGTCCATCCTCTGTTTGCACCCTGTAAGAACGAGGGCCTGTGATTTGAGTTATCTCAGCAGGAATCCACAAAGGTTCACCCATAAGGTTCTTAGCATAAACAGAATCACCCACACTGAATGTGAACTTTGGAAGTGGAATCTAGTGGTGCTGGGTGCGTAAGTGGGATGAAGGCGGTCAAGGGAAGACCTAAGTTTCCTACCCATCAACAACTCTGCTGGGGATAAGTTATTAGATGGGTTAGAGTGATGTGCTGAACACTAAGAAGTTTTTCAACTTTCTCAGTGATGTCCCCAGGACCCAGTTGCTGAAGCTTCTCCTTGGTAAAACGTACCATGCGTTCAGCCCGCCGTTAGTCAAGGGTGCCCAGGGGCAGTAAGGGCATGTCTGATACCCTGTTGTGCTAAATAGGATTCAAAAAGGTTGGATGTAAATTGAGGGCCATTGTCAGAGACAAGAACATCAGGTAACCCGTGGGTTACAAAAGTTTTTGAGCTGCTTGATGACAGCATCAGTTGTGGTGGATGCCATGGGATTACCTCTAGCCATTTGGAATATGCATCTACTATAATAAGAAAGGTGTGCCCTCTGGTAGGGCCAGCAAAATCAATGTGAATCCTGGACCATGGGCCCCTAGGACATTCCCATTCCTGTGTGGGGGAGAGGTGGGGCAGGCCTGACTACCTGACAGTTGGGACAAGATGCAACCCAGTTTTCAACCATTTTGTCAATACCTGGCCACCATACATAACTCCTGGCCAATCCCTTCATCCTTACAATACCAGGATGACCCTCATGTAACATTTCCAAAACCTCTCTTTGCAGTTTTGCAGGAATAACCACCCTGTTACCCCACAAAATACATCCTCTTAATACAGATAATTCAGTTTGCCTGGACTTAAAAGGTTGGGCAAGGTGAGGTAGATCTTGAAGAGGCCAACCTTTCTTAATCCAGCCTATAACAGGAGCCAACACAGTGTCTTTGGCAGTCTCTCTGGCAATTTCAGCAGCATGAACTGGAAGCTTGGCAACAGTTTCTAGGAAAAAGGTGTGTGTTTCAGGTTCAAAGTCCTCCTTGTGGCAAGGAAGTGGGCAACGACTCAGTGCATCAGCATGTCCAATGTCCTTGCCAGGCTTGTGGATAAGTTTGTATGAATAAGCAGCAAGAAATTCAGTCCACCTCAGCATTCTTGGTGACAGGATAGTAGGTGTAGGTTTGTCTCCTGCCACAATGCCTAACAAAGGTTTGTGATCTGTAACAATGGTAAATGTTCTCCCATACAGATATTCATGAAATTTCTTAACAGCTGCAACAATTGCCAATGCCTCCTTGTCCAATTGGCTGTAATTCCTCTCTGCTTTGGTCAAAGTGAGTAAAATGCAATAGGGGCTTTCTCCCACTGGGAAGCCTGTGGCTCAACCCCCCACTCCAAAAGGGGATGCATCACAAGTCAGTACAACAGGCAAATTCTCAGAGAACTGTATCAGTACAGCATCAGACGTGATTAGTCTTTAATACTGTTAAATGCTGATTGTTCCTTCCTGCCCCAGACCCAAACAGACTTTTATCAAGTAATCTGTGCAATGGTTCAGCAATGGTTGCCTTCTGAGGTAGGAACATGTGATAAAAGTTAATGAGTCCAAGGAAGGCTTGCAAATCTGTTTTGCATTTAGGTCTAGGGGCTTCTTTGATTGCTTTAACCTTGGCATCTGTAGGGTGGATGCCATGCTTGTCAATCATGTAGCCCAGGAACTCAACCTTGTCAGTTTTAAGAGTGCATTTTTCTTCCTTGACTTTTAACCCCGCTTTCCTGAATCTGGTAAGGACTTCTCTGAGTCTTTCTTGTAACTGAGTGTCATTTTCAGCAGAGATTAACATCATCAAAGTAAGGCACTACCCTGGCAGTCCTTGGAGCATTCTTTCCATAAGGCTTTGAAAGATGCCTGGTGCCACGCCATCCAAATTGTAACCTTTTACATTTGAAAGCACCTCTATGAGTCACAATGGTTTGGGCCTCTGCAGTGGCATCATCAACTGTTAGTTGTTGATATGCCTGGGCCAGATCAATTTGGCAAAGTGTACCCTGCCAAGTGAATGTAATGATGATGCACCACTGGAACTGGATATGTGCTCTGCTGCAATGCATGGTTCAGTGTCCCCTTATAGTCTCCACAGATTCTTACTGACCCATCAGTCTTGACTGGTGTGACTATGGGTATCTCCCATCTGGAGTGCTCAGTGGGCTCTAAAACCCCTTGAGCTATTAAGTTTGTCTAATTGTGCATCAATTTTTTTCCTTTAAAGCAAATGGGACCCTTCTGGGCTTTAAAGCGAATTGGGGCACCTTGGGATCTAGGTTGAAAGTGATAGGGGTCCCCTATACTTGCCCAATCCCGGCTGAAGACCTCTGGAAACTCAGACTTCAAGGCCTCCTCCCATTCAGAGTTGCTCACGTGATTGATGCCAGTCACCTCGATGCCTAGTGGATTGAACCACTCAAGTCCCAGCAAGCTTGGGCGATCCTGTCCATGATGGTCAGGGGCAAATGTTTGGTGTGGCCTTTAAACTTCACGTTGAATTCTCTTGTTCCAACTACTGGAATCTTGTTCCCTTGGTAGTCTTTAGAGTCAGTGCTTGCTTCTGGAAATGTTTCTTCTGAATGTTGGGAAGTAGCCTGTGAATAGTGTCCCATGACACCATAGATAAATAGGAGCCTGAGTCCACTTCCATTTGGCAAGGCCTTCCTTCAATGAGTACCTTCATGTACTTTTCTGCTTCTCAGGGTGAAGAATGACCAATGGTGACTGTTTGATGAGTTTCATTCTTCCCATTTGCTTCTGATTGCGCCCCCATTTTCTCACTGAAGTTGTTGAGCTTGAATTCTTTCTCAGGAAATTTCTTCCTACTAGGTTGAGTTCTGGATGATTTTACAGACTCTTGCTAGGTGACCTCTTTTCTA
>CM019155.1:90641733-90800151 GCA_009733165.1 Naja naja
ACTTCGTTCAGTTACGTATTGCTCAATCATGTAGCCAGGAACTCAACCTTGTCAGTTTAAAGAGTGCATTTTCTTCCTGACTTTTAACCCTGCTTTCCTGATCTGGTAAGGACTTCTCTGAGTCTTTCTTGTAACTGAGTGTCATTTTCAGCAGAGATTAACACATCATCAAAGTAACTACCCACCAGCAGTCCTTGGAGCATTCTTTCCATAAGGCTTTGAAAGATGCCTGGTGCCAACTTACTCCAAATTGTAACCTTTTACATTTGAAGCACCTCTATGAGTCACAATGGTTTGGGCCTCTGCAGTGGCATCATCAACTGTTAGTTGTTGATATGCCTGGGCCAGATCCAATTTGGCAAAGACTGTACCCCTGCCAAGTGAATGTAATAAATGATGCACCACTGGAACTGGATATGCGCTCTGCTGCAAGCATGGTTCAATGTCCCCTTATAGTCTCCACAGATTCTTACTGACCCATCAGTCTTGACTGGTGTGACTATGGGTGTCTCCCATCTGGAGTGGTCAGTGGGCTCTAAAACTCCTTGAGCTATTAGTTTATCTAATTGTGCATCAATTTTTTCCTTTAAAGCAAATGGGACCCTTCTGGGCTTTAAAGCGGTGGGGGCACCTTGGGATCTAGGTTGAAAGTGATAGGGGTCCCCATATACTTGCCCAATCCTTCGCTGAAGACCTCTGGAAACTCAGACTTCAAGGCCTCCTCCCATTCAGAGTTGCTCACGTGATTGATGCCAGTCACCTCGATGCCTAGTGGATTGAACCACTCAAGTCCCAGCAAGCTTGGTGATCCTTGTCCACGATGGTCAGGGGCAAACGTTTGGTGTGGCCTTTAAACTTCACGTTGAATTCTCTTGTTCCAACTACTGGAATCTTGTTCCCTTGGTAGTCTTTAGAGTCAGTGCTTGCTTCTGGAAATGTTTCTTCTGAATGTTGGGAAGTAGCCTGTGAATAGTGTCCCATGACACCATAGATAAATAGGAAGCCTGAGTCCACTTCCATTTGGCAAGGCCTTCCTTCAATGAGTACCTTCACATGTACTTTTCTGCTTCTCAAGGGTGAAGAATGACCAATGGTGACTGTTTGATGAGTTTCATTCTTCCCATTTGCTTCTGAGTTAGCCCCATTTTCTCACTGAAGTTGTTGGGCTTGAATTCTTTCTCAGGAAATTTCTTCCTACTAGGTGGAGTTCTGGATGATTTGCAGACTCTTGCTAGGTGACCTCTTTTCTCTGCGTAGGCAGATGGTGTCTAAAACTTGCATTCAGTGGGGGGTGCCCCCACAGCCTCTGCAATAAAATTCTTGCCTCTTTCTTCCAAGGTCTTTCCTTTTCTTCTCCATTCTGAGTCTATAAATTCCTTCCTCCACCTCACTGCAGTCTGAATCAGAATCTATTTGCTCACAATGGGTTGTTGTGGACTTTTCCACATCAGGATGGCTTGAGGCCTTGTTAATTTTCTTCATGGCTGCTGCTGAGGACTTGGTTGCTTCCGCTGAAACAGCTTCCTCTATGGCCTCCTTAAAGTAATTTGCTCTGTAAGACCTTATCTTTAAGGCCTAGAGCAAACCGATCACGCATGGCCTCTTCTAAGTTGGTAAACTCACAAGCACCCCAATGTCCTTAAACTTGCCCGAAGTCGTTAACATTTTAAGCTTTTCCCTTGATCCCGGCCGGTAAAACTTCGTGTCTCTTAATGAGGCCACGATACTTGTGGTAATGGGCTCTTAAAAGCTTTTCTAAATCAGGCCATTCCATTACCTTCCGTCTGCAGCTCCGCCAATGCCTTCACCATCTTGAAGACTGCGGACGCAGTGTGTGAGAAAGACCGCCCTCTTCCGCTTCCGGAAATGTTGGCAGGTCGTTTCCTTCCAAATACATTTGGAAGCGATCCGCCATACAATTCCCAGTCTTCTGCCGCCGGATCGAATGGAGCTGGGGGTGTTCAGCGCAGCCATCTCGCTCTTCTGCTTGTCTTCGCGTCGTCTCTTCTTCAGGGAATCCCATCCTCGTCGCCAGTGTTAAGTTTGCATGAAGAGTCAGGCGAAGAGCTTCAGTGAAGAGTTTATTAAGTGACTACAGCTCGAATGGACCTGACTTGGCTGGGCTACGGCTGCTTCTTATAGCCAGCAGCTGTGTTGCCAGCCAATCAGAGTGCAGGGTTTTCCCGCTTTTAAACCAATCTTATTTGACATTTTACAAGAACAATTCAAACTAAACCAATGACATTCAAACCTACCTACATAACACCAATCAAGGTGTAGAAACATGTCAGCAACATCAAGAGAAATGGGAGGCACCAGCGCTAAATTTCAAGTGTTGCAAAGGGTCTGAATACTTAGGCCAATATGATATTTCAGTTTTTTTCTTTTTAATAAATTTACTGATATTTCTAAAATAGCTTTCACTTTGTCATAATGGGATACTGAGCATAGATTAATGAGAAAAAAATGAATTTCAACCACTGCAGGACCAGGGTGCAACATAATAAAATTGACAAAAGTGGAGTCTGAATAGTTTCTGAATACACTGTATATTCCTTAGATCTTTGCTCCCTTTAACCTTCCACCAATCTTTCCCCATAATTCCTAATATGTAGTGAAGTTTTATTTTCACTCCATTTTTATACTAAAACATGCCTCTATCTATATTTTCCTAGGTGTGTACAGAAGGAAGCAAAAATAGTCATGAAAAAATTATTACTGAAAGCTTGTGTGACAGTTATATGAAGCAACTCATAACCTCTCCCAAATCTTTGCTCTTTAGGGAGATTTGTTTAGACAGATTCCTTTTATATATTAACTTCTTTAGCTGATTTCATTATTAAAGTTTTATTGCTGCTACCAATCTGGGCTTTGTAATAATGCTATCATTATTACAAAGAAACCCAAATATCCATATTGTGATATGAAGGGTTCTTCAAAAGAATGCCAACCTTATGTCTTTTAAATTATGCCAGAATTCTAACGTGAGTGTGGGTGTGGGTGTGGGTGTGTGCATTGATATACCTGTTGCACATGCTTGCTAATAAAATAAGTTTGAATAACTATATTATGCTATTGTTGCCAAAACAGCACATATGTACTGTGCACATTTTGCCTATTAAGATCAAGACATTTAATAAATATATGAAGCTCTTATCTCAATCTAAAATATGGAATGGAAAGCACTATGGTTCAAATTGAGTTAGAAGCAAAAACTGTACTGTAATTATAAGAACTCTAAATTTAAGCATTATTACTTGTGTCATTCCAATGAAAGTACAGTCATCAATTGCTTTATCAGTATAGCAAAAGACATCCTTTTCACTTACTTGTTATGGGATATCACCACAAAAAAGTGTAATATACTAAATAAATGTATCAAATTGTTAACAAAACTATAGATTGTGAGTTTATTTTGTAAAGTATCAATTGAAATGTATAATTAAAATTGTACTGCAAACGTACAGGTAATCCTCAATTTACAACAGTTCATTTAGTGACATTCAAAATTAAAACAGCACTGAAAATTGTGATTTATAACTGATTTTTCACAATTACAACTTTTGCAGCATCCCCTATTTATGACCATTGCTATGTCCCAAGGTCATGTTGAAGGAGTATAGTGATCAAACTAATGTTGGCTATTGCTTTTATTATGAATTGCTTATGCTACTATGTATTTGTTATTGATTAAAGCAATATTTGCTGTTTGCTTCCATTATGATATACTGCTAGAAATCATTTGTTATGAATTAACCTTTGTTATTGGCTCCTGCTTATACTGTCAGAAATTGTTAAGAACTAATTCTAGCTTAGTAATTTGTAACCTTGATACTAGTTGGCTTGTTATCTTGCTTCTGTCTCTCTCTAGGCACATCCTTGAAAACATAAATTGTTACCCAGGAATATCAGGCCCCATAGATAAAGGAACCAGAGTAGGGAGTTACCTGAAAGCAGGTAACTGGTGGCTCAGGCTGTTAAATGCCTGCATTTAAGTTCCAGCTGCCTACAATTACTGTAGGCTTGAATCCCACCAGGCTCAAGGTTGACTCAGCCTTCCATCCTCTCGGGGTAGGTAAATTGAGGACCCAAGATTGTTGTGGGCAATAAGCTGACTTTGTAAAAATGCCGCTTAGTAATAAGCAGGCATATACAATGGAATGAAGGCTATTGCTGAGCACACTGGGTTGTATCCCAAAAATTGTAAGCCGCCCTGAGTCTTCAGAGAAGGGCGGCATATAAATGTAATTAAAAAAAAAATTGGCCGAGGGGAAAAAACCCTATATGACACAGGGCTATAGGGATGCTCCATAGACACAGAGGGCAGAGACAGGGGTCTGAACACGTAAGCTATTCCTTACATGCTTTTGTCTGTTTTGGAAATAGTATTCACCCAGCTTTTGCTTTGGCTAAAAATTAAACGGTTATTTTTTGCAAGCCTCGCTTCGAGTCTCATTCTCTTTGGCATCTCAGTGGCTCGGGGGAACTTCTGGGACCTTACAATGTGATCCCCTTTTGAGGTCTTTAACAAGTGAAGTCAGTGGGGAAACCAGCTTCACTTCACAACCATGTTATTAACTTAATAACTTCAGTGATTCACTTAACAACCGATGCAAACGTCATAAAACGGGGCAAAACTCACCAACAGAAAGTTTGGGCTAAACTGTGGTAGTAAGTAGAGGCCTACCTGTATTATCTATAGAGCAGTGTTTCTCAACCTTAACTTCGATTTGTGAAGACTTCAACTCCCAGAATGCCTCACCCAGGATGAAGCTGGTCCTCGCAACTTGGTTAAGGTTGAGAAAAACTGCTCAGCAATCAGAAATGACCGCAGTGATTTAAAACAAATATCAGAAGGAGCAGAAGTATTTAAAATTGACTAAGAAACGACAAAGCCCAAAACCATGTGAATTGGGGGGGAGAAGTTTAATGAAGCCTGGTCACTCGAGCCCCGTTTTCGTGGCCTTCGCGCTCTCCTCAGTGCTCATAATCACCTAACTTGACAACTGCAGCGATTACCGCAATGGCAGCACCAATCGCTGCTTTATCCCCAAATATAGCGGAGCATGCGCAGGGCGGGGGAGAAAGCGAGGGCAGGAAACTGTCTCTGCTTCCACCAGGCAGAAGGGTGCGCTCGTCCACTTTCGAGCAAAGAAGGAAGAGAGGCAGCAAGTATGGTGGTACTGGATTGTCTGGGTCGCTCGGCCGCCTGTCTCGGGGGTGCGCTTATCGCACTCCTTGTGTCGAGCTTAGCTCAGCCCCACGGTAAGCCTTTCCTTCATTGCCACAGTATCTTTCCCTTGTACCTCGTACGCGCTGCCTCCTTCAGCCATTCGCATTTCTAGCAGGAGTTTTTTAAAGGCGCAGAAATTCTTTGCTTTTGTTCTGCCCGGTGAAAAGGGTGCTCGACTCCAGATACCTTCGAGAAGAGCTCCTCAGCAGTGAGAATCAGTCGACGGTTGGGGAGGAGGGAGAGAAGGGAAGGAAGGAAGGCCCCGCTTTTAACGAACTGATTCATCATTCCTTGCTTTAAGGGCGCCGTTGCTTGCAGTTTATTATTTTCTTTTTCTGAAGACATTAGGAGGTGCTTAAAAACAATCAAAAACTAAACATGCACTTAAATCCAGTGCATAAGATAAAAAAGCTGTGGACCACTTCTTCACAGTTCACCTAGCTGGGAGAGATCTTGTTGGCTTGTCATGTTCATTCTAGTCTCCAGATTTTGGGTAGTGATCATATTTGATTTCCTACCTGGCCCTAAATCACAGCTTCCTTCTCTGCCCAAATTAAGTTATCAATTTTGCAACTGCTAAAAAATTAGGGATATTGTAACAGGAGTAAAAGATAGTAAAATGTGGATTAGACCACATCACCAACCAGATGGATTTGTAACTGACTGACCAATCTCAATGAAACTACATGTACATGGAGTGAAGTATGTAGTGGGATACCCTAAGGTTCTGTTTTAAGCCTAGTGCTCTTTAACATCTTCAGCAGTGATTTGGAGGAAGGGATAGATGGAGAACTCATCAAATTTGCAGACAAAGCTGGCAGGAGTAGCCAACACTCCAGAAGATAGGCATAAGATACAGAAGGATGTTGACAGATTTGAACATTGGGCGCTATCTAATAAAATGAAATTCAGTGGTGAAAAAAACAAAGTTCTACATTTAGGCAAGAAAAACCAAATGCACAGGTACATTATAGGTGGCACCTCACTCAATAGTAGTAACAGGAGTCCTAGTGGACAATCATTTAAATATGAGTCAGCAGTGTGCTGCAGTTGCTGAAAAAGCCAACACAATTTAGACTGCATTAACAGAGGGATAGAAACAAGATCATTTGAATGTTAATACCACTTTATAATGCTTTGGTAAGGCTACACTTGGAATACTGCATCCAGTTTTGGTTGCTTTGATGCAAAAAAGATGTTATCACTCTAGAAAGAGTGCAGAGAAGAGCAACAAAGATGATTAGGGACTGGAAACTAAAACAAATAACATAAAGTACGGTTGCAGGGACTGGTTATGTTCAGTCTAATGAAAAGAAGGACTAGGGGAGACATGATAGCAGTGTTCTGATATCTCAGGGGCTGCCACAAAGAAGAGGGAGTCAAGCTATTCTCCAAAGCACCTGAGGGCAGGATAAGAAGCAATGGATGGAAACTAATCAAGGAGAGAAGCAACCTAGAATTAAGAACAAATTTCTTGACAGAGCAATTACAGTGGAACAAGTTCTCCCAGCTGCGTGACAACGACCCTGCCCGAGCTACTCGGCGTTCTATCGGGGTGGCCATTGAGTTCCCCAGACTTACTGTTCTGGAGGATTTCAATCTGACTTCTCTGGGTGGAGCGTCGGGGATGGATCGGGAGTTCATGGCTTCCATGATGGCCATGGACCTGACCCAACTAATTCAGGGTCCGACTCATGGTGGGGGGCACATACTCGACCTTGTTTTTATCTCCGGACAGTGGTATGATGCTTTGGGTGGAGGATCACCAACTATTCAACCCCTGTCATGGACCGATCATTACCTCCTCCAGCTGGCCTTCCAGTATGCCACCCCACGTCGCTGGGATGCGGAACCAACTAGGTGGTTCCACCCTAGGCACCTGATGGACCCAGAAGGGTTTCAGACGGCGCTTGGGCTGATTCCTGCCTCCCTTACCCACAGCCCGGTCGAGGCCCTGGTGGACGCCTGGCAAAGGGCTGCCTCAGAGGCTCTCGACCGCGTTGTCCCTTTGCGACCTCTGACCCGGTACAGATCCCAGTTGGCTCCCTGGTTTTCCACGGAGCTCCAGGAGATGAAGCGCCGAAGGAGGGGCCTGGAAAGCAGTTGGAGGTCCAGTCGATCCGAATCTGACAGACTGCAACTAAGAACCTTTACAAGGTCTTACCTTGCAGCAATGGAAGCGGCGAAGCATGCCTACTTCTCTGCTCTCATTGCGTCCACAGATAATTGCCCGGCTACCCTGTTTAGGTTCACCCGTTCCCTCCTTAATCAGGGGACAAGGGAGGACCCTTTGCGGGGCAGGCTAAGAAATTTAGCCATCATCTGTCAGACAAGATTGCTCAAATTCGGGCCAGCCTGGACTCTGACTGGGTAGAGTCTGAAGGGGGGATGGGTCGTGTGGATACCATCTGGGAAGAGTTCGATCCTGTGACTCTGGAGGAAGTGGACAGGATCATGGGGAGACTGAGTGCTGCCACGTGTATATTGGACCTGTGTCCCTCCTGGCTGGTTTATGCTGCCCGGGAGGTTACACTAGGCTGGCTCCAAGCTTTGATTAATGCTTCCTTGAGTGAGGGATCTTTCCCCCCCGCCTTGAAGGAGGCGGTGGTGAGGCCCCTCCTCAAGAAGCCTGCCTTGGACCCAGCTGTTATGAACAAATTTCATCCTGTCTCCAACCTTCGCTTTATGGCAAACATTGTTGAGAGCATGGTGGCCTGACAGCTCCCGGTGTTCCTGGAGGAAACTGATTATCTGGATCCGTATCAATCGGGTTTCAGGCCTGGGTACAGCACGGAGACGGCATTGGTCACGCTGGTAGATGATCTCTGGCGGGCTCGGGATAAGGGTTATTCCTCAGTCCTGGTCCTTTTAGACCTCTCAGCGGCTTTCGATACCATCGACCATGGTATCTTACTGCGACGCCTCGAGGGGTTGGGAGTGGGAGGCACTGTTTTACAGTGGTTCTCCTCCTACCTCTCGGGTCACTTGCAGTTGGTGTTGGTAGGGGGACAGAGGTCGACCCCGAGGCCCCTCTCTTGTGGGGTGCCCTAGGGGTCGGTCCTCTCTCCCCTTTTGTTCAACATCTATATCAAACCGCTGGGTGAGATCATCCATGGCTTGGGGGTGAGGTATCATCAGTATGCTGATGATACCCAGCTTTTTATTTCCACCCCAGACCAACCTAGTGATGCCCTTGACGTGATGTCCTGATGCCTGGAAGCAGTACGGGGTCTGGATGGGGAGGAACAGGCTTCGACTCAACCCGGCCAAGACCGAGTGGCTGTACGTACTGGCATCTCAGATTGCCCAGGATGTTCCACCTTTGGTTGTGGGGGGAGAGGTGTTACCCCCCGCAGAGAGGATGCGCAGCTTGGGTGTCCTCCTGGATGCACGGCTCAGCTTAGAGGAGCAGGTGGGAGTCATGGCCAAGTGGACGTTTGCTCAGGTTTGCCTGGTGCGCCAGCTGCGCCCCCATCTGGACCGAGATGCCTTATGTACGGTTACTCATGCACTCGTTACCTCCCGTGTGGACTACTGCAATGCTCTCTACGTGGGACTGCCCTTGAGGACCACTCGGAGGCTTCAGCTGGTGCAGAATGCAGCCGCATGGGTTGTGATGGGAGTATCCCGATATTCCCATATTACACCCCTCCTGCGTGAGCTGCATTGGTTACCAGTGCTGGTAATTGCCTATAAAGCTCTACATGGCTTAGGGCCGGGGTATTTGGGGGACCATATACTGCCGGCAGCGATTTCCCAGTGCCTGGTGTGCTCCCACAGACAGGGCCTCCTTAGGGTGCCATCGACCAGACGGTGTCGGCTGGTGGCCCCCAGGGGGAGAGCCTTCTCTGTGGGAGCGCCCACCCTGTGGAACCAGCTGCCCTTGGAGCTGCGGATGGCCCCTGACCTTCGATCCTTCCATCGCGACCTGAAGACATGGCTCTTCCAGCAGGCCGACCTGTACTGAGGGGGGTATTGGCTTTTACTGGTTTTATTGCTTGTTGTGGGTTTTTAAATTATTGTTGGGATTTTATTTAATATTTTTTAATAATTTTAATTTTTGTATTCTATGTCTTCTTACAGTTGTGAGCCGCCCTGAGTCCTTCGGGAGATAGGGCAGCATATAAATCCCACCATAGATAGAGAGATAGATAAATTTGCCTCCAAAAGCTGTGAATGCTCCAACACTGGAAGTTTTAAAGAGGAAATTGGACAATTGTTTGTCTGAAATAGGAGGGTTTCTTGCCTAAGTAGGGGGTTGGACTAGAATACCTGCAAGGTTCCTTCCAACTCTGTTATTCTATTCCAAAATAAAAAAAATTGTGGACATTAACACTTTGACTCCATCTTTTCATTATGTATATTATCTAATGAAGATCAGATGGATCGTTCGTATCAAATATTTGCATACTTATTTCATTTTCTACTTCTGCTTTCACTCAGCTATCATCTTCCTGATACATAAATCTAAATTACAAATGGGGAAATAATGTTTGTGTGTGTGAATCTTCAGTTTAATAAGGAAACATTTGTTTTTCTCAAACAGTAATCAGGGCTTTTCCCTTGATTTTTTATCTTTAAAAACAATAAATTGTTCATTATTTCATAATATTAAAATAAAATTAATTCAATGCTTGAAAAAATATTTTAAGGAGAAGATATGAAGCAGTAATAAACTGAGCCACTGAGAAACTGCAGCTTGGACAGAAGCAGCCCATCTACAAAAAGAACATTAGTATATAAATATATTAAATAAAGTAAGTTATACCTGGTATGGGTTTTAGTGTAAATCAACATTTCTTTATTCTATATATATACTATAAGGTGCTGTTTTTCATTTATGGAACCAGCACTTTGGCTTGGTACAGATAGTCCTTGATTTACGACTTCAATTAAGGTCAAAATTTCTACTGTTAATATTTGTTAAGTGAGTTTTTCTCCATTTTATGACCTTTCTTTCTCCAGTTGTTAAGTGAATCACTGCATTTGTTAAGTTAGTAATGCAGTTGTTAAGTAAATCTGGTTTTCCAGATTCTTGCTTGCCAGAAAGTTGAAAAGTAATCATATGACTGTGGTACAATGCAACTGTCATAAATATGAATCAGTTGCCAAATGTCTGAATTTTGATTGTGTGACAGTGAGGATGCTGCAGTGGTTGCAAGTGTGACAAACGGTCATAAGTCACTTTTTCAGTGCCATTGTAACTTCAAATGGTCACCAAGTGAACTGTTGTAGATTAAGGACTACCTGTTCTTAATAAAGAAAAATGCAAAGATAATCTTGAAGAAGGCAGTTTTATTATGTTGGTTAATATTGCTCTATAATGCAATATTCTGCTATGTTGATAAGTTTACTTGGTATGAAGAGAACATAAAACAATCACATTACATTACTGGTTATGCTTTCCTTTCTGAAATGTTTTTGAGGCCTCAAAGTACAGAAGAAAAAAGAGATATTTCCAGGATTCTCCAGTCTCAATTGCTAGACAAAAATATCCAATTCTGATTTTTTATATAAATATTAAATCACCTTCATTTTTAATTCTAGATATATCCAGACGGCCTCTGTGGAACTTAAAAATGGATCAAGCTTTATTACGAATTCATAATGAATTGCTCATTGACAACTTGTCCATTTATTGGGTCTCAGATTATTGCTATAAGGTAATTAAAATATTTAGGGAAGGGGAAAGTCCTATAATCAAAATACCTGTAAAATGATTCAAGTTGGATGAAATGCTTCATCTGAATCAAACTGCAGTTCCGATTTTTAAATCATGATTCATGTTTGCACTGCGTGATAGTTATGGAAGAAAACTGGTCTAATCACAAGCAAATATATATAGCTAGACCAAGTACATTTTATTTTAGATACTAGAACTCTGAATATATATAATATCAAGCCAATTTTAAAATCTTGGAATATAATGGTATAGTTTTCACCTGGAAACTATTTCTTTTAGCACAAACCACATTGTTTATTCTAGATCCAGTAACCCTTCTATTTGTTTTTCATTTCAAAGATAAGAATATTGGTTCGTCTACTGCAAGTCAAATCAATTTGTTATGGTGTTTATTCTTTTTTTCCTCATTTTTTAGTGTTTGGAACAGGAACTGATTTCTGTCCAGATGAACAGAACATCCAAAGAAACTCACTTTGTAGCTATTGATACTCAGCATGCCCTCACGCTGAAGGTCAACAATTCTAAAGAAGGAAAAGAACTGTGCAGGTTAGTCCCTTTAGGGATGCATAACTTCTGTTATGTGTTATCACTTAGAGAAATCACAGAAGTATTTTATTTAGATAATTCATCCAAAAATATTGATTTAGGTATATTATTTAATTTTATACTAAAAGGTGTAATCTAAACAAAATTCAATGGGCAGTTGTAGTTGCTGGCTTTATAACAGGGGTGTCAAATTCAATGCCCTTGGGTCAGACGCGGCTCGCAGGGTGGTAGATCCAGCCTGTGGGGCCAGCCTGGGAATAGTAAAGCGTTAGATACAGCCTGTGGGGCCAGTGAAAATGGAGCTCGGGAGAATGTGTACAGCTCCCTGCGCCTCGTTTTTTACTATGACCCCCTCCCCTTGAGCTCTGTTTTCATTGGCAGAGGGCTATAAAAACAAACCAAAAACAAAACAAGGAGAAATGCATTTTGCATTCAGCATGCAAGAAGGGACAAGAAAGAAGAAAAGGAAAGAGGAAAGACAAAGAAAAAGAAGGAAAGAGGGAAGGAAAAAGAAGGAAGGAAGGAGATTATAATGAGAGTGAGGGAGGGTCTCAGGGAAGTCCTGCGTTAGCACTTGGCCACCACAAGTGCTCCTGACATACATGCGACATACATGGAATATCCACGCCTATCATGCAACGCCCATGCCCACCATGGCCACACCTGCCCCCCCACGCCCTTTGAGGTCAAACATAACCCTGATGCGGCCCTCAATGAAATCAAGTTTGACACCCCTGCTCTATAACATATCCAAACATCTGTGTAAAAGCAAAATTACATTAGAAACAGTGAAGTAATAAATGGTAGGATAAACAGTTCAAAGACAGAAATCATAGCAAATGAAATGGGAAGTATAATATGAGGAAAGTGAATATATTAAGAATTGTTGAGATTTGCACGTATTCCTTAAGCTTACATATCAGTAAGAAAACATCCAAGTACATTCATAGTGCTTAAAGTGCTCTGTTTCTTTAGCGCTTGTAAAATGGACGGGTATGTTGGAGTCTCCCAACTTTGTGAGCATTTTATGTGAGACATGTGAACTTCTTTCTTAAGAATTTTGATAACCTCATGTATCAAATATTAACACATCTGGAAAACTAGATGAGTTTAAGGTTATGTTTAATGGGTTGTTTATTTTTAACTCTTTTAAACTTTTAAGGGCGCTAATTCTGTTCATATGTTGTCAGAATTGTTCTAACCTGAACTAACTTCACAAATATTTTTTCCTCTTTGCTGTCCCTAGGATTCATTATCATTTTGGAGAATATGGAAACTATTCTTTAAGGATTAGGCATCTCCAGCGCAACATCATCAACGTTACATGTGACATAATTATCAATCAAAGTCCTCTCAACAGCTATCTCCGTATGTTACTTTAAACTTTTAGAACTTGTGTTGTTTGTTAGTTGCTTTAATGCTTGTTTTAATTCATTTAGAAAACGGACTAGTTGTTGTACAGTCATGCTTGGCTTAACTGTTTCTATGCAAGTGTGCTATTCCATTTCAGTTCACCCTATATCAGAGGTTTCAAACTCAAGGCCTGTCATGATTGATGGTATCAAAACCCACTTAAGAGGTCAAAGAAAGCCAGATGGATGGACTGCACATTCCATTCCCACCAAAAGCGTTCAAAAGCATGAATAGTGCCACCTTTCATTAAAAGGGAAATTGGTTGAAATTGTCCAGTACAGATTTCTTGAGGAAAGGGCAGACAACTACCTCTTTGAAGACAAATGGCGCCACCTTCTCCCATAAGAAAATATTAACCTTATGTGGATCTAAAATACAGGTAGCAGAACTCACAAATTCGAAGACTTTATCCACTTCATCATAATCAATTCATACCAACTCTTCCCAGATTATCACTCAAGACTATGCCTCAGGTAGTGCCATAGGATCTGTATCAAAGGTGCTTTTTTCAAGAGGCAACTGGACTTTCTGGGTTTTTTTTGTTCTTTGAAGATGCTTCGCTTCTCATCCAAGAAGCTTTTTCAACTCTCACTGGATGGTGGAGAGTGGAAGGATTTATACTCCTTGCAGACAGTTAGTCATTTGCATTCTTTTAGTAAATCATTGAGTCCACCTGGAGTTTATCTTGTAATCAGGGTCACCTGAGTACTGCAAATAGGAGTGGAGCCTTTTTGAACTGTTATCCCTGCTGAGAGGCATGCTTCGTTGGCAGAGGAGCTGAATCATTTCTTTGCTCGCTTTGAAGTGGAGACATCAGAGACAGCTAGAATACAGCCATCAGCCCATTGTAGCCCCCACCTCATTGTGGAGGAACAGGAGGTGAGGAGCATTCTGAGGGCTGTAGATCCTAGAAAGACTACCGGATCTGATGGAATCTGTGGCCAAGTGCTTAAAGACTGTGCTGATCAGTTGGCTGGAGACTTTATCAGGATCTTCAATCGCTCTTTATCCCAGTCCA
Source organism: Naja naja (assembly GCA_009733165.1). Taxonomy (NCBI): domain Eukaryota; kingdom Metazoa; phylum Chordata; class Lepidosauria; order Squamata; family Elapidae; genus Naja; species Naja naja. Next base: position 90,655,627 of record CM019155.1, read on the forward strand.
CTATTCCATCTTGTTTGAAGGCTTCCATTGTTCCGCTGCCAAAGAAGTTCCCTATCAATCTCAACGATTATAGACCAATGGCACTCACTCCTATTATCATGAAGTGCTTTGAGAAATTGGTCTGCCAGCATATCATTTCTGGTCTTCCACGTACATTTGATAAACACCAGTTTGCATACAAAAGAAATAGATCTACAGAGGATGCTATAGCCATCGCTTTTCACACTGCTCTGACTCATCTAGAAAAGCTGGTGGGGGGGGGGGCTATGTGAGGATGCTTTTTGTAGATTTTAGTTCTGCGTTTACCACAATTCTTCCACATAGACTGGTGTCTACACTTCTGGACCTTGGACTTTCTTATTCAATCTGCCTTTTGATTATGGCTTTCCTGTCTGGCTGTTCTCAGGGGTTCAAATTAGGTAATCATATCTCTTCAGCCCTTATTCATAACACTGGTAAACCACCGAGTTGCATGTTGAATCCCTTACTCTATCCTCTTTATGTGCATGACTGCATTCCCACTCACACTAATAATTAATTCTGTTATTAAATTTGCAGATGATACCACACTGGTAGGACTCATCTTCGGGGTGGGGATTAATCTGCCTATCGAAATGCAGATTAATCCCCACCCTGAAGATGGACGGTTGCTTTCGTGGTGTGGAGACAACACCAATAACACCAATAACCAAGGAGCTTATAGTGGACTATAGAGGGAATAGATCAGATATCCAACCCTTGCTGATCAATGGAGAACGAGTGGAACAAGTGGCCAGTTTTAAGTTTCTGGGTGTTATCATAAAAGAGGACCTGACCTGGGGTGCTCACATTCAGAACTGGTCAAAAGGGCCCAGCAGAGATTATACTACTTGAGACTTCTCAGGAAACAACAACTGAATGAAAAACTGCTGGTGACCTTCTACCGCTGCACCATAGACTTACTAATTTACTGCACCTGTGTATGGTGTGCCAATTGCGCAGTGGTAGATAGGACAGCACTCCAGAGGGTTAACGTCATTGCTCAGAGGATCATTGGTTGCCCTCTCCCCTGTTTGGAAGAGCTTTATAGCTTCCACTGTCTTAAGAAAGTTCAAAACATTCTTAAAGATCCATCTCATCCTGGGCACCCTTTTTTTTGAACTGCCATCTGGTAGACAGTACAGGACAATAAAAACAAGGACTAATAGGCTGAAAAAAGCTTCTATCCCAGGGCAGTAGCTCTTTTGAATTCTACTGTATAGTGCAATATTAATGCAATATCAGGGGTTTTCAATTCAAGTGTATAGAATGTGAAGGATGTACGTTTGTGTTTTATTTTTATAGTTAAAATGTACACTGAAGATGGCATTTAATTTCATTGTAAGAGATGCAATGACAATAAAGTATAAGTATAAAAGGACTGTGTTATAGACTAGAGATAGATGATGTCATATCCCTCCCCCTCTGTTGAGAGAAGGCTGTTCAATTTTGACATAATGGCTTATTCAACCCCTCTTTCAAGCCAGTAGTCCTCTCTGTCCAAAATGTGGACATTGCTGTCTTCATAAGGGTGTCCTTTCTCTTTTAAATACAGATGGATTAGTCCTGACGGATTTGTTCTCCCATGTTGTGCCATGCATTATTCCATTCCCTACCATCCAGTCAGAGCTTAAGAAGCTTCTTGGATGAGAAGTAAAACATTTTAAAACAACAACAGAAAGTCCAGTTACCTCTTGAAAAAAAGCACCTTTGGGACAACCATGACCAGGATGACTGAGAATCTCCATAGACATAGAACCTGTATAGCTAGAGTCTAACACCAAGTGAATCTGAACAACTTTATCCTACAGTTGTCTACCATGTTTCCCCGAAAATAAGACACTGTCTTATTTTTTTTTTGGCTCCCAAAAACACACTAGGTCTTATTTTCGGGGTAGGTCTTATTTTCGGGGTAGGTCTTATTTTTGGGGTAGGTCTTATTTTCGGGGAAACATGGTAGGATAATATCTCTCATGTAAGAGATGAAATCGAAATTGATTGCAACAACAATTTAGTTTAAGATAGGACTTCATAACTGAAATTAAATAACAGCCAAGCCACAAGCATTTTCTCATGTATTATAAAGAATGACTATAGTATGTGAACATATTCAAGACTCTTGTGTATTACTTATATGACAGAGTCTGTGTATTTCACATTTGATGAAAACCAGGAACAGTATTTTGATTTTTATCTTTTCTTTTGAACATTTCAACCAAGACATTTGACAGTTCTTTGATCTGTAATTAACATGAAGTTCTAGTAATTTGGATTATCTCCTGTTTTTCTTCATCCAACCTCTGTCTCATATTAAGTAGTATTTTAGGATTTGAGTACTTTCTATAGATTTCAATTCCTACTTATACTAAGTAGTATTTTAGGATTTGAGTAATTTCTATAGATTTAAATCCCTAAGGTTTTGAGATACAAGGAGAAACAGGATTCTGTTTCCAGGTTACTTTATTGAAAATATGTCAGTTTCTTATGACCAGGCCTATTTGTCTAACCCAGGAGTGTCAAACTCACAGCATCACGTTGTCATCATGTGATCTATCATGACTTTTCCCCTTTGCTAAATGCACATGATGCATCCGGCCCACGGGCTGCGAGTTTGACACCCCTGGTCTAACTCATAACTTAGGTCCTTCAGTCATAACATTAAAAAAAAGATTGTAAATCTATTTTCTGAATGTCTGGAGATTCTCAATCATCTAGATCGTCATTGTCCCAAAGGTGCTTTTTCAGAAGGCTTTCAAGAAAAAACTAAAGTCTAAGTTGCCTTTTGAAAAAGCATCTTTGGGACAAGATGCTGTCAACTCTTTTTAAAAAATATAAATGTTGAACTATTTATTTAATTGGTCTTATATGCCGCCCTATCTCCCAAAGGACTCAGGGCGGCTCACATAAAAACACCCAATACAAAAGTTAAAAGAATTTAAAAAATAATTAAACTAACCAAATAAATATGTAAAACCCAAACCACAAAACATTTAAAACGAAAGCTCCCCCCTCAGTCCAGGCTGGCTTGTTCAAATAACCAAGTCTTTAGGCCGCGGCAAAAGGAGTGGAGGTCAGGGGTCAATCGTAGGTCCAGGGGAAGCTGGTTCCACAAAGTGGGTGCCCCCACAGAGAAGGCCCTCCCCCTAGGGACCGCCAGCTGACATTGTTTGGCCGACGGTACCCCAAGGAGATCCTGTCTGTGAGCACACACCAGGCGATTGGTGTTCGATGCTGGCAGGAGATGTTCCCGCAGGTACCCCAGCCCTAAGCCATGAACTAGACTGAAAAACATGCAATTCTAACAGCAAAAATATTGTATAAAATTCAGATAATCAGCTAAAAGAGGCTGATAAAGAATCTGCATTCAGTGTGTAGTCCTCAATGGAACTACAGTGGAACCTCAGGTCATGAACGCTTCTGTTCGCAACCAAATTGGGTGACGACCAAAAATTTGGGAGAATTGGTGCTTCTGGTCACAAACAGATCCTCGGGTGCCAATCAAATACAGCCGCAGCAATTTCCCCTGCTGTGGCGATTTTTCCTTCCGTGCATGTGCAGAATTGTAGGCGCATGTGCAGTCAGAAGTCTGGCACTCTTACAAATCAGCCATCCATAGAGACATCTATAAATTAACTATAGATTATACTATAGTTATATAACCCTAGATTAACAACATATATAAACTATGCAAAAGAGATAAACAGCTGAAAGAGAAAGACTCCAGCACATTTCCACTAGTAATCAGCATACAGATCAGCATAGATTAACTCCAAAGTTAACTTCAGACCAACAATCAAGAAAACATTGCCCCAATCAAGAACTGCCAAAGAGCCATCAGTAAACAGCCCAATCAAAGAATCTCTAAGGCCACCCATACCCATACAGACAGGCAAGACACCAGAATATAAATTGTCAGTTAACAGCTTATTAGCACTGATGATGATACATAATTAGAATAATGAAATGCTTTTTTGGCAGATGCTGCACACTGCTGGCACATACTTAAATGATTATCCACTAGGATTCTGAGATCCCTCTCATAGTTACTACTGTTGAGCAAGATACCACATATACTGTACCTGTGCATTTGATTTCCTTTCCTAAATGTAGAACTTTTTTCACCATTGAATTTCATTTTGTTAGATAGTGCCCAATGTTCAAATCTGTCAAGATCCTTCTGTATCTGAAACTTATCTTCTGGAGTGTTGGCTATTCCTGCCAGCTTGATGTCACCTGCAAATTTGACGAGTATCCTCTTGTCCAAGTAATTGATGAAGATGTTGAAGAGTACTGAGCCTAAAAAAGAGCCTTGGGGTACTCCACTGCATATTTCCCTCCATGTAGATGCAGTTCCATTGAGGACTACATGTTGAGTGTGGATGGTCAGACAGTTATGAATCCATCTGATGGTGATGCTGTCTAACCCACATTTTTCTAATTTATCTAGTAGTAGGTTATGGTCTACTTTATCAAATGCCTTACTGAAGTCCAAGTAAATTATATTGTCAGCATTCCTCTGGTCAACTAATTTTGTCACTTTGTCAAAGAATGCAATAAGATTAGTCTGGCATGATCTGTTTTTAAAAAACACATGTTGGCTTTTGGTTATTACTTTGTTTGCTTCTAGGTGTTTGCTGATTCGTTGCTTGATTATCTTTTCCAGAATCTTCCCTGGTATTGAGGTCAGGCTGATAGGTCTGTAATTTCCTAGATCTATCTTTTCCCCTTTTTTGAAGATGGGAACTACATCAGCTCTTTTCCAGTCCTCTGGCAGCTTCCCAGTGCTCAAAGGATCTTTGAAAGATATAGTTCAGTGGTTCTGAGATCTTGTCTGCCAGTTCATTCAGAACCTTGGGGTGTAATCCATCTGGTCCTGATGATTTGAACTTGTCTAGGGTAGACAGGTGTTCACTTACCATTTTCTTTCCTATTTTAACGTGTTCCTATTCTGTTTTTTTGTTGTGCTGTGTTTGATAGGTTGGACTGTTTTTTCCCTTTGTGTAAAGACAGATGCAAAAAATGAGTTAAGTAGTTCTGCTTTCTCCCTGTTGCTTGTCACCTTCTTGCCATTTTCTCCCAGCAACGGACCAATTGTTTCCTTGACTTTTTTCTTGTTTTTAACTGTTGGAAGAAGCTTTGTTGTTGTTGTTGTTGTTATTATTTTTTACTTTTGTCACAAACTTAATGCTTCATGTCTTTGGAGCATGCCTATTGTAGATTGGAGGCATGTTCTCAAGGTTTTACTCACCTCTTTCAGTGTAATCATTATACTGAGTTCTCTCTCATTCCATAACAGAGGAGAGTACAGGTAGTTAACTTTAGAAAGCTTAAATAACTCAGGCTTTCTTATTATCATGGTTTTGTCTTTAGTATTCTTTTATGCAAGCTCCACCCTTAAGAATATTGATGAAGGTTTTATTTCTGACTTTGGTATTTTCCTTTCCACATGTTCTTTATAAAGCTATCTGTTTTGCAGGAAGAAATGTGATTAGATTAATAAATAAGTGAACTCCAAATTTGTTCAAGAAATATAAAAAGATATGTTACAGTAGTATACACCAGTGGTTCTTACCCTTTTTGAAAGAATCGCCCCCTTGAGCCATTGAGGAAGTTGTCATCGCCCCCTTCCCCCAACATAACCACCCCCCTGCCGCCTCTTAGCATCCCCAGGGGGGCCGGCATAGGGGCGCTAAGAGGCGGCAGGTGGCGTTAAAGGTACCAGCCCTGCAGGTTCACCCACTGACTGTAGTAACACTCCGGAGCCAGTGCCTCCAAATTGGAAGCGGTGGCATGTTATGTGCCACTGCGGCCGCATTCAACGTGTTGCCCCCCTGCCATCTCTTAGCATCCCCAAGGCCAAGGGGGCCAGCAGAGGGGCGCTAACAGGCGGCAGGGGGGCGTTCGAGGCACCGGCTGGCCCTGCAGTTTCACCCATTTTGGTGCTGGCTCCAGAGCGGTGCTACGGACAATGGGTGAGCCTGCAGGGCCGGTGCCTTGAACGCCCCCTGCTGCCTCTTAGTGTCCCCAAGGGGGCCAGCATAGGGGCGCTAAGATGCGGCAGGAGGGCAGCACGTGCCACTGCTTCCGCATTGGAGGCGCTGGCTGTGGAGCAGTGCTAGTCAATGGGTGAAATTGCAGGGCCAGCCGGCACCTCGAACGCCCCCCTGTCGCCTCTTAGCACCCCTCTGCTGGCCCCTTGGGGACGCTAAGCAGCAGGGTATTCAGGCGCCGCCCTGCAGGCTCACCCATTGACTGTTGTACCACCTGAACCTTGAATGTGGCAGCATGTTGGGAAAAGCTGCCGCCACCGCTTTCCCAAAGTGCTGCCGCTCTCGCATTCTTTCTGTCTGTCCATCCGTCCATCCAAAAGGTCTGTCTGTTTGCCTGCCTGCCTTCCTGCCTATCTATCTACCTATCTGTCTGTCTTTTTGTCTACCTACCTACCTATCTATTAATATAATCTCTCTCTCTCTCTCCCCCAATATATCTCGCTCCATTGCCCCCATATCGCCCCCCTTCCATTCCTTCACCTCCACATCGCCCCTTTTCATTCCATCGCCCCCCTGAAAAACAAAATCGCCCCTTGGGGGGGCAATATCGCCCAGGTTAAGAACCACTGGTATACACTACGTTCTTAATTTACAGGCACATCGTATATCAATTGCATTTACTGTTTTTTTATTTTACTTGTATTGCAGCTGCTTCCCCCATTCTCCTCCTTAGTTATCCTTGATGCTCATGATTTCAACAGAACTGTTTCCATTCATGTTGCTACAATATCTTTGATAATTTCTTTCTGGCAGCTGTCAAAGCACATTTAGCAAGAAATAAGTTATGTAAGCTACTTTTAGGGTATTGTATGGAAGTCACATAAATTTTTTTATTGTATTTGAATTCACCTCATTGTACTTACCTAATATTTAATCTAAATATTTTAATATGTTGTTACACTTTGCTGTGGTGCAATGTCTAATCATTATTTTTTTCCTTAGCTATTCCTTTTCAGGAAGCCTACATAAAAATGTTTATTACATTGAAGACCTTTTATAATGCTTGAAAGAGCTGAATAATTTAGAAGCTTTGGTATTTCACAAAAAGTTTGTGAAAAAGTGAAAAAGAAATCCATTTTATGGTTTACATTAAATATAGGAACACCATGTTTTTCTTCGTGCTTTTACAAAGTTTGGTTTCAACCTTGGAAATAAACTAAGGCAATTTCAATTATAAGTCTGAAATACAAACGGACCTTGGATTTTTTTTTTTAATTGAAATAATTTGCTCTAGAATGTATACTTTATTGTTTACAGTAATTATGTTTTCCTTTATGCAGCTATTTTATTTGCATTTCTCATCTACATGGGTATTTTCATTATTCTGATGATTGGACAGATTTTCATAAAGTAAGTAAATATTTTAAAATGAGACTAATTGGATGTATACATTGTTTTTCCATATTTGCATGTTAAACCGTAGTTTAACCATTGAACAATATGGCAGTGTATTGAAATTTTTCCCAGAAATCTTTCTCAAAATATATACTTTTGAAGAAGTATTTTTTATGTTTATTAAGGAAAGGGCCCTCAGTGGGGGCTTTCTTTCTCCACTTAAAACTTTATCAGTTGGCTCCCAGAATTGCTTGTTTTGAGAGAAAATTATTTCAACGGCTTTAAAGTGCTTGATGATGACAATGTTTTCAGGATGATAATTTTAGAAGAACATTTGTGGTACTCAAGACTAAAATCTGATTTTCTAAATTTTTGTTTTATAGCACTGAACGAGTAAGAAATTGGTTCTACAAAAAGATGGATCCTAGAGAAACTGATCGACTTATTAATTCAGTAAGATCTTTAATAGTGGGATCATATATATTTTTAGACTTCACTCTGTTGTTTTCTGACACAAGTCATGAAAGCTTAACTATACGGACTGATAATTAGATTTTTCTCTTTACAAATAAGTTGTCTTCAGATGAGTTCAACCATGTATGTTAACCATAAAGCCTGAGAGCTTTATGATCATGAAATAATTGTGTAAAAACCATCATAGATAACCTTTAAAGCATTTGAAGGTAACCTAACATCACTGCAGCTGAGTTGCTTTTTCACATAAGTGCTTCAGACATTGAATGACATACACTTGTTCTTCTATGATTTTTGCTTAACAAGAGATAAAAATCAATCTGAGTTTAATAAAGCATATACTTGCATAAATGGATTTCATTGTTTCAGCCTAAATAGGTTGGCTAATTAGCACTGATACTATATTAATACTGATCTCTGTTTAGTTATGCTAGAGAGGAATGCTATACTTATTTTTTGTTTTGCTCTAGAATGTGGCCAAATATAATTAAAAGAGTACCAAATGTGTCTGTGAATTCCTTTTGCAATTTTATTTACCAATTAGTACAGTAGTGAATGTACAAAATTAGCCCAAATTATTGGGATCTGTAAAATGAAGTTAAAAATTAAGAAAGACAGGAAACTGCTACGATTGAAGGAAAACAATGCTAGAATTATGCAATTCAATACAGAACATGGCATGTGAAAAAAATACATATGGAGAAAACATTATGAAAAGATAAGACCCTTATCAGGGTTACCAAATTTATAACTAAGTTTTCATAGCTAATCTTTCCTTGTCGCCTTCATTTTTCAGGAACTTGGATCCCCAAATAGAACAGGTTCCATTGGTGGTGAATTCCCAATAGGAGTATGGAACACTGCTTCCCCTCTACCGAGACTTCGTTCTCTGGATACCTTCAGAGGGTACATTGCAGTTCTGGATAATTCCTTGGAATTTTTCTGTAAATGTCTTTGAGGATATTATCAGCTGAGATTTATAGGTGCAGTAGTATTCACATTCATGAAGTACTAGTGGCAACTACCAAGAGTGGAACTCACTTATCCTTTACCGTGATGCTGTAAAGTAACATTCAACAGATGTGCCACTTTACTATCCAAATAAAGGTACCTGTCTGTCTCGGAGTTATTGATTGGAATGGAGACTTGCTGGAATGCTGACAGACAGAACAATGTCTGTCAGCATTCCAGCAAGTCTCCATTCCAATCAACAATAGAACTGGTACAATCTGTTAAAACTGATAAAACTTCCTGTTCTTTATTTTGTTAAGGAACTGGGCTTGTGTAGATTCACTTCATATGTCAGGTAACAGAAATCATTATCTTGGTTTTGGAGGTTCTGATTTCCTGTTAGGTTGTTGGCTGTTGAACAATTGATCTTAGAAAAACACAACACATTTAAGGCTCTTCTGGATGGGATTAATGATCCGGTACCTGTGAACAACATTCTATCTACCTGAACCCTCATCAGATTAAATCTTGTTTTAGGGATTAGGATAGATTTTTACATTTTATTTTTTCACATTTTTTTAAACTAAGAAGCTGCTAGACCTTTTTTTTAAGATAATCTAAATTGTAGCAGAGGTGAGATCTGATAAAACCCATGTTGATCAAAAGTATGGGTAATGAAAACACAGATAGTGCAATCGACACACCATTTTGAAATGTATGCACAAGAATATGGAGGAGGAGACATGAAAAAGATTGTAATGTATGTTGCCTACTTGGGAGGAGGGTAAACTAGTCGTCTGGGTTTCTTTGAGGAAATGAAGGAATATGTCTTTATTTTGAATACATCTATTTCTTTCATGAGCTTTCTCAACCTGATCCCATTGACATAGCAGCATTGGGTGGCAATCAGGGAAATGTATCCTAACCTACCTGGAAAATCCATGTTGAGTAACACTATTGTTTATTTCTTAAATTTATATGCTCCTCACCTTATCAAAAATCCTGTTAGCCAAAAATCCTTGACTGACAAGGTTAGCAGCACGCATCCTCTGCCAGCACAGGTAGTTCTGTACCGTTCTCTAGAATCTGCAGTTGAAGCATCTTGCTCCAGGTTTCTTCAAATAGCTTGTATTTGTATGCAAACCTAGTAGTGAAATGGGCGTTTTCTGTTTATGTGACTCCACGTCCTGGACAGAGCTTTCATTCTGGCCCCAAAAACTTTAAAGTTCCCATCACACTGGCTGGACGAGCACGGTCCAGGAAAAGAAGTGAGCATTTTGAGATTAACCATATCCTTCTAGCAGCTATTTTATGAAAGCGTTGATGAAATCTTTCAAGTATTTTTGCTGGTCCCTTTTGATGTTGCTATATCCCATCTACCCACCCCATTAAAAAAAAACTTTGATAATGTTTAAAAGACAATATTTTCTCTATGTTTGGAAGATCAAAGTATTGATCAAATTTACTAATGTAATGATGAACAATATTTTAACACTGTAACAATGAAGAAACTGCATTCAGAATTAATATATGCACTCAGTGTGTGATTATGATACCTATTTGACTTTATAGCCTGGCACTTACAATTATGGTCTTTGTGAATTATGGTGGAGGAAAGTATTGGTTCTTCAAGCATCAGAGCTGGAATGGTAAGATATTTAAAATCCATTTGTCCTCCCATATTAATTATATAAAACAAAATCGCCTCATTTACTCTTCTGCTTTGGGAGTTCAGGAGTTTTTAAAATTTCACTGTTCCAACTAATGTTCAGCAAGGCTAACTGATAGTTGTAGTTGGACAAGCAGCCATGAGAGAGAGAGAGAAAAGGGAGGAATGGGGTCTGTATGTAGTTTGAAATAGAAGTCTTGGATTAAATGCTTCTTTTTTAACTTATTTCACTCCAGAATACTATTTCGCAATGTGCTGACCTTGTATTATGAAAGTTCAGAGTTAAATGTTAATAATACTTTAGAACCAAATATTTTATTTAAGTATCTAAGAATAATAACTCTCTATTGTTATGAACATTAATTTTATGTTAATGTCTGTTTCTCTTTATAGGCTTAACAATAGCAGACCTCGTCTTTCCATGGTAATTCATGTTGATTGCTAATAGCTTGAATTTAACTAAGTCCATTCAGAAGAAATCCGTATGGGAATAACTAATTTGGCCTATGGTCAGGACAAGTTCAGTTGGCAATTTAATCATGAAAATGGTTAATGTTTCCAGTGACTTTCTGTAAACGGTAGTTTTAGAGTAAAATTTTAATAAGTACATGCAGTTCCAAAATTTTGTTTTTAAAAAAATTGTTGGATTTTTAACTAAAATTCCTAAAGTCATTTCCAAAACATAAACATTATAACATTGTCATGCAGTTCATTTAACAGAAGGTTGTTCTAGATTTCCCTACCATAAGAGAGACCCACTGACTGTTTCTCAAGGAGAGAAATCCTCATCTCAGCTACAATCAGTTGCAAATGTGACATCACCTTGTCTTTTGTTGCTCTTTCCACCTCTGCTGGCTCAAGTTTCCTAAGTGGTCCATCTGCTCAATTTCTTCCATCATAGGCAGATGTTTCATTGCTGAGAAAGGATTTGGGTTGGAAGTCCATGCAGGAAGTGCTTCTTTGAGCTGGCATAATTTTCTGCTGGTTTCCCTCTCTCCTTTGCACTATGTTCTTACTTTTGCAGTTTTCCTCAGGAAATCAAAGTATCCATTCTTTCACACTGCTATCATGTCTCCCCTAGTCCTTTTTTTCATTAGACTAGACATACCCAGTCCCTGCAACCATTCTTCATATGTTTTAGCCTCCAGTTCCCTAATCATTTTTGTTGCTCTTCTCTGCACTCTTTCTAGAGTCTCAACATCTTTTTTATACCATGTCGACCAAAACTGAACGCAGTATTCCAAGTGTGGCCTTACCAAGGCATTATCAAGTGGTATTAACAGTTCATATGATCTTGATTGTATCCCTCTGTTTATGCAGCCTAGAACTGTGATGGCTTTTTTGGCAGCTGCTGCACACTGCTGGCTCATATTTAAATGGTTGTCCACTAGGACTCCAAGATCCCTCTCACAGTTACTACTATTGATCAAGGTACCACATATACTGTACCTGTGCATGTGATTTTCTTGCCTAAATGTAGAACCTTACTTTTTTCACCATTGAATTCATTTTGTTAGATAGCACCCAATGTCCAAGTCTGTCAAGTCTGTCTTCTGTATCTTAAGCCTATCTTCTGAAGTGTTGGCTATTCCTGCCAGCTTGGTTTTATCTGCAGATTTGATGAGTTCCCATCTATCCCCTTGTCCAAGTCATTGATGAAGATGTTGAAGAGTATTGGGCCTAAAACAGCTTTGGGGTACTCCATGGCATGCTTCCGTCCATGTACATGCAGTTCCATTGAAGACTACACGTTGAGTGTGGTTGGTCATGAATCCATCTGGTGGTGATGCTGTCTAACCCACATTTTTATACTTTATCTAGTAGTAGGTTATGATCTACTTTATCAAATGCCTTACTGAAGTCCAAGTGAATTATATTGACAGCATTCTTCTATATTTCAGTAGATGTCTATTTCAGTATTTTTCCTTCTTAAGATTTAAAATAATTTTTACTAGTGACAATAATGTGATTTCACTGAGCAAAAAGCGGGGACACATCAGTGCTGTGTTGTTGGCACTTATTCCTGTAAAGTGTAACTTTCTTTTCACTTGCACTCTGATCCAAAAGCCTCTAAGCAGGTGCTGGCACACAACAGAAACAAAACATAATGTCTATAAATGGATATAAAATAATATTGTTGGAAGAACAGTGGAGGTCTTCTAGTTCAATCCCCTGCTAAGCAAGAGACTCTGTGCTATTTCAGATAAGTGGCTGCCCAATTTCTTCTCAAAAACCTCCAGTTATGGAACACCCACAACTTCTGAAGGCAAGCTGTTCCATTGATTAATTGTTCTTCAGAAATTTCTGTCAGAAATTTCTCCTTAGTTTTAGATCAGCTCTTTCTTTGATAGATTTCCATCAGTTACTTCGCGTCCTGCCTTCAGGTGCTTTGGAGAATAGGTCAACCATTCTTCTCTATGACATCTCCTCAAATGTTGGAAGGCTGCTATCATGTCATGCCTTACTCCTTTTCTTTGTTAGATTAGACCAAGGGACTTTAAACTTGACAGCTTTAAGACTTGTGGACTTCAACTCCCAGAATTCCGCTTCTAGTTACGTTAGCTCAGGAATTCTTGAAGTTGAAGTCCACAAGTCTTAAATTTGCCAAGTTTGAAGACCCTTGGATTAGACATACCCAATTCCTGCAACTGTTTTTCATATTTTAGCCTCAGTCCCCTAATCATCTTTGTTGCTCTTCACTCTTTCTAAGTCTCAACATCTTTTTGTATTGTAGTGACCAAAACTGGACACAGTATTCCAAGTGTGGTCTTATCAAGGGATTATAAAGCAGTACTATACATGATCTTGATACTGTCCTTTGGTTGATGTAGAGTAGGACTATGTTGCTTTTTTGGCAACTGCAGCACATTGCTGGCTCATACTTAAGTCGCTGTTCATTAGGCTTCCCAGATCCCAGTTTACTGCTCTTGAGTCAGGTATCACCTATTCTATTCTTGGGCATTTGGGTTTTCTTGCATAAGTGTAAAACCTTTTCTCATCACTGAATTGCATTTTGTTTGATAGGGGCCAGTATTAAAGCCTGTTGAGTTTCTTCTGGATCTTGAGACTGTATTTTAAAGTGTTGGCTATTCCCTCCAGCTTAGTGTCATCTGTAAATTGGATGAGTTTCTCTTCTATCCTCTCATCCAAATAGTTTATGAAGATATTGAAAAGTATTAGGCCTAAAACAGAATCTTGAGGTGCCCCACTGCATGCTTGCCTCTATATTGATATAGTGTCATTGAAGATTACACTCTGAGTGCAGTTGGACAGCTAACTGCAAATCCATCTGGTGGTGATTGTTACGGGGTTGTGTTTGCTTTTAGTCTTCTATCTCTATGTGCCTCAGTGAGGCATTTCCGGTTGCTGTGTGTATTTGTATATATGTCTTTAAGACGTTTTAAAGTTTATCTCTCTATTGCATTTCATAATATAGAAAAATGTAGGATAGACAACATCACTGTTTCAGATAGGTTTAATGAGCAAAATGCAATAGAGAGACAAACTTTAAAACGTCTTAAAGCTATATAAATACACAGAAATGCCTCACTGAATAGAGACAGCAAAGCAACTATCTCCCCTTTGGTATGACCAACACTTTCTACAGGTTGAGCCTGTCAGGGGGCATGAACATCTGCCACTCTGGGTGACGACTGGCTCTCTCATATGAACAGGGTCTCTTCGCACTGAGAGCTTCTCCGACCTCACTAAAACCTCTGAGTCCAGCTCGCCATTTCCTGAGACATCTAGCCTTTGGCTACTGCCAGGCACACCGACTTGCTCAGGGCTTTCATCAATGTCGACTGTGCATAGTGCAGAATTTGAAGATTATTCTTTGGCTACAGGCCTAAATGATAAGCCGGCCAAAGAATAATCTTCAAATTCTGCACTATCACAGTCATGAAACCCTGACAAGTCGGTGTGCCTGCAGTAGCCAAAGGCTAGATGTCTCAGGACTCAGAGGTTTCTTGAATGTTCATATGAGAACCAGTAATGTGTTAACCTGTCCAAGAAAGATGTTACGGGGTTGTGTTTGCTTTTAGTCTTCTGTCTCTATGTGCATCAGTGAGGCATTTCCGTTTCCTCTGTGTATTTGTATATATGTCTTTAAGACGTTTTAAAGTTTGTCTCTCTATTGCATTTTGCTCATTAAACCTATCTGAAACAGTGATGTTGTCTATCCTACATTTTTCTATATTATGAAGAAGTAGGCTGTGTCTAAGCAGTTTGGGTAAAGGAGGAGTTTTGGATGAAAATTTGGAAAGTAACAGGTACAAGGCATGTAAAAATAGAACGTTGGAGTAGTTGATCTTTGATCATATAAAAAAGTTCAACATAGATTGTACTATGGAGCCCACAAAAGAACTGTTGAGAATATGAATGCCAAAGACAGCTCAAGTCTTTTGCATTTTCTAGTAATATTGACACAAAGAATTAGTTTTCTGGAATTCTTTGTAGATCTTTGGGGAAGAGAGGAACTGTTCAACTATGTCTCTTATATTCAAATTGTCCTCCTTTCATTGCCAATACAAGATTCATATCTGTTTTTCTACAGTTTCTCAGTTCTTGAATTAATTTCATCCTCATATAATATATGTTTTTTTCTGATTTTCTGTCTCTCCTTTTCCTTTCTAGGTTTGTATTTATTATGGGCACCTCTGTTTCACTGTCTCTCAGTGCTATGTTGAGACGGGGTTGTTCCAAATGGCAATTGCTGGGCAAAGTCTTATGGAGAAGTCTCCTCCTATTTTTAATAGGACTCATAGTTGTAAACCCAAATTATTGCCTTGGACCATGTAAGTGCTAAGAGATTTATATATATATATATATTTATATTGACTAAAAATGTGCCCCTTAGTTTGTATATCATGATAGAATTTTGGGAAAAACTGAAATTCATACAGGTGCAACTATGTATAAATTGTTGCAACTACATGAGTTCTTGCAAAGCACTACCATATTTCCCTGAAAGTAAGACCTATCCCGAAAATAAGCCCTAGCTTGATTTCTATGGGTGTACCTAATATAAACCCTAGCCTAAAAAAATGTCCTAGTTAAGACCCCACCCAATCTAACCCGTCGTCTGGTTGTATGAGATGGGAAGAGATGCATGTGTAAAACTCAAGCTGGGGTGAGGGGGGGTGGAGCTGCCCCATATGTCCCGCATCCAGTAAGTACCTTAGGACCGTTGTAGCCAGGCCTTCAATGCCCCGACAGCTGTCCTACCACTGCCCAACTTCTGCCGCCACTCACAGATGGACACCATGTGGTTCATCACACCAGTGCCACATCATGCCAGTGTCTCCGCTCATGGCTGGACATCATGTGCATCGCACCTATTTTGACATTTCCAGACATGAATGTATTTTTATCTAATTACATACCTATTTATAGAAATGAGAGTGAGTGGAAAAAGAATCCATTTGAGAAGTTTTATAAATGTTCAAAATCCTTTTGTAAAGAATTTCATTTTGAGCAACATACGCTACTTTGAACACCAAATTAGATGACGTAACAAGAAATTGATGACTACTGAGATTAATACTAGAATTATTAGCTTGCAGTAGTCTCCCATAAACAAATTACTTTTCTCATTTCCAGTCAAGAAAATTAATTTTCCTTGCTTCCTACAGAATATTTCTTAAAGTAATTGGTTTAATTTGCTTATGTTAAAATACATAACATTATTAATTTGGAAACTATATATGTTGATCAGCATCAGATCTACTTCTGCATCCATTATTCTATAAACTTTTATGCTCACTTATATTACTTTTATTTGTATTTTTTAGTTTCTTCGGATAATCTACGAATTCCAGGTGTGCTCCAAAGATTGGCTTGCACTTATTTTGTTGTTGCGACACTAGAACTGTTCTTTGCCAAACCTGTGCCTGAGAACAGTACTCTGGTCAGTGAATGGTTTAACACTAGTATTTTAATATAAAGTGAAAAGAGTATTGGCTTTTCCTAATTCAAAATATTTAATTAAAACTCTCTGCTTCAATATGAAATTTAGAAAAACAAAAATAGAATTTATCAAATGTATCAAACACAAATATCAGTTCTCTCCCTTGCTTCAGTAGTTGATTTATCCCAATATCTATGGAGATTCTCAGTCATCCAGGTCATGATTGTCCCAAAGGTGTTTTTTCAAAAGGCAATTGGATTTTCTTTGTTTTTCCTTGAAGACTTCTCATTAAAGAAGCTTCTTCAATTATGACTGAATGGTGGAGAATGGAAGGATTTATATTCCTTGTAGTCATCTGTTTGTTAGCATTCTCTCTGAGAATCATTGAGGCCATTTGGTGGTTTATCTGTACCCTCAAGGTCACCTGAATAGTGCAAATGGGTGTGGAACCTTCTTGGAACTGTTGAAAGAGCTGTGTTATAAATAGGAGATAGGTGGCATGGTATCCCTCCCCATCTGTTGAGGGAGGAGTGTTCAATTTTAATATAGAGGGCCTGTTTGAGTCTTTTTTCAAGCCAGCAGTCCTCTCTTTCCAGAATGTGGCCTTTGTCTTTCAAATGCAGATGGACTGTTGAAACTTATCCTGATGGGTTTGTTCTTCTGTGTTGTGCCTTGCATTTTGTTTCTTTGTCCATAACAAAGAAGAGAACAATAAAGAAAACCATGTCATTCCATATGTTGCAAGAGGAGCTGAAAAGCTCAGAAGGATTTCAACCAATATAATATACTGTACATGCATATTTTGAAACCCAAGAATACACTAAGGCAGAAGTTTGTCCACCCCAAGAATGAAACACCCAGACCCAACCTGAGTAATGTGATATATGCAGTACAATGCAGTGAGAAAGGGACAGATCTGTGCTTTGGAGAAACAAAACAAACACTTCATAAACACATGGCACAACATAGAACAAACCATCAGGACAAGATTCAACAGTCCATCTGTATTTAAAAGACAAAGGCCACTGTTTCAAAAACAGCAAAGTCTACATTCTGGACAGAGGGCATAGCTGGTCTGAAAGAGGCCATCTATATTAAAATTGAAGAGTCCTCCCTCAATGACCCCACTATCTCCTGTTTACCATACAGTTCTTTTAGCAGTTCCAAGAAGGTTCCATGCCCATTTGCACTATTCAGATGACCTTGAGAGCACAAATAAACCTTCAAGTGGCCTCAGTGAGTCTCAGAATGAGTGCCAATGACCAAATAACTTCAAGAATATAAATCCTTCCGTTCTCCAACAGTTAGAACTGAAGAAGCTTCTTGGAAGAGGAGCTAAACCTCTTCAAGGAGAAATAAAGTCCAGTTGCCTTTTGAAAAACCACCTTTGGGACAATTACTCAATAATTCACAAAATCCTGTAGGCTTCTACCTTATAAAACCTATAGAAAAATGAAACTGGTGAGTGAGAACACAGTTGTGTAAATGATGTGACTCTCACTGAACACAGAAGGCTTTATTATTGATCCTGCATTGTAATGATGGTGGCAGCAAGGAAGCAATAAGGTTTCAGAAATGATTTAGACAGAAGTACCTTTTTTCAGGATGCTTTAAAGAGCAATACATCAGAATAATTTTCAGAAAATACAAGACTTTTGTGCTGCTATTACATTCTAAGAGAGTCATCTGGTGGAGCTGCTCCTGAATTAAAGCATTCTCCAATTGGGTCCAAAAGGTGACTTCAGGCATCCTGTAGAAGCCTAGATTATTAAACCTTTCAAGGATAAAGTTGCTAATTTCTGCTTCTTATTCTTGGCATTCAATGTTTGAAATGTGTTTAGAGTATAGCATGTTTACTATCTGAACATAGTTCTCTCATCTATTTCTTAGAATAGACAAAAGAGTCAGCACTTAGCTTTAAAGCCCAAAACAGCATGGAGCCTTCTCTTCCACATTGAGTGAACTATGTAATAAGCATGCAGGTTTAAAGCACTCCTTCAAATATCTTATTAGGATAGGCAATGAACCAAAGAAAGGGCTTTGGGATTAGGTAGGCATTTCCTAATGCTTTACTGATGTACTTTACTGTTGCTAGCTGTTTTAATATTTAATACTGTTAACACTTTTTTTGTTAATGAATGTATTGCTCTTTTTATGGACTGCTCTAAAAATCAAAAATGGAAGAATGATAAAATTAAGTTATTAGATAACAAATCAGTTATCTGGCTGTGATGCTTGATCTGGACTGAGAACCACTGAAATAGCCTAAACACAATACAAGTGTATGAGCTTCTATTACAGGAGTGTCAAACTCAAGGCCTGCAAGCCGGATCAGGCCTAGATCAGGGATGCTTAGATCTGGCCCCAGGGCTGCCTGGAAACAGCGAAGGACTGGCCTGCAGTGCCTCTGCTAGCAAAGACAGAGATTGGGGAGCTCCATTGTCACTGGCAGAAGGATGCAGGAGGCCATCACAACCAACAATGGAGCCCAGGCAGACCACACATGGCTCCCTGGGCTCCGTTTTCGGTGGCAGAGGCTGCAGGAGGCTGTCACAGCTGAAAACGGACCTCGACAAGTGACGCCAAGCTACCCATGCCCACCCCCCCACTGGCCCTCCAAGGTCAAACACAACCCTGGTGCAGCCCTCAATGAAATTGAGTTTGACACCCCTGTTCTATTAGTTTTTCTTTTCCATTCTACAAAAATTGGACCATAACCAGTGTTAGTCAGTGGCTGAAGTTAACTACTGTTATGAAGACATTTAGTAGAAGAAAAATTTAGAAAGTATACAGATTGTGTTAATAGAGTGAATACCTTCAGCAAATCCAGCACTTGTATGAGTTTCCCAATGAAACCTGAATTATTTACATTTTACATTTACATTTATTTACATTTTCTTTCTGTGTTTTAATAGACTTCCTACCCTGCTCTTCAAGATATTCTTCCTTATTGGCCCCAGTGGCTTTTTATGTTGACCCTTGAAGGACTTTGGCTGTGCCTCACCTTCTTTCTGAGTGTACCTGGGTGTCCAAAGTCAGTTGAAGCTTAAATACTTTTTCTTTTTTCAATGCTATCTTTTCCAGATACCTATGGGATTTAGTATGCTGTTCTTGTTGATAACACTTCAATGTTTAACATTCAGATAATAGTTCTTTGCCATTAGTTAACTTGGGGGACAACTGACTACAATATTCTCATGAAGAAGTTTTACTAAAATCAGTTGGAGCTAGCTATTCTAGGAGTGCGATCTATCCCTAGTCTGCCTTTTTTTTTTTACAGTGATTCGCATATGGAACTCCTAATGGGCTGTGAATGTGGCTTAGATACGACACATAGTCAAGCTAAGAATTTTGTGATGAGGATCCTGTTTTTGGATTTTGATGGACAGTGGAAACAGCAGTGAGATGAAATGATGGACATTGGCCAGTTAGGGAAATTGTCTACATGTTCTGGAAGCCATTGTACAGTCTTAACAGCTTACAAAGCTGCTTTCTCTTTATATTAACACTACACAAAAAGATCTCCTGACCCTTTCAAATCAGTCTGCTCACACCCATGTTAACATATGACTCACTTTTTTTTCCCTCCTGTAGAGGCTACCTTGGACCTGGAGGTATTGGCAGTTTTGGAAATTTTCCCAACTGTACTGGTGGGGCAGCAGCTTACATTGATCATTTGCTGCTAGGAGAAAAACATATCTATCAACATCCATCTTCTAATGTGAGTTAAATATTCCAGATATCTATCAACTATTTGTAAAATGGTTCAACATGCTCAAAAGTTTTATCGCTGCTTATTAAGAACATTGGAAGGCAAAACGTGATTTTAATTTTTGTAATTCTTCAAACTTGCTGCCAGCTTTTTACTTTTTGTATTTATTCCTTGAAATCAAGTAAGTTCTTCTTGATGTATTTAAATAATATTTTCATTAGAAATACGTTATTTTTAAAAGGTAAAGAAAATACAGATTATGTGACAGAACTTTCACTCACAATTTCATTCAAACCAGGAAATCAATATTACCATTCTTTAATTTCTTGAAGTAATTTTATGATTGCATATTGCAGAAATAGTTGAGATTATTTTTCAGTAAGTTCAGTAAGTTCTGGTGCTAACAATAAGTAGAATGGCATGGCTATTTTTTCCCCATCTTCACTTAATTTTATTTTATTTAACTCAAAGTCTGTCCTATTGAACAATAATTTCAGTGAATTACTGCTATTGTTACAACAGTTATGTATTTTTAATAGCTCTAAATTTACCTTAGGTCTATTTTAAAATAAATGTAAAATAAAATAAATGTAACAAAAATTTTCCATCCAGATGTCTAGCACTAAGTGACAGCAGCCCCAGGTAATTTCCATGCAATTCTTACTTTCTAACTTGAATAGAATAACTATGCTTATGTGTTGCTCCCAGTCTCATGACATAGAAGTTCAGTGTCAGAAGAAACATCTGAACAAACATTTCTAGATCTAAAGCTCTGCATGGGACTACACAAGAGCATTCTGAAGCTTCAACTGGAGGTGTGGGCAGTCTTTGGGTCCCATAGAGTGGCTGTGTTAGACTGCTGTTCTGCAAGCTGCACTTGACTGCTGGTTTGCTTTTGGGGTATTGATTATCTATAAAATTCTGCATGGCATGAATCCAGGTTACTTGATCCATCTCAACCATGCTGGGCAGAGGACACATGCTGCAGATCCCATTGGTCAAGGAGTCTGGCTGGTGGGGTCCAGAATTAAGAGCCTTCTCTGCCATGGTGTCAGCCCTTTGGAACATGTGCCCCTGGGGTGAGATCTGCCCTCACCTTTCTTCAGTAAGAGTCTGAAGTTCTGGCTGTGTCGTTTGGCCTAGGACCTCAATGGAGGATATCACACTGGCAATGGTAATGGACTAACTAGTCCATTAATCCTACCTCCCCTGCTACACATCCTGCTTCCATTTTTTAATCATAACTTTGTAGTCTTACTCTTACTGTTTCATATACTTATATATTTACTTACTGTTAGATTTATCTTATTTATATTTATGGTTTTACCATTTTAATGTAAGCATTAAAAGTATCTCATAGTGAGAGGGACGACAAATTTCATAATTAAAAAAGTGTTGTTACAGTGCTAAAGCAAATTGTATTTAAGTTTATGTAAAATTAAAGTTTAAACATAATTTCTAATGTACCCTTTTCAATCTATAGGTGTTGTATCTTACTACAGTCCCCTTTGACCCTGAAGGAATTTTAGGAACAATAAATTCTGTTCTTATGGCATTTTTGGGACTTCAGGTATTATATTCTCTTACCCTATGTAAACAGAAAAGCTTCATCAAATGCTATATAGAAATATTATAATTCCCTATATGAGTATGAGAGGTAGGTGGTCCTCCCATTGGGATAATAACCCAAGTGTTGTTCAAATAGGTTTTTTGGAACAACGCAAGGGAATACTTATTTTAATATTTCAAACAAGTGATAGAACTTCAGAATTAATGATTTAATAATGCTTTTATTTAGACTACAATACAGAAAAAAACTTAATATAGTTAAGAAAAACTTTCCAAAATCAGATTAGATGAAGATATTAGATATCAGATTAGATGAAGTAGAACTATTTAATGCTACATTAGAGTACAATGTTTACATCATGAACTAGTTCTCAGTTTCACTATATTAGTCTGCTAAAGCCATCCTAAGCCACATTTAATGTTCTTGGTTTTCTTCAAGGGAGGAAAAATTCTTTTGCTTTATAAAGATCAGCATAAGCAAATAATTCTTCGATTTTGTGTGTGGAGTATAATAATGGTAAGTTACAAATATTGCCTTGTTTATACTATATTTATTTCTCAATTCTTTTAAAGTGTTTGTTGTTTTCTGGCAAATTTGGCTCAAAAGAGATGAATATTTCCTCAGCTACAATAAACTGAATTTCAGCTCTTTAGGGGATCACACTTAAAATGCAAATTAAAATATACAAAATTAAGGTAAGAGAACACCTGTCATCTCTAGATGGATTCAAATCACTGTGTCCCGATGGACTACATCCCAGAGTTCTGAAGGATTTGACAAATGTGATTTCAGAATCACTGAAACACAGCTTTCAAAGTTCTTGGATCACCCAGAGAACTGCCTGAAGATTGGAAAAATCTTTAAAAGGGAAAAAAACAGATCCAGAAAAATAAAGACCAATCAGCCTGACATCAATCCCTAGGAATTGATATCTGCAAACACCTAGAAGGATATAAGGTTAAAACCAGAAGCTGTGGATATAGTATACTTAGATTTCAGTACAGCATTTGATAAAGTAGACCTACTTCTTGACAAGTTAGTGGAATGTGGGATAGACAGCACCCCCAGCAGGTGAGTTTGTAACTGGTTGACAAATTGTACTTAATGTGTAGTCTTCAACAAAACTACATCCACATGAAGGGAGATCAGCAGTGAGGTACCCCAAGGTTCAATTTTTGGCCCAATACTCTGCAATATCTTGATAAATGATATAGATGAGGGAATTGAAGGGAAACTCATCAAATTTACAGACAATACAAAACTGGCAGTAATAGCCAACATCCCAGAAGAGAAGCTCAAGATAAAAAAAAAATCTTGACAGATTTGAACCCTAGGCTCTATTTAATAAAACGAAATTCAAAATAGATAAAAAGATTTTACACTAAGGTAAGAAAAAACAACTGTCTAGGAATAAACTAGGTGAAATTTGGTTTAATGCCAGTAACTGACAGGGACCTTGGAGTCCTAGTGAACAATCACTTAAATATGAGACAATAGTGTACAGCAGCAGCCAAAACCAATGCAATCCTAGGCTGCATTAATAGAGGGATAGAATCAAGATCACGTGAAGTTCTGTATTGCCTTACAAAGCTTTAGTAAGATCACATTTGGAATACTGAATCAAGTTTTGTTTGTTTGTTTGTTTTAATACTGTATCAAGTTTTGATCCCAATATAAAAAAGATGATACTCTGGAAAGAGTGCACAGAACATAAAAATTTATTAGGGGGCTGGAGGCTAAAACATACGAAGAATGGTTACAGGAATTGGGTATGTTTAGTCTAATGAAAAGGACTAGGGTGACATGGCAGCACTGTTCTAATATGTGAGGGGCTCCTATAAAAATGAGGTCAACTGTTTTTCAAAGCACCAAAAGGCGCAAGACAAGAAACAATGGTTGGAAATGAACCAAGGAGAGAAACGATCTAGAATGAGAGAAATTTCCTATCAATGAAAGCAATCAACCAATGGAATACTTTGCAGAAGTTGTGGATGTTTCACTGCAAATTTTCAAAGAGACTGGACAACCTTTGTCTGTAATACTATAGGGTCTTCTGCTCAAGCAGGGGGCTAGACTAGAAAATCTATGAGGTCCCTTCCAACTCTATAATTCTATGTTCAAGAATTGGCAAAGCAACAGTTCTGGGGTAATTCAGAGCAAATCAAATATTTATTTATTATTTATTTATTAATTCGACTTATATGCTGCCCCCTCTCTGAGGACTCGGGGCGGATTACAATTAAAATACAACAATAAATAAATTAATTTTAAAAGTTATTAAAATTAAGCCTAATTAAAATTTAAAACCCCTGATTAAATAACCCCCACCCAAGAGAATCAGCACAGCCCAGATTGTAAAAAGAGCCAAGTTTTCAAATCATGGCGGAAGGTGCGAAGATCGGGAGCCAACGAGGCTCAGCGGAAGAGATTCCACAAAGTGGATCCACCATAGAGTAGGCCCTCTCCCTGGTCAGCGCCAAGCGATATTGTGTCGCTACGCACCCCGAGAACCCCGCCTTGTGTGCCCGTACAGGGCAGTTGGCATTTGATGTTGGGAAATATGACATTAAATAGGAGTTTGTCAGGAGCTGAGCAGTAGGAAAACAAGCTGAGGAAGACTTAAAGAACAAAGGAGAACAATCGGTGAAACTATGTTCTGACGATTATGTCAGTGAAAAAAAATCTTAGAAACTGTTGTTTGGAAGAGGTATGTATTGAAAGCTCCTGATTGCATATTGCAAATTATTGAATGATTGCTTATTGAGACTAGGAATATAAAGACAGTTTTCTAGAGAATGAACTAATAAACAGAACATTCTGTAAGTCCGGCATTTATTTCATCTAAAATATCTGGGTTTTTTTTAGGGTGTCATTTCTATGGTGTTGACAAAATGCTCAAAAGATGAAGGCTTCATTCCAATTAACAAAAATTTATGGTGAGGAACATATGGAGTCATTTTATTATATAAACTGATTATTTGATAGATAAATCTTAGAATACTTTTTGACATTCCTGCAGGTCAATTTCATACGTGACAACACTGAGCAGCTTCGCCTTTATACTTCTGCTGTTGATATACTATCTTATAGATGTTAAGAAGGTATGGTCAGGTGCTCCATTTTTCTATCCAGGCGAGTATGCTTAAAAAGAAAATATTTTATTTAACTTTTTTCAGATTAAAAATCTAGGTGGCTATGAAGATCTTGGTAGATTTTCTTTGTCTGTTGATTCATACTTGGCAGTTTCTATCTAGTAGTTTTACACTGGTTTATATTATTCTAGCTGCCTCACCAGATGCATTGTTCAATTTCTATAGCACTGAATTATTTTGCTAACAAGTAGACTAAATTTCCTGCAATCATGACATATGCCATCACCAACTTATGACTGAATTAATGATTCCCTGCAATATGGGTGAAATAGCTGCTGGAATGGTATGGCTTGATTATTATGTAGGAACATCTTGGAATAAAGTTTAATTTGGATTAATTATAAAAGAAACTTGAGTAGCTTTAGGGACAACTGAAAATAATGGTGGCATAATCTGTGCGATTGATAATCAGAAATGTTCAGAAATCATTTAGAATTTTTTTTTATTCCATTGTGATATTATCTTTGTAGCTTATAGGATTTTTTTACTTCCATAATCCTCTTAATGATTATTGCAAATTGATATAGACCTGGTTGTTTGACCAAATCGGGCTGTGATTACCTCACCTGGGCCATGGGATAATTTTAAGTATTTTAATTTGGTTTTATTGGGCTTAAATTGTTTAATTCTTTTTTAAATAATTATTGTATTGTATGTTTTAATTGTGAGCCGCCCCGAGTCTTCG
Organism: Naja naja; assembly: GCA_009733165.1. NCBI lineage: Eukaryota > Metazoa > Chordata > Lepidosauria > Squamata > Elapidae > Naja > Naja naja. The sequence goes on from CM019155.1 coordinate 90,681,151, forward strand.
GAGATGGGGTGGCATATAAGTCCAATAAAATAAAATAAATAAAATAAATATATGGATCATTATTTGTGCTTTATAAAAGTTTTCAAGTTATTTAGAAGCCATGGAAGAGGACTGAAAGTGAAGCTGGAGACTCCAGGGTAGGGTAGGTGGGATGGGGTGGCAGTGGGTCATTTGAGAATCTCTTGGCATTCAGGGACTGTGCTCCACAAGTTTCTGGTTATGAGACTGTTTCTGAAGCTGGGCTGATGGGATCAATTGGGATTGTTGCTATTATACCAGGATCCCTGCTGCATGACATTCTCCCTGCCTGAGCTGCTGGAGGCCATTTTGAGGCAGGCTGTGGAGTTCCACCAGACTTAAGGTTCTGAAAGACTTCAACCTGCCATTCCTAGATTTGGCATCTGAAGCGGCCCAGGAGTTCATGGTCATCATGGTGGCTATAGGCCTATCAGAGATCATCTAAGACCTAAGTTGAGACAGTAGTTAAACATATGATCTTCTTGTCAGAGCAACATGATCTGGTGGAGAATATAACATTGTCCCGTTATGGTCAGATCACACCCTGGTAACGTTGAGATCTCTTATGCAGCCACACACACACCATGCAGGGAGGCCAGACCCATTTGAGTGGTCTATTTTCAAAAACTGATGGACCAGAATGTGTTCAAGGGAACGGGGGAACATTCTAGGGAATTTGCTGCACAACCTAGCCAAAGCCTTGGTAACAGCCTGGAATCAATGTCCCAAAGGTGCTTTTTCAGGAGGCAACTGGACTTTCTTGTTTTTTTCTTTTGAAGATGTTTCTATTCTCATCCAAGAAGCTTCTTCAGCTCTGACAGGATAGTGGGGAATGGATTTATATTTCTTGCAGACAGCTAGTAATCTGGACCCTTTTGTCCGTCTGCAAGGAATATAAATCCTTCCATTCCCCACTATCCTGTCAGAACTGAAGAAGCTTCTTGGATGAGAAGCGAACGTCTTCAAAAGAAAAAACAAGGAAGTCCAGTTGCCTCCTGAAAAAGCACCTTTGGGACAACCATAACATGGATGCTGAGAACCCCTGCAGACATCCTGGAATCAAAGGACATCCAGGACTGCACCTATGTGGCCTCTCAATCCATTTCTCCCAATTTTCCACGAGGTTCATGGAGGAACTGCAGTTTCTGGAAAGAATTAAGAGACGCCTAGAATACACTGGAGGAAAATGAAGGGTGAATCTGACTTATAGCTGCTTTATGGTTTATCTTGTGGCACTAAAAGCAGAGAAACAGCAGTATTTCTACACCTGAACAGCATTTGCAATGTCCCCCGTTGGTCCTGTTTTGTATCACCCAGTCTCTCCTGGGTAGGAGGGCTTAGAATCTTAGATGATTATCTTTAAGGTCAAACAGAGGAATTTGTTCAACCTCTGATGGACAAAATCACTTGGATTTGTTCTCAGTTGGAACCTATGCATGGTGTAAGTCATATGAGCTGCCCAAGGAAAGGTCTTGCCCGGTTATCTGGGAACAGTTTAATCCTGCTGGACATGATGAAATAGATAGGATTAACCACCTGTCAATTAGATTCTTCTCCATCCTGATTGGTGAACGCCTCCAGTGGTGACTGCCAGGTGGATTCAAGCAATAATACATTCTTCTTACAAGAGGGGAAGTTTCTGGGGGCTTCAAAGAGGGCCTGGATTACCCTCTCCTTAAAAACTATCACTTGATCTTATCTATCTGGACAGTTTTTGTTCAGTTTCCCATTTTTCCTTTCTTGGAAAGATAGTAGAAGAGGTGGTTGCTTGGCAGCTTCAGAGGTTCCTGAATTATTTTGACACCTTCCTATCACAATTTAGGCCTAGTTATAGAACAAAAACAACACTGGCCACAGTTGTTGATCTCTAGCAAGAGCAAGATGAAAGTTGGGCAACCATTCTTTCACTCTTGACCTTTCTGCAGCTTTCAACCCTATCCCTTTGGGCCAGCTATGGGGTTTGTGGCTGGGCAGCACAGTCTTGTGCTGGTTTTGCTCCTTTCTCTAAGGCCAGCCCCAACTGGTGTTAATAGAAAGAGATCAAGTCCATGATCACTTCTTTGTAATATGCTGCAAGACTCTGCACTTTCTCCATCCTTTTTAACATGTATATAAAGTCACTGGATAAGATCATTCACCATCATGGGTGGAGGTATCATCAGTATGCTGATGATACTCAACTTTATATCTCCATCTCTGGTGATCAAGTGATGCTATCACTGATATCTTGTCATGCCTAGAGGCTGTGTAAGGACTTGGATAGGGGACAATAGTCTTCAGCCAAAAGCTGGCAAGGTCAAATGGTTTTAGATGCATGGAGCTTCAAGGTGTGAGACTTTAACAGCTTTAGTCCTGGATGGGGTTACAAAATCCAACTGCAACTTGCGGGTTCTCCTGCCTCACAACTCCTCAAAGAGTAGGTGGCAAGAGCCTTTGCATTTTCTGTTATGTACCAGTTATGGTCTTTCCTGGATCAAGAGTCCCTGTTTTTAATCACTCAAGCCCTGGTCATTTCATATGTAGATTACTGTGGTTCCAGGGACTCCCTAGGGTGGCCCATGTACACACCATGTTGCTCCTGAGTGAAATTCAGGATGATGGTTATTATCTTTAAAGCTCTTCATGGCATGGGTCCAGGTTACTTAAGGAACCATCTCACTTCAATTGGACTGTCCTGTCCTACCTATCCCAACAAAGGGAGAATGCTATGGGGCCCATCAGATAGGGAATTTCAGGTGACAAAGTCCAGAAGAGTCTTCTCTGCTGTGGCTCCTGCCCTTTGGAACATCTTATCCAGATGTAAGATTGACTCCCAACCTTCCAAAAGGGCATGGTTCTGCCAGGAGGCTTGGGATCCCAACAAGGGAATATATAATGCATGTGGTTGAAGAGAAAATCTTGTCTCCCTGCACACATTGCTCCCTCCTTTCCATCTTTTAACTGTACCTTTACTTTGGATTGTAATTCTATTTTTATTCTTAGAAATAACTGATCTTTCATGGTCATTGCTTTTAATGTTATAAGCTGCCCAGAGCTGCTTCGAAGCAAGATGGGTGGCAAACAAATTTAACTAACAAACACACACACGCTGTAATGCATTACTACTTTTCTGATGGTATTTTTTATTTCTTTACAGGTATGAACTCCATTCTTGTTTATATAGGACATGAAATATTTGAAGACTATTTTCCTTTTAAATGGAAGCTGCATGATACACAATCACACAGTGAACATTTGACTCAGGATCTAATTGCTACATCTTTATGGGTTATCATATCATACATACTCTACCGGAAAAGGATATTTTGGAAGATATAATTCAACTTAGTACAAATAAAAAAGGATGGACTATGAGAATATCGTATTCCTCCCATCATAATTTTTACCCCAAGAGTTCTGTATTTGGTTTACATTCCAGATTATTTTGAACTGAAATCTGTGTTTTAAGGGCTTGTTGGTCTTCCATTTAGTAAAACAAGACTTTATTCAAACTGCATTTTCTACATTATTCAATTTCTCAATAAACATATCGAATGCTTTCCAATAATGATATTTTCTAAAGACTTTGTGGGACACAACTATTCAGAAATTTGTCCCATAAAAATCACATAGAGTAGTATTTGGGACTATGCAGGCTCAGGAAGACTCTGTTCATTTGATTGTGCCACAATTCCTTACGAAAACCATTCAGGATTGTAGAATGGAATGAACAACAGTACTCTTCAGTGTCCTTCATAGCTTCAGTTCAGCTCTGCTATTTGTTTTGTAAAACTAGGATGCTCTTAAGCAATAGCCAAGTCTGCTTACAAATGACTTGTATCTACCTCTAACCTGCCTGCTTGATGATATCAGGCAGAACACTTGACCACGATGATCTCCAGCAAAACATCGTGATGAATATCTGTATCTGCTTTACATGACTTATGAATATAACTGTAATGGAATTATGGATTTCTATTACTTACCCACAATCTTAAATCCAATCTTGGGTCTAAACTAGATTTTTTTTAATGAAAACATGATTTTAATTAACTTTGAAAACTTTTATTTAGAATGCCAAAATCAAAGGTTTAAGTCATGAAGTTTGGCTATACTTTTCCAGCAACTTTGCTTCAGCAGCTAAGGATAGCTGACTAGCCCCAATGGAATGATAATGATTTTCCTCCTCATTTGCTTTTCAGCTCCAAAGAAGGAGCTCAAATGCTGTCTACTCAGCTCAATGTTTGAAGAAGCAAAATCTTCTCATTCATACAGAATCGATGCAATACCGTCATCAAGTTTTCCCCGCAGCGTGATACTTGACGCTCCATTGCCAGACGGAAATCTTCCTTCACACCTTTGGTGATTCCTCTGGTGATTGTGTGATGTCTGCAATTATAATGGTACAAAAAAAAATTAAAGACCATGGAGCTATATCTTGTGAAATGAAAACTGCATAGTATTTGTTGTAGAACATTCCAGTTAATATTTTAAAATATTTACAGACTGAGAATGTTCTGTGATAAGTATCATATATGTATCATAAGATTTTATGTAAAATCTCCAAATGATTTTAAAGGTATGGAAACACACCCTAGAATCTTAAGTTCTGAAATGTCTGGATCTCCTTAATGGAGTGTATTAAAGTATCCATGCTAAAGACAATTGTATTCAGGTTTAAATTTGGTCACAAGAATATTTTTATGATGCAAGTTAAAAGAGTAATGGAACTAATACTGTATTTCATTTTTAGCATAAATTACCAAAATAGAATAAAAGCAGATCAATATATATGTAGTAATATAACTGTAAAGTTCCAGAGAGGATATCACTAATCCCTGCCCAAACACACTGCATAACTCTCTCCACCAGAAATTAAATAATTTATGACCTAACAAGAATCAACAGTACCATTTACTGTTAAATTACAAGTAGTCTTCAACTTATGACCAGAATTTGGTTGCTGAGTGATGCGGTTATTAAGTCATTCCAGGACCATTTTAGCATGGTTGTTAACTGAATCTGGCTATTGATTTTCCTTTTTGAAAGCAACAACTTGGGAAGGCCACAACTCGTGACCACATGACTAGAATACTGCAACTGTTGTAAATGAGCTGGTTACCAAGCACCCAAACTGCAATCATATGACCACGCAGTTAGTACAAATGTAACTTCAAGGACAAGTCATACCTCACTTTTCAGCATCATCATAACTCTGAATTGCCATTAAATGATTGGTTGTAAGTCAAGGATTACCAATACAATTATAAGTTTCCACTATAACCACTACTGTAGCACCAAGAGCTACGGAAATGAGTCATGAAATTATGCCATTTTATAATGGGCATTCTAAACATTTTAGTTTCTCCAGGATCTTTGCTTTTTCCTCCTATTGCAATGATTTTGCACTCAGCTATTACCTATGAATTCTCAAGCAATTTGAAAGGGTAAGAGTTAACCATGTTGCAAACACATACACCCAATTTTCTTAATGCATAAATGTACATTTTCTTATGTACATAAAAAACTATTGAGAGATCAGAAACTGCTGCATATCCACCATGGACTACTACAGCGCATTTCTGTGTTACACAATCTCTAACTATTGGTGGAGAATTCAAAATAAAAGTGGGCAAAAAAGAGGGAGGCAAGGGTAGAAATGAATTGCAAGTTTTTAATCTTCCAAAATTGTTTTACAACGATTATGTCTATTTTATCTAAAAAACCCTATTATACAATATCATGAATTAGCTGAGGCTAATTGTCAAAAAAAATAAAAATGCACAATTTGACCTCAATTCTATGAAAAAAAATACATTTTATTTCTTAAACCGCATATTCAATAAGGCTGTATTTGGTTGATTTTAAACGAGACTTCACATCATTTATATGCTTTTTCATTGCCTCTATCTTGCCCATATAGTGTTTTAACAGAAGGCTAATTTCTTGTTGAAGAAACAACTTGCTGAAACCGCAAACCAGAAATCAGATTATATATATATTTCCAGGATTACTAGCAAAACTGCATAGATCAATTTTCTTCCACTGCTAATAGTCAAATTTTCTTCTGAAGAGGCAAAGAAAATAGGAACAAGCAATGTACTGAAAGGAAAGAATATGAACAAGGCTATGAAAATCCTTGCCAGTCTTAACAAATTAGATTCAATTTTTAGTTACATTAAAAAAGGATGGTCTAGTTTGTCCAGAAAAAAATAGAACATCATTTTATTAAATAGAGATCCACTTAAAGTTTAACATACATGGGCCAGTAACTTATGAAAAAATAACAAATGTTAACAATAATAAAACAATTTGCCAAATGATGTAGGCACAAATGAAGAACGAAAGCATGGAATTAACAAAGGTCTGATAACCATGACCAGTACAACATATTGACGAAAAGACAGCACACTATGAGCAGGGATGTCCTCCTGCTTTGTACCTGTCAGCAGTCTGCATGCTGGGCTGTAGTACAGGTATGAATTCCTGCTGCAGTAACCCCAGCGGAGGGCTAGAAGTCCTTTAAAAAACAGCAAACAGCAGCATTCAAACACACACCAACTTCCCCCTGTGCTACAAAATCAATTCTCCAGTAACATATGCATTAACAGGAGGATTACAAACCAAAAGTCTAAATCCTAGTACAGGCATCCAATTGATTTTTTTTTATTAGAGATAATAAAACAGAAAAAAGCTTCACAAGCCTAGGCATTCCAAAAAGAATTCAAGAAGTTAGCTGAGGATTTAAATCCTGTTGGCATAAATAATGCCTTTACTAAGAAAGACAAAATATGGTAAGCAATCCTTGGATGATGTGTAAAATTTCAGTTGAAGAAGCCCGGCAAATGTTCACCCATGTTGAAGAGAATATAAGATATCCCCTGAAACACACATGCCCTGATTCTCTATCTCTTTCAAATGGAAGAATGTTACTGTTAGACTAGGCTACCAATGTAACAGATAATAAATCAATCCACCTCTTTCTTTTACAAAATAGAAAGGGCTACTTTGCATCAAGTATGCTATATGTTTTCTTGCCCCAGGCACACCTAGGGAAACTGCACCTTCTATAATGCTTTCCCCAATTTTTTTTAGTAATTTTGTGAAAGAAAATTTCAAAAGAAAACATATCAACAGCAAAACCAAGATATTTTGAAAGAGAAAAGAAAACGTAACACTTCAACAGCAATAGCACTTAGATTTATATACTGCCATGTAGTGCCTCACAGCAGTCTCTGGACAGTTTGCAATTTCAGCATATTGCCCCTAATAATTTGAGTCCTCATTTTAACGACGTTAGAAGGATAGAAGACTGAGTCAACCTTGAGCGCCATCAGAATTGAACTTCAGGTGTGGGCAGTTTGCCTGCAATACTGCATTCTAACCACTCCACCACCACAGCTTGACCCTGAATACACATTCCAGAACTGACTTACACTATAAATGCTTCCAAACAGAAATTTAGCAGTAAATTAAGACATGAAATACATTCTTTTTTTAGTAATAGCTGCAAGTTAATGTCACTTGAAGTTTGTTATTATTCATATATACTACAGGAAATACATATTGTAATTTTTGCCTTCTCCAGTATTTTATTATTTTTCCAGCATTTTTCTTAATTGCTGTTGTATAATGAAAAGCTGCAATAATTTCATAGATATTGATGCTTTAGATATGATTTGCCCCGCCCCCATTAGCCAAAACGGCAGTTAACAGATTTGCTTCATATATTATTAAAAAAATAAGAAAACAAAAATTGTATCTCTTTTATATTAGCATTTGAGAAGCCCTGTTGGAAGTTATACAAGTTCAAAACCTTTTAACAGATTTCTATTGAATCTAATATTCATTGCCAACCTAGAAAATGAAATATCTTAATATGCTGATACACAAACCAGTCGGCTTTTTTTTAATAATAAAAAATCAAATTTAAATTGGTTAAGTTTATCAAATTTTCTTTCTAATTCAATGCAAACATGACAAAATCTATTAATTCCTTATAAAAATAATTATTACAAAATACCATATTAACTATATCATAGCACAAATGCAGGAAAGGCTAGCAAGGGAGTACTATCACTATAATACCTTCAGTTTTTCCCATTCAACCTAATCCGATTCTCAGACATTGCCTGGACAAGTCACTGCAGTTTTCTTGGGAAGGTTTTTCAGAAGTGGTTTGCTATTTCCTCCCTCTTAGGGCTGAGAAAAAGTGACAACTGGCTTTGTAGCTATGGCAGGACTAACTCTAAAGTCTCCCAGTTTCTAGCCTGGTGCTTTAACCACTACAACAACTTGGTTCTCTAACATATTTACTAAAAATTTCCAGGAAATTTCCAAGAAAACCATCCCAAAGAGATGGTGACAGAGAAAAGCACATCCTGTCGATCCCGAGGACTCGCAAAGTCCCGGTAGATCCAGGAGAAGCTCTTTTTTCCAGCGGCAAAGAGGCAGCCATTGAAGCTGCTGAAGCTGGGACAGCTCCAGACGGAAGAGGATAGAAGAGAAAGTGTGTCAGTTTGGTGAGATGATTTTTTAAAAATTTTATTATTTGAGAGAACAAAAAAAAAAATTGTAAAAATTGAAGACAGAAGAGGCTAAGTGACGATTTTAAACAGGAAGTCAAACTTAGTGGGTTTTTTTATTATTTTATTGCTGGATTTCTTATGTATGCTTTTTAACTTTAAAACTGGACCGGTCTTTTTTCCCTTTTTCTTTTTTGCTTTTATAATATTTTATGTTAGAGATCTTTTTCTTAGTTTTCTTTTAAGTTTTTAATTAATTTTTGCTCTTTAAAATACTTTTAACTCTTTTGTGTTAGATAACGGGAGGGGGTGGGGGGATGAAAGTAGAGGAAAATAAGTAACACTGCCACCCAGAAGCTTGGAAGCATTGTTTTCTTTCACTTTCTGAAGACTAGATAAAGCTGAGAAAGCGCTGAGTCTTTTCTTCAAGGGCTTTGAGCCTGTTTGTTAAGATAGAGGGAAGAGCATGGAAGAATGTTATTTATTACAGGTGCCCTTCTGGGTTACTATCAGCGGCTGGAGTCTGGTGTTGAAAGAAAATTTGGAACTCAAAGAAAGAAGATTATAAGATCCTTGGGAAGAGAGTTATAAAATCTGTTTGGAACTTAACAAAAAAGCCTTGGACATTATACAGATGCAGTGTGTTTTTTTTCCTTTTCTTTCTGATAGAAAGTTGGCTTTCCTTCTTTGTGCTTATTCTCTACTTACACCACCACCACCACCCCGTTACATATTTTTGGTGGACAACTGTGATTTTGGCTTTTTGGAAATCTTTTTTTTTTATTTTTATTTTTTCTTATTATTATTTTCTTTTTTAAGGAAATAGATTTTTTTTCTCCTTTCTTCCTTTTTTTTCCATCTCCTTTTTTATATTGGATCTACTTGTGGCTTTTTCTTTTTTGTACTTCAGAAACTGTTTATGGTATTGTCTGGCCCATTCCACTCCGATTAATTGGATTAAGGAGTAGAAGAACCTGAATAATTTTATTCTCTTTTCTTTTTATAGTGATTGTTCTGACAATTTTTCTTTTTCTTTTTTGGTTTCTCACTAATTAATCAATTGATTGGATTAAGGTATACAAGAACCTGAAGAATTTTCTTTTTTACTTTGTTCTTTTTTTTTTTACTTGGAATTACATTTGTTCAATATATGAGTGGATTAAGGTGTAGAAGAACCTGAGATTTTGTATTGTTTGAAATCTTACAATTATTGTGAAATGAGCAGGAAAATAACAGTGGCATCTGGAGGACAACAATCAATACAGACAATGTTGCAACAAGAAAAAGAACAGGAAAAGGTGACGTTGCAGATGATTATGCAAGGAATTCAAAACATACAAGCAAGAACAGAGAATATTGAAAAGAGAACAGAGAACAGAGAACAAAGAACAGAGAATATTGAACAAAGAACAGGAAAAACAGATGAAAAGGTTGAGAATATTCATCAAATGATGATGAAATACGAGGACAGATTCCAAAAAATTGAAGAAGATAAACAAAGAGACAAGAAGATTGGAGATATTCATTGTAGATTAAGTGTGATCGAACAAGGTAAGACTGGAATGTTGGGATGGGAGATCGATAGATCAGAATTTTATCTTAGATTTCAAAATATAGAGAAAGAAAAGGGAGAAAACTTGGCAGAAATAATGACAGAAATTTTGGCTGAGGCATTGGAAATAACTAAAGAGAAGATGATGGATGGAATAGATGAGGTATTCCCAGTTTTTACAAGATATGCAATAAGAAATAAATTGCAGAGAAGTTCACATCAGATTTACGAAGAAAGCTACTAAAACGCAAATACTACAGATGGCAAGAGAGAAAACACTGAAATATAAAGACAAGGAGATTGTGGTCCTGAAACAAGGACCCAGAAGAGTGAGAGAGATGAGAAGAGAATATCAATTTTTGACCAAAATACTATTTTAAAAAGGCATGAATTACAGATGGCTGATACCAGAAGGCCTGATGTTTACATGGCAAGAACAAAGACACAGAATAGATTCAATTGAGAAAGCAGAATTATTTTATGCAGAATATTTTAGAGGGAAAGAGGAGGACACGGAAAGAGAAGTGTTATTAATTGAATTTCAAGAGGAATGTCAAGCAGCGACTGGAAAAGAAGAAGGTGCAATAAGCGGGAAGGTGGAAATTAGAGAACAATGAGAACTCAGATCTATCAAAGGAAACATTATGACTTGAATTCCAAACAATTACTATATAATGGAAGAATATATCATTCTTTCATAGTTCTATGGGGTGGACATTAGTAGCTGTAATAGAAGGATTAGCCACTGAAACTATTAGGCAGGATTGAGTCAGTTTTATTTGTATACCACAATAATGCAACACAGCTGCTAATCTGATAATTAAAATTCACTGACTTTAAAAAATACTAATTTAACTGGGAAAAATAAAATGAAGACTTGGTGTCTTAAGAATGTATTTTCAGTAAGAAAGTGCTTCAGAAAAAGTTTTGTGAAATTAACTCCCCTATCCCTGGGAACAGAATGGTACTAGGGATTATCTTGTAATTGTGCAAAATACAAAACTCTTTCCCTACAGGCAGAACATTTGGCTGCTATTATCTTCTCAACCAGTAGCATGTGTTAAGTCATAGGTAAACTGGGCATAAGATTAAACCCCTGAAACCTCTAAAATTTACCTCAAATAACAAATTAAAAATGACTGTAAATGTTTTTGGATAAAATAAGTTTTTATAACCATAGTGAAATCCAGGTTATTTGATAATGTTCACCCAAATATTGAGAACTAATGTTCTAATAAACATGATGGATGCAATAAAAACATGTTATAAGGAAGTTTACTTTTGGGGGGTTACTATTTGGAATAACTGAGAATCTAATGTGCATAAAAGATAAAAAATGGTCTGAAATATCTTTTTTTTTTAAAAAAGAAACTTTTTGGTAATAGCTGATAGAACTCAATATTTGAACTTAGGGCCTTAGTGGATATGAATGGCAGCATGAACCCAAGTTAACAGATAAGAGTTTCAGAAATATCAGGATCTCTCATATCCATAAAAATAAGAGTAAGTCTCAGTAAATTAAACCAGAATATCATCATTATTTTCCTTGTGGATTTCTCACTTTACATAATATATGTCAGAGAAATTAATAATGTAGCAAGCCTAGTGGGCACTGCTTAATCACCTCTTCAGTTTTCTTTTTGCAGCCTGAATGTCTTTTTTGTACTTTCCTTTGCTTGTAGTCTATGCCACAATAAACTTTAGTTAATTATAAAAAATAATCTATGAACATGTCCTTGCACTATGAAGAAAATAGTTCAAACTGTGAGGAACAAGATTCTCTCGTCTAATGACACTAAGATTGAGCTATTTGGCCTCAATTCTAAACATTATGTCTGGAGAAAACCAGGCACCACTCATCATCTACCGAACATCATCCCAACAGTGAAGCATGGTGGTGGCAGCATCATGGTGGTGGTGGAGGGTGTTTTTCAGCAGCAGGGACTAGGAGACTGGTCAGAATTGAGGGAAAGCTGAATGGAGCAAAGTAGAGTGATATCCGTCATGAAAACCTGTTACACAGTGCTCCAGACCTCAGATTGGGCCAAAGGTTCATTTTCCAACATGACAACGATCATGAGCATAGAGCAAGATAAACACAGGAGTAGTTTAGAGACAACTCTGTGAATGTCCTAGAAAGGCCAATCAAGTCAGTGTGCACTAACTGCAATACACTGTTTCTTTGCCTTGAGCTTTTATTATTCACAGGATACACTCTGGACTTTGATTCCTTACAAACAGCACAATCTAAGTACATCTTGCATTGCTTTAGTTTAAGTCCCTCAGCTAGGTCTGGCATCTTCTGCAATACTCTAAAACTTGCATACCCCAATCTCCTGTGCAACAAATGTACAGAGTAGACATGTATAGGAGTGTTCATAAGTGTTCAAGCACAACTATGCTCCTGTCTTCCTAGAATGTACAAACCATCCTTCTTAGCCCCTCGTGCATGAATTCTTCCACCTTTCCTGATCGAGTACTGTCCTTCTGCAAACAGTATTTTATACCCTTGACTGTCTAACCTGGAAACACTCAACAGATTATGATCTAGGTCAGGGACATATAGGACATTGTCTAATGTTTCTCCTATCTCAGGTACATAGACATTACCTTCCCCTTTAACAGCAGTTTGTTGACCATTGGCCAAAGTAACAAATGTCTGCTTAGCTGGTCTCAAGCCAGAAAATGTTTGTGGGTTATTAGCAATATGCTGACTCGCCCCACTGTCCAACACCCAAGTATTCCTGGTGCTTTCAAACGCTGTTGATGCCAGGGAAAATGACAATGAAGAACAACTCTTCATGTGTTGTGTAGCCCTACACTCTTGTCTCACTGCTCCTCTGTTTCTCCACTCAGGGCAGCATAAACAGTCTCAGCTGCTCTGCTGGCATCCTGGGATATTGCAGATGTTGGCTTGTGCTGAGCATTATCTCCTCCCTTTCCTGGTAGCCTCTCCAGCTGTTTCTGTTCTGCTTCCAACAATCAGCCAGTCAAATATGTCATGGTTAAATCCCTTTCTTGCATGGACTCTAAGCTAGTTACAAGAACGTCCCATGAAGTGTCCAACAAACTGAGCACCACATATACCTTGTGTGCCTCAGTAAGCATCATTCCTCTCTCCTCTAATTCCAGGAATGTCTTACACATAGCCTGCAGATGTGTGGACATGCTCTCCCCGCTCCCAGCTTCAGTTGTGCTTTATTCAGTCTCTTTGTCAGCAACACTTTACTGCCCGCAGTCTCTTTAACATGCACATTATGCAAAGCCTCCCAGCACTCTTTCACAGACTGGAGACCCCTCATGTGTATCAGCTGACTGTCCTCTAAAGCCAGAATTATGCTGGCTAATGCCTTTTCATTTCTACTCCGGTCCCCATCATCCAGGACTGCTGGTGAAGTAGTAACTATTGTCCACAACTCCTTCCTTCTTTTTAAACTGTAGGAGAGATAGTTTGTCTCATTCAGCCAAGACACTGTGAAACCTCCTCCCATTATGCTGACAGAAGCCGTTGCATGTTTCTGTTACAAGCTCTAACCACTAACAAACCATAATGCACTCTGACTCCGTTGCAAGTTCTCACTGGGTTTCTCTTCTCTCTGGTTTCTCTAATCATTCTGGCCTTCTCTCTGCTCTGGACCCATAACCTGTCAGAGTATACACAGTGTGACTAGGTGAGACAATCCAGGAGCAATTATAGTACACAGTTTTGTATTTACATATAGTTTTTCCCTACAAAAGCAGACATACAGGTACTTTGTGACAGACTTTGAACAAACAGCAATCAGCAAATTACAGCACAGAAGTACACACTGAGAGAGAGAGAGAAAGAGATATGTCCTCATAGGGCCTCTCTTATATTACAGCCACTTAAAACGGCAGCATCAAATAACTCTGCTGACTCATTGCTACCATTGCATCATTGTTACAGTTTCACAGCATTACAATATTACAGCAGCTGGTCAGCTATTAAATCATTACTACCCTGACAGATATTTCACATTTCATGAGAAGTATTAGTACCGCTTTATAAAATCTTAGTAAGATCACCTCTGGAATACTGCATCCACTTTTGGTCACCACATTGTAAAAAAGATGTTGAGACTTTAGAAACAATACAGAGAAGAGCAACAAAGATGATTAGGGGCCAAGAGATTAAAACACATGAAGAACAGTGGCAGGTACTGATTATGGCTAGTTTAGATAAAAGAAGGACTAGATATGACATGATAGCAGTATTCCAATATTTGAGGGACTACCACAAAAAAAAAGTGGGGGGACGACTATTTTCCAAAGCACCAGAAGGCAAGAAAAGAAACAATGGATGGAAATTAATGAAGGAGAAAAGCAACCTAGAACTAAGGAGAAATTTCCTAACAGTGAGAACAATTAACTAGTGAAACAGCTTACCTTAAAAAGTTGTGGGTGCTCCCTCACTGGAGGCTTTTAAAAAGAGATTGGACAGCCATTTGTCTGAAATGATTGATTGATTGATTGATTCAAGCAGGGGACTGTATTAGAAGACTCCAAGGTCCCTTCCAACGCTATTATTCTGTATTTTAAAAAATCCTGTATATCATCCCTAGTCCCTTTAAGGTTTTGGAAAGTAGTACTAATACTTCACATGACTTTGATTATATCCCTTGATTATATATAATTATATATAATTATATTAATAATGCCACCTAAGATTGCATTGGCTTTTTTTGGCTGCTACGATACACGGTTTGTTTATATTTAAGCAACTGTTCATTTGGATTCCCAAGAATCCTCTCAGTTACTGGCACTGAGGCAAGTTTAACCTAGTCACTCCTGTACAGTTAAGTTTTTCTTGCCCAAGTGTAAAATTTTACTTTTATCTTTTACTGAATTTCACTTTTTTAGATAGGCCCCAGTTCAAGTCTGCTAAAATCGTTTGATTCTTGAGCCTATCTTCTGAGGTGTTGGTATTCCTACCAGTTTAGTGTCATCTGAAAATTTGATTAATTCCCCTTCTATTCTCTCATCTAGAGTGTTTATGAAGATCTTATATAGTACTGGGCCTAAAACTGATAAAATGCAACACAATACAGTAGTACAATACTATATGACCAAATCA
The DNA here is from genome assembly GCA_009733165.1 of Naja naja. NCBI lineage: Eukaryota > Metazoa > Chordata > Lepidosauria > Squamata > Elapidae > Naja > Naja naja. The sequence goes on from CM019155.1 coordinate 90,696,320, forward strand.
TAACCAAAGTCATTACAATATTTTAAAAAGTTAAGAATAAAAAATATAATATATAATATAAAATATCCCTTTCTCAGTAATTTGTGGAAAGAGCATTTGATTTCCATAACAATAGTTATTTTACAGGATCCATATGTAAGTTACTGGCTCCCCAGACCAGATGGCAAAGCCTTTCCTTCACTCTTCTAGAAGGCCAACAAAGTCAGGGCCAATTCAATTTAAGAAAGAATGATATTCCAGTTGGCAGGTATCAAGGTAGAAAAGGTTCTCCTCCTGAGTCACATCAGATGACATTCCTTTATGGGCAGCAACCTTCAATCTTTTTTCCACCAGACCTCATGGGTAGATATGATGGATAAGAGGCAATCCTATAAATAATGCAGCCCTACGCCATGTAGGACTTAATAGATCATTACCAGTACCTTCAATTAAACCCAGAAAGAAACTAATAACAAATGTACTTTTGAGATGTGAACCTCCATTAAAGCTGGAGTCCTGTATGAATTTTTCAGTTCATTTAACCTCGTTATTGAGTCAACATCTTTTTGTGGAGGGAAAATATTTTGATCACACTTTGAAAATCAAGTCGGAATCCGGCTGATTCTCTGCTACCATAAGCATTCAACAGTTTATTTTATTTAAATTTAATGGGCACACAACTCCAGTAGATTCAATGTATAAAACTAAAAAAAAAACTAAAAACAATTAAAATGTTAAATCTGAGAGCCAGATGAAAATAATCTAATAAAAAGCAAGATCAACAAGACAAAAGAGGAATCATTGGATGAATAATAAACATCTACCTCCAATCTGAGACCAAAGCAGGTTTTCAAAGTTTTCTGAAACCCTAGAAGAGAGGGCACCATCCTTATGGTGGGGGAAAGCTGTTCCAAAATGTGGGAGCTGCATCAGAGAAGATATGCTTCCTAGGTCCCACAAGATGGCAATGTTTAGAAGAGAAGACCTGAAGTGAATGTACTGAGCAGGCAAAAACCATTGGAAACAAGCAGTCTGTCAGGTATCCAGGCCCTGTGCTATGCAAGTCTTTAAAAATAATAACCAACATCATGAATTAAATTGCAGCTCAATGGAATACAAACAAGAGCACAGCAAAGAGAGATTTATCAAGAGAAACTGCTTAGAAGCCAAAACACTTATCACTGTTTCATTATTCCAAAATATCGCAGTTCATATAAAACAGATTTGTCAAACCTGTATACCTCTGAATTGTCAAAATAATATTCTCTTTGTGTGTTTTAATTTTACAGTTTAAGGAAACAAAATTGGAAAAACATATTATCCTGAAATATTTATAATGTGCTATTGATCCGATTATGAATTCATCATGTTAGAACTTTCATCTGAGAATCCTATATATCTATCATTTTTAATTATTTATTTATAAATTTTCTTCATCACATTAATCCAATATATGTCAAAATTACAAAATTACATGAAATAGATTAGCTATTTTTACAGTCGAAGTGAGATACTGTATTTAATGCCACATCATTTTTACTATGGCTAAAAAGCTTACACAACTAAAAAAAATATTTTTCCACATAGCACCTCTCTGAATATCTAAGATATACTCAGAAACAAGCCTAACATTTATTTGAATGTTTCATAAATATGTTTTATAAATAAGTTAAAATATGTTTTAGTATCAGTTTAGGCTTAACAAATAAGTTAGAGTAAGTTCACAAACTTTTTAAATTGGGAAAAATATTTTCTTACTTTATTAACATTCCCTGATTTGGTAATAATTCCAAATGAATTTTTCCTCCTTCTTGTGTCCTTAAATAGGCAAATTCTTCCAGCATATCAATATCTAAAACAAATGTTCAGGTCCAAAAGAAATTATATTTGAAAACAGAGACATTACTATCTCCCGTTATCTCATTCAGCTACCCTGTTCTAATTTTATTCCTCATTGCTGATGTCTTTAACATTTTTATCTTTATTTTCTTTGCAAACAAAACATGACGTATCTATTAGTTTACTGTAATATCCTAATTTAACTATTTAGCTGTAATTTGGTCAGAATTTTATCCTTGCAACAGACTAATGCAACTATCCTTCATTTGTTCATCTAGAGATAAACCTCCTTGAGTTCCAAAGGATGTACTTAGGAACATAAATGATTATACATGGGACTCTTGTACAAAGATTCTTAGTATCAGATAAGGCAAACCATGTCTTAAAGTATATGCTTGTTCTTTCTATAAATTAACAAAAAGGTTCAAGCATCATTCATAATGGTTTATTTTAATCCTGTTTCCTGAGTAAACAAAACTGGCCAGGTTCACACTTAATACAAAAGCCCTAAGTTGTGGTTTACAGACCACAATGAGTTGGTTTATACAATGTTAAGTCAAACCAAACAAACTACATTAACCAGTCTACTACTCATTCAGTATGTTCTGTAGTCTTAGCAACATTTCTGAACCCATGTTTCTTATAGCACACACAGAATTCCATTGTCATCTTCGTTTATTTGCTTTTTACTTTTGTTTCAACTATTAAGTATAATATTCCATTAGATTTTACATTTCTTAACAATAGCTCCCACTATTAATAATTTTGAAAATATGATCTCCTTGAAGAAACTGCTTATCTTCAATACTGATCCACTGAAGACAAAGGATACTTGTAATATAGTTGAAAAAATTTTCATATTGGAAGTTTGCTTGCTGGCAGATTTTGTTAACTGCTTTCAAGAATAGGTTTTCACCTCTTGGCCACTCATGCTGTAACAACACAATCACATGACCCAATGCCATATCATCTCTGTTGTCTGCGAAAGCTTTCAGCTGTTAGGAAAAAAAATAAACCAAATAATGTAAGCAGCACCTCACAAAGAATCTTTTCACAGCCATTTGTGATTGTAGAATAAATTTGTAGGAGACTCATAAATGCTGATTGCTTCTTTGGGAAAGGAACAATAACTCAGTCACATAGCAGGATACTTCTGTGGCCTTCCAGCTGAATGTGAATTAAGTGATTCCCTTCACTATTAAAGAATATGGAAGGAAAAATGACCTTCCAATTCATGTTAATCCCAGGGGTGTCCTAACTGTCCTTGAAGTAAATCTCATTCTCCTCTCAACATTGAAGGTATAGCTGTGTGAAAAAGTCCTGCACACTTTACGATTTACGGTTTATGACATTTTTTGGATAGGCCATTGATTTTATGATATTTTATGCTAACTGCTATGCAAATAGTTATATTTAAATAAATACTGGTGGTTTTTAAGTGAAAAGCATAAGCTTTTTGCAATTTGGTGCTGTTTGGATGGGGATTGTGAATTTTCTTGCATGCTTACAATGCATGCTTACAATGACTATGAAAACAGATTAACTGATGTATACCCAATGGCATACGTGTTGCAATTATTAAGGCCAATGCTAGTGTTTTGTTAACATTTTTACAGTTTGTGGCCCTGAAAAGGACTGTTTAGGTAACCAAACATGGTTACTAATATGAAATTGGCCAGCCCTTATTGCTTATCACCATGCTCTACATGGAAAAACGTCCACATAGTTCTAAGGACCCAGTTTACATGGTAGCTTTCGTAAGTAGGATTCTGCATCCGAAGACTCCCCTGCTATACATATTTAACATTTGGAGAGTACTGCTGACACAATGTGACTTGAAAGAAGATTCAGTTTTACTTTAGTGATTACTACACACAAACATGTTGCCTGAATAACTGGACATAAGTGTTAATTGAGTCACCCGCATTCTAAGCTCCATTAAATTGTTTTGAGAATTCTAAACACTTGTTTTTCAGTATATTCCACCCTAATAACAGCCTGCAAATTTTGTAACTTCTTTAGAATAGCATACTGGGAAAAGTATGAATAATATTTTTGAATACTAAAAAAAATTCTTAGAAAAATAATGAAAGAAATCAAAGTACATTTGCCCATTATGTATGTTTGCAACTTCTCAATAATGATGCACTTACTACAAGGAACATTTATTTAGACTGATGTCTACCAAATATATAGAAATGTGTTTCTTTTTTAGAGATTGTTTAGTAATTCATTTTCCTATAAGAATGTTTGTTACTCTTCAGCATTTTAATGGAAAACTGTTTAAACTTCAATTAGGACAGTGATTTGATTACTAACAGGATAACCATGTTTAACTCTCTTAAAATTGACTCACAGCTCATTTGATATCAGTGATGATTTCAAGTTGTTTGTATCTTAATAAGGACTGCATTAATATATGCTAACATAGATATTGAGGCCAACATGAACAGTTATAGTAACAATTTACTTCATCACAAATAGAATAAATTACCTTAAAACAAGCTAATAGTAATCGGAGGCAGTAAGGCATAACAGTTTTACTGGTGCATGGCCAAAGCTTCAGCTCTGAAACTAGACAAATAATATTTTTGCAAATATTAAAATCAAATAGAATTAAAAGCAAGTATGACAGACTTAAATTTTTATTCATTTTAATATCTATATTTATTCATTTTAATATTAATATCAGGTTAAAGTCAGGTTCCAATTGAATGTTAGGAAAAAAAGCCCTTCCAAAAATAAGAGCAGTTTGATAGTGGAACTGACTACATAGAGTAGTGTTTGACTTCCTTTTCCTAGTGGTGTTCAAGCAGAAATCAAGTATGAATACTTTAATTTACACTCCTGTGCTGAATAGATTACATTTCTTGGCATAAATGATTCTTTATTTGGGTAAGTATTCACATATCATCTTTACATCCCGGAATAGTAAAATAATTTATTTGCCCTGCAGTGATAAGCTATTCAACTTTTGGTTGTTTTCACCTGTATAGTGTGGGGTAGGGGAGCTATTACTCCTAGACTAGATGCTACCATATATATCTCCTCCTACTGAAAGTTATTAGACTCCAGGGAAGGGCCTTAATAAGGGATAATTCTTTTCTTACCATCACTGGTAATTCTAATAGTCTGTTATTTTCCCCCAAATTATCCACTCCTTTGTCCAGTTCTGGGAGTAGAGCACATAACAACTTTAATCTAAAATCTGTAAGCTGCTTTTACCCATAGTTCTTCCTAAAGGGCAGCATATTTTCTGTATGTCCTTTTATCAATAGCCCTTTCAGGACTTTACAATTTTCAATGTGTTTTCAGTAATCAGTAATTTTAGATACTCCAATTTACTTATTTCTCTTCTTTTCTTCATTTACTATTTGGGGATAAAGTAACAATTTACCTTTCCTGAATTTTGACTTTAATATAGGCTGATCTTCTTGTATTTTGATTCCTTCTTGTATGGGAAGTGTCATGTAACACATTAGGTCAAGAATTTTTTCACAAGTCAACTACAAAGAAAAGGTCAGCTTCATTATATGTGAAATGTCTGTAAGTCAAACATTAGAACAAAGAAAAATAACTAGCACTTATGTTACCATATTGTTCTTAGGAACGAGAGAAAGTACATTCATAAAAGAATTTTATGACACCATTTCTATCTATTGAGTGAGGGGAAAGCCAGTAGTAACAATATGAAAGTGTGAACACTGAAGACTACCATTATAGGTTATGCAACCAATATATGGCTTACAGTTTTCATTTCCAGTTTTGTTCACAAAAAAAACTCCAGTTGATCTTGTTCAAAATAAACTTGAATCCTTTCAGCAGGCAGCAAATACTGAAATATTTGGATTTTTTTATGGCAAAAGTACTGCTTAAAGAAGCCTCATTTTTGGAAGACAAGATTTGCTGTTTAGCCACCTTTAATTGTTATTGTTAAATAAAAAGTTGTGTTACTGAACATATACATCGCAAAAGAGTCTGAGGGTGCATAAGGCAAACTGAGTAGATTTATGGATGAAATGCTATTTGAATTAAGCAGCCTCCCTATTCAGATTCAGTTAATGCACTACAACAGAACGTGATTTATAAATTATAATGCCGCAATAGATAGAGTGTGATTCTTCTGCAAATTAAGTTTACTAAGAAAAACCAACATATGCAATCGTATCTGGCTTCGTCTTCATTTCAAAGCCTTGTTTGTCTTTCTCTTAAGGTTAAATAATAGGATTTAAAAACAGCACTGAAGAGCACAGCTCATTAATTATCACTAGGGATTTACAGGTAAAACTAGAGATCTTAATGCAAGATCTGAAATGGGTGCACAATTCTAGGTGCACATATATCTGTAAGTGGGTGGGTGAGTGGGTGTAACCATAATTATTAACCCAAATCAAACCACTCTTTATTGATGATCCTAAGAGTTACTGGTCCAAAGTCACCCAGTCAGCTTCTAGGTCTAAATGTAATCAATGCAGTTTGTCTGTGTGTTTGTGTGAGAGTGTGTGCATAAATTGTGTAATATACCATATAGGGCAGTGGTTGCCAATTGGTGGGCCGCGGACCACTGGTGGTCCATGAAAAATTTTTGGTGGTCCACAGAGAAATGTCACCCCCAAAGCAATTAATCCATGCTGCACGGGAACATAAGGCTGTGCCGCCCACATGGCCTGGGGAACACAAGTCTTGCATCACTTGCATTGCAAATAACATGAGATAGTGAGGGGAGTGGGGAAGAGCCGAGGGGAGAACTTGCTCCACTCACCCCACGCGCTTCGCCTGGCCACCGGGCTGCTTCTTTCCACTTCTTTCTTCTTCTGCTTTTGGCTGCACACAAGGAAAGCAGCAAAAATCTTTCTTTCTCTCCCCCAAACTCCGCCAGAAATGAGTCTTTGGGACCCTGCAAAGCATCCTGCTCCAAGAGGCTGCACCAGTGTGACAAGTCTCACAAAGACTCATTTCTGGCGGAGTTTGGGGAGAGCTTCTACTGCTTGTGTGCTCAAAGCAAGCAGCAGAGACCCTGGGAAAATCGCCAAAAAAAATCTACAGGAAAATCCCCCACCCCGTTTTCCTACCAATCGATCGTTCTTTATTTGGGATTGTAGAATACCGTGTTTCTCTCTGTCTCCCCTTGAGAACGGAGCTGAAAAGCAGGTTAGTGAAGCAATGTGGCTGCCTTGGAGGGGGTGGGGGTGTGAGGGAGACCTCTGTGTGTGTGTGCGTGCGTGCGTGTGAGAGAGAGAGACACAGAGAGAGAGAGAGAGAGACGGAGGGAGGGAGGGAAGAAGGAGGAGAGGGGAGAGGGGAGAGGGAGGGAGAAGATCACCGCCAGGCCTCTGAGGTTAGATCGAATTTCTCGGTGGTGGAGTTTCAGTGCTTGGCCGGCAGGGAGCTAGGCGAGGCGCGTTGCTTGCTCTTTTTGGATGCGAAAAAAGCAGCCCGGGGGTCTGGCAAGGCGTGTGGGGAAAAAAGTAGGACATCCCTCAAAAAGACAGCCTAGCTGTTTTTTCGGGGGTCAAAAGAAAATAAAACCCTGCCTTATTTTCTAAGAAACATGGTAGAAGGTAAGACCAATGGTGGGGGCGGGAAATTCGCCCCAGACTGGCTTGCTGACATGGGTGGGAAAGTCAGTCCCATATTCTAGAGCTGCAGTAGTCACAGGACTGGCCCTTTGGTCATCCAAGTCTTGTGACTACTGCAGCTCTGGAATATGGGACTGACTTTCTCACCAACATCAGCAAGCCACTGTCAGTCAAAATTCATATTAATGGTCTGCGGGATTTAAACGTATGAGTTTGGTGGTCCCTGAGGTCCAAAAGTTTGGCAACCCCTGATATAGGGGGTCCTTGGTGCTCTCTGAGCTTGCTTATTTTCTTGCAGAAAATGTAATTTCCCTAACTAGGTAACATCACCAGTGCTAGTAAGGAGTGCTGTTTTCTGACAATTTATATATTCTGGTGTGTTGCCTGTCTATGTGGGTAAGGGTGATCTTAGAGATTCTTTGGTTGGGCTGTTTACTGATGACTCTTTCTTGATTGGGGTATTGTTTACTTGATTGTTGGTCTGAAGTTAATCTATGTTGATCTGAGTGCTGATTACTGGTGGAGAGGTGCTGGAGTGTTTTTCTCTTTTGGGCTGTTTGTCTCTTCGTAGTCTGTAATTGTTTTAATGTCTGTGTCTCTATTGATGGCTGATTTGTCAGAATGCCAGGCTTTTAGAAATTCCCTGGCATTTTTGGACCTGGCCTGGTCTAGGATTGTCACATATTTCCAATTGAAATTATGATTAAATTTGTCGATATGTTGTGAAATTAAAGAATTTTAGTCATGCCTTCTGACTGCCAGTTGGTGTTCATGGATGTATTCTGCCGGTCTTCTGCCTGTTTCTCCTACACAGTGGTTGTTGCAATTCTTACACTGTATGCTGTAAATAACTCCTGTTTTTTCTTCTGGAGTCTTTTAGTTTGCTTAGGATGTTTTGAAGGGCTTTAGTGGACTTGTGTGCTACGCTGATTCCATGCAGTTGTAGTTGTCTAATTGTGCAAATGAGACAACCAAAAGACCCAAAGAGAAAAAGTCTCAGCACTCAGATCAGCATAAATTAAGTTCAGACCAACAATCAAGAAAGCAATACTCCAATCAAGAAACTGCCAAAGAGCCATCAGTAAACAGTCCAACCAAAGAATCTCTCCCACCAACACAGACAAGCAAGTCACCAGAATATAAACTGACAGAGAACAGCACTCCTTACTAGCACTGATGATGTTACCTATTTAGGGTAATGAAACATCTGCAAAAAATCAAGCAAGCTCAGAGATTACCAAGAACCCCTCATTTCAACCCCGCATGAAATGAAAGCATATATATAAGATAAGCTATATATAAATGAATATAGTATTCACTCATCTTAATCAAATTCAAAGTAAAATTCATATGCTAAAATAGTTGTAAAGATTTTGTTCGATCTCAGTAACCTAAATTTCTCATAAATCCCCAATTTAACAGTAAAAAGCAGGCAGGCAGGCAGGGCTTACATGGTATTCTCCAAGGGCAAAATGACAAGTTGCTAACTGGATTAGAGGTCGTTGATTTTCTAGTGATCCTTGCCCCATAATTTGTTGTGGAGAATGAGATCCTTGCAGAACTGCTAAGTGATGTAAACTGGCAATTGCTTTTTTATATTGACCCTTTTAAAAGAATAAAAAAGAATAAAAATCAGATCACTAAAAATAATAAGTAGCATTCACTTCTTAAAAGATTTAATGAACAAATATCTAAAGCATTTTGATGTTTTACATTAAATATATATAAAGTGCTGGTAAATTATAGAACTGCTAATTCAAAATTTTCTCTTTCATAAATTCATAAATTTAATTTGCTAAATTCAGAGCTTTGGACATTTAAAAAAAACTGGAGTAAAAAAAGGACAATACCCTCAACTTTATAAGGCTCTTGTAATGAAGCTAATTAATTGAGCAGTGTATTATACCTGTCAGTATTAATATGTTTATTTCTGTATGAAAATTAATATCTGGAAATCTTGGAACTTTTGTAAATTATTTACATTGCAAAATGGAACATTTTGTTCTATCTATAATCCATCAAAACATCCAGAAGCATTTAAGACAATAACTGGTGCTAAAGCAGGGATTAAGTCCAGGAAGACTGGACAGTATTAGAAAGAAACTCAGATTGGCTCTCCCTGCCATCTCTAATTCCCTGGACTATAATAAGAAAGAAGGGCAAACACAGGCAGATTTACAAGATTTTGTTTTTAGTCTATCTCAACGAAGTACTGTTCCATTCTTCTTTGGGATTTTCCTGAAGAGCTAGGAAGATTATAAGGTTATTTAAAATGTTTAGTTAAAACATGTCATCATTCTTTTAAACCAAGATTCCACAAAATGATCAATATTGATAAATATCTGGAGATCAAAAAATGTCTGGAGATCAATAGATGGCTGATAAATGACAGGTTGTTTGGTGTCAATTAATCTTTTGGAACCTCCAGAGAGGTGCGTACCCATTCCTAATCCTGAAGGTGAGATGGTAGGTTTTGGTGAAACTGTTACTCAGGGCTGTATAGTCACTACACAGTTTAATAAATTGTTATTGCTCATTGGACAATCAGCCAGTTGTTTAGATTAGATTTGGCATTTTTACCCACTTATCAATTCTTTCCCAAGGACCTCAGATAGGCAGACATTGTTTGATGATGCTGGTATTAAAAGTATCAATATAGAATGTAAATTGTTCAATGCAATTGACAGATGGTGATTTTGTCAAGGCCAATGGTGTTCAAATGTTGCTTCAATTGTTTTGGGATTACATCCAAGGTGCCTATTACTATTGATAGTATATTTGCTTTCTTCAGAGTCATTCAGTTTCTATTTATAGGATTTTGTGACATTCTCTAATTCTCTCACTACTATTTTGCGGTCTCCAGTGACCGCCACATCCACAATCCAGGCTTTTTTGCCTTGCTTATTGACAATGTTAAACAATTGTCTACAGCTGGGATGTCAAATTCAATTTCACTGAGGGCCGCATCAGCATTATGTTTACCCTCAAAGGGCCAATAGCTGGGTCATCGTGACTAGATGGGCATGGCCGTCTCGATGCCGTTCACTGGGCACAGCTAACTCAGGACAGTTGGGTTGGGAGGGAACAAGTCACACTGGCTAACTCAACATGGGAACCATTCAGTGCCCCGTAAGCTGCTCCTCAAACTGCTGACAGCCAAATGCGTGCGCGCACTCGTGTACACACACACACACAACATATTTCAAATTTGGGGGCTTTTATCCACAGAGGAAGAATAGGGCCTTCTCCCCAAGTCCAGATTGGCAGTTTTAAGTCTCCAAACTTGAACTGGTGTGTGTGTTTGTGCACATGTGTGTGCACAGCACACAAAGAGGCATTCTTCTCCCAATCCCAGGCATTGTTGGCATTTCCCTGTCCAGCAAAATGTCCCCTCCCAGCAAAGGTGGAGGAGGAGGATGCTGCATATGGAAGCGCAGAGGAGAAAGTTGCAAGAAGCAGTTTCCTCCAAGTCCATCTTCTGCCTTAACAGATCTCTGGAGAGCAAGAGGAGGTGGCAGGGGAGCAAAGTTCCCTGATACTTCATGAGGGAGACTGGCTCTTCTCAAAAGGGAATCCCTTTTTCCAATCGTGTATGGTTCTGGCTTGTTGGGGCAGCCTTCCCTCATGCAGCTCCCTTGCCACCCACTTCTCCCCAGAATTATGTCAAGGCAGAAGTCAAACTCAGAGAAAACTGTTTCCAGAAAACCTCCACATTTCCACAAGCAGCAGCATTGTGCTCCACCTTCTGTGGAGATCTCCAGTGGAGAAAGGTGACACCAGAACAAATGCCAAAGCCTAGTCCACCAGAGAACCCTTACCGTTCCTTTCAGGCCACATAAAAAAACCTCAGATGGCAGCACAGGCTTCCCAGAAACCTGGGCAGCAGAGGGCAAGCGCGCAGCCTGACCTTTGAACTCCTGGGACACCGGGAACCTGCAGCCCAGCCTGGCTCAGCCCTGCTTCCCTGAGGGGGCACCTAGCTCCACTTACCTCCCCCTTTAGGCTGCTGCTGCACTCACTCTCCTTAGCCAGGGTGCTCATGGTAGGTGCAGGAGAGCAAAGTTCATAGGTCAGAGGGAGGCCCATTCCCTCTCCATGCGAGGAGACCTGGCTTTGTAACCAAAACATCCTCAGCGATAGGATGGGAAACCACTAGGAGAGGCCAAGATGAGGTGGCAAGGGGATGGTGAAAGAGCAGCAGGGCTGCTGGTGGCCAAGTCTAAGGCAAGACTTCCCTCAGACCCTCTCTCCCTCTCATTCCAATCTTCCTCCCTCCTTTGTTCTTTCCTTCCTCCCTCCTTCCCATTCCCATCTCCTTCTTTCCTTCCTCCTTGCCCTGGAAGGGACAAAGGGAGGAAGAGAGATTGGCAGCGCTGCTGATGGTCATGGCTTTCCTACACAGAGGACAGTCCCAGTGAAAGGGAAGCGCTCACTGGTTGTGAGGTTGGGCCAGCAAGTGGACCATGGAGATGATGTGGCCGGCAAGGCGCTGATCTACAATTTTGTGGCTGTCATCCGGATTTGAATGTGGGCAGCCTTAGAACTGGACTGGGGGGCTGCCCTGGAGATGGCAAGGGCTGCCTCCACTGTCTCGGCCCTGCCCTCTGGGTGCGCACACAGGTGGTGGCAAGCATGTGGGGCCTGGCATCCCCAAAGATCTTCTTGCCCCAGAGACTGACTGCATTCTAAGTGCTTCCCTTTCACTCAGGACACCAGCCCCTGTGCGTTTACTGCCTCCTATCTGTGCAACAAGGGGGAGCACCCAGCTAAGCCGGCTCGGGGCTAAGATGGCAGGGGCCAGCTCTTCGCTGTCCCCAGCACAGGAGCTAATTATTATTATTATTATTTTATTACACCTGTATGCCTAATGAACTTGGGACTTTGATCTAAATTAAGGAACTTGATCTTTTTTTTTAAATTACATTTATATGCCTTCTCCAAGACTCAGGCTGCTTACAATTTTGGGATACAACCCAATGCTCTCAGCAATAGCCTTCATTCCATTGTATATGCCTGCTTATTACTAAGCGGCATTTTTACAAAGTCAGCTTATTGCCCCCAGCAATCTTGGGTCCTCAGTTTACCTACCCCGAAAGGATGGAAGCCTGAGTCAACCTTGAGCCTGGTGGGATTCGAGCCTGCAATAATTTCAGGCAGCTGGAACTTAAGTGCTAGGCATTTAACAGCCTGCACCACCAAGGCTCTTCACTGTCCCCAGCACAGGAGCTAATGAATTTGGGACCTTGATCTAAATTAAGGACTTTAAGAAATAGATCATAGGAAGGTCTGTTCACTCCTGCACTTTTTACCTGATAGATAATCATATCTGTGAGGAAGATTCTCAACCAAAGCCAGGTATCTGTCTTCCAAGACACACAAATTCTTGTAAATTCTGTAAAATGAAGTTAAGTAGATGAAAATATAATATAATGTCTTTGAAACAGTTCTTCCTGGGTTGTCAGGGAAAATGACATAAGATTCACCAATTTAAATTTGATTATAAACAAACTTTTACATTCTGATAATGTAAACTGTCCCGCATTAGCTCCTTTGAAAGATCAAAATATTTGATTTTCAAGTAATTCATAATTAAAAAGTGAACAGCCGCTATTGAAACCAACAGTAATAGGTTTATTTTGAAGTTCAGTGAATCATCAGCCCAGTAAAAATGTAATGATGTAAGTGCTGATAATAATTAAAATAAGTATTCATTTTTAATTTAAGATTTTCAGCAAGCCTCATTCAAGGAAATAATGATGCCTCCTTTCCTGTCAAAAATCTAAGACCCAGATTCAACATAAAGAATTGGCAATTACAACAAACTCTCTAAATATTTTTTTCATATTATAGTAAAGTACCTTTATCCAATGATTCCAATGAATGTAGAAGATCCCAACTCTCTCTAGCCAATCTAAAGCTCTCCTGTACTTCAACAGAGTTTGGGAGATCTGTCACATTTATTGTAATGAGCCTATTTTTGCCCTTCCCAGAAGGATCTTCATCATCAGAGCTCTACTCCAAAGACAAAACACAAAAATCCAAGTAGTCAACTAGATCAAACCAAACTATAAAAGCATGCATTTCTTTGAGACAAAAGTAACCCATAATAAAAATTTAAGCAATAACGAAAATTAATGGTATGGATTTTCCTTTAGCTGCTTTCCACATATTGGTCCATCTTCAGATAAGCCACTCCTCAAAATTTTAACCAATACCATAAAAACATGTAACTCTTGAATAAGATAACACTCAAAATTTTTGTATGCTTGTTTTTCATAATTGGCTTACCCATGAGTAATCCCATGGACTGTCGATTTTTCATATTTTGGTTAAAAATTGAGGGTCAGCTTTTCTGCAGATCGACTTACAAATAAGTGCGGGATATACAGGTATGGTATTACAATATATACTCACAGATATACCCATTCACAAATGAGTTGAACACATTTTATTTCTGGCACCTAAAATTCATGGCTTATTTGAAAATGCATACAGTAATCACCATTGATCTTCCAGAAAAACAATGTTTTAACTATTCTCCAGACTGCTGTTAATAGTTGGGATTATTTTTGCCTCAGAGTAAGACTTTCTAAAGACGGGAAAAAGACACCAAAAATGTATCTTGAAAGTTTAACATTTCTCTTTGACAAGTTTATTTTGTGTATCAATCTATATCAGTATTTTGGAAAGAAAATATTTGGGCAATGTTTCAAATCCTACAACAAATTACATAATATTTCAATAAAAAAAATAGAGGAGAAAATCACCATTGTTTTCTCTCTCCCTTCAGCAAGTTTCCGTTTCTTGTGAACATGTTTGCTACGTTCAATATCTATATCACCAAAAACATTGGACACATCCTCGATGAGAATCAATGGAACTTGGTTTGAAGCATTTGATCCTGGGTATAAAATGAAAAAATTACTTTTATTTTTCATATTATATATTGGTTTATCAAATATATACTTGCCCATAAGTCTAGTTATTGTCAAGAATGTTTATGATCAAAATGCAAGTAATACTATATGTTTCTTTGATTAAACTATTTAAATATACTTAAAAGGCTCCATGTTTGGGGAATGCTGCCTTAAAAAAATTCCAAATCCCACTTAGTTCTGATAATAGCAAAGGGTAGTTTTTAAAGTTCTGGCAACAAATATTTTCTGCTTTCTTCAAAAGGTGAAAAGAACTAGGAAAATTTGCACATGCACACAGATTATGACCTTATGTCCAAGGCTCATTTAGGAAGAAAAGATGGATTATGGTAATACATAGTGCAGTTATCACTATTTAGAATAGTCCAATAATTTCACGTCATTAGATTTTGAATGTATATACACACTACAGTGGAAAACATCTCATTTCCTAAATTCCTCTTCCTTTCCTTTGCTATCTTCTCTGTTATGTTAAGTGTTGTCACATAAAAAGATATACTTAAATATTTACAAAATGTGAGGTGTGTGTACTCACTTCTGTGACATACTGTATATAGTTTCACAGTATTTTACAGCCCTCTCTAAGTGGTTTACAGAGTCAGCATACTGTCCCCAACAATCTGGGTCCTCAATTTTATTTTTCATCACTTTATTTCCTCAATTCCTCTTCCTTTCCTTTGCTATATTCTCTGTTATGTTTAAATTACAACCCTCTTGAAGCAGAAATTCAATTATTTATACATAAATATACACTGAATAATAAAAATATAGGGAGTTTAGACCAATTTTGTTCTGAAAGTATCTCAAAAAAGATCTATCTTGACTATATTAAATGTAATATATTATTTTGCTTTTTAGACAACAGTGATAATTTTTCAAAAGAATGCAGATTTTCTTATTGTTGTAGTTATAGTTTTAATACTAGAAATTACAATTATATGGGGGTGAAATTAAAAGGAGAAATTAAAAGATATTAAACATTATGAAAACATGCACACAGATTATGATCTTATGTCCAAGACTCATATAGGAAGAAAAGGTGGATTATGATAATGCACAGTAGTTATCACTTGTTAGAACAGCCCAATAATTTTATTTATTTATTTATTTATTAGACTTATATGCCGCCCCATCTCCGAAGACTCGGGGCGGCTCACAATCAAAACATATAGTACAGTAGTTATTTAAAAGAATTAAATAATTTAAGCCCGATAAGACCAAATTAAAGTGAATTAAAATTATCCCATGGCCCAGGTGAGGTAATCACAGCCCGATTTGGTCAAACAACCAGGTCTTTAAGTCGCGGAAGGTGCGGAGGTCAGGGGCCAGACGGAGGTCCAGAGGCAGTGCATTCCATAGGTCAGGGACCGCTACAGAATAGGCTCGTCCGCCGGGGACCGCAGCCGACATTGACTTGTCGACGGGACCCAGGAGTCCTTGCCTATGTGTCCGCACGGGACGGTGGCGCCGACATCGGCAGGAGCCGCTCCCTTAAATATTGTGGACCCATGTTGTGTAGGACTTTGAATGTTAAAGTCAGAACCTTGAATCTCACCCGGCGCAACCGGCAACCAATGTAGGCCGCGGAGGGGGGTAATATGGGAGAATCGGTAACTCCCATCACCACCAGCGCGCATTCTGCACCAGCTGCAACCTCCGGATGGTATGCAAGGGCAGTCCTAAATAGAGAGCATTGCAGTAGTCGAGTGTGAGGTGACAAGGGCATGAGTGACTGTACGAGGGCATCCGTCCAGAAACGGGCGGCTGGCGAACCAGCCGGACCTGGGCAAAGGCCCCTGGCGACGGCCCCCACCTGATCCTCTAGCTGGAGCCGTGTATCCAGGAGGACCCCAGGTTCCGCGCCTATCCACAGGGGCAACACCACTCCCCTATGGTCAACAATGGACATTCCTGACTGGTCCGAGATGCCGGTATGTACAGCCACTCAGTCTTGGCTGGGTTGAGCCGGCATGTTTCCGTCCATCCAGGTCCGCACGCCCAGACAGCGAGTCATCACGGAGAGGGCATCACTGATCTGGCCTGGGGTGGAGATGTATAGCTGAGTATCATCAGCATACTGATGGTATCTTACCCCAAAACCACGGATGATCTCACCCAGCGGTTTCATGTAGATATTGAATAAGAGGGGGAGAGGACTGACCCTGAGGGACCCCACAGGTGAGTACCCTCGGGCCGACCTCTGCCCCGTCAACACCGATTCGTGAGGTAGGAGGAGAACCACCAGTACAGTGCCCCCACTCCCAAGCCCCCGAGGCCGCAAAAGGATACCATGGTCGATGGTATCAAAAGCCGCTGAGAGGTCTAATAGGACCAGGACAGAGGAAAATCCCCGTCCTCCAGAGATCATCCATCAGTGCGACCAATGCCGTCTCCGTGCTGAAACCAGGCGGAAGCCCGATTGGTACGGATCTAGGTAGTCCGCTTCATCCAGGAAAAGTGGGAACTGCTGAGCCACCACACTCTCCACAACCTTCGCTAAAAACGAAGGTTGGAGACTTGTCGAAGTCCAGGGCAGGCTTCTTCAGGAGGGCCTCACCGCCTCTTTCAGGGCGGGAAGGACACCCTCTCTTAATGAAGCGTTGACCACTGCTCGAACCAACCGCAGGTGACCTCCCTGGTGGTATAAGCCAACCAAGAAGGGCACGGGTCCAACAAACATGTGGTGGAACTCAGGCCGCATAATCCTGTCCATTTCATCCTCGAAACAGGATCGAACTCAGTCCAGATCGATCAGCCAGACTGTTTGCACCACGATCCTCAGACCACTGCAAGGTGGAGCACAACCCGCCTGAATCCAAAATTTTATCCAACAGATATTGACCAAATTCCTCAGCTCTTCCGGAGAGGGTCCACCACCTCCCCGGATATAGGAGGGAGCGGGTGGCCCTAAACAGGGCTGCTGGGCGGTTATCTGGGATGCTATGAGGGTGGAGAGGACCTTCTCGCCTCCCTTATAGCTACCAGGTAAGTCATAATTAGATTTTGAGTGTAGTGTGTAGTGTGAATGTTATTTCAATGCAAATGCTTCATTTCAAAATGCCAAAAGTCTTCACACAAAAGTAATTCTGGCAAACCTGCCCAAAGGGATACAGGAAGGGCATCATTTCAACCCACCCTGAAAAAGAGAAGGCTGGATGCTGCTGATATATTGGAATGCATTCTTGAAGAAGACCAGCATTGTGGAATACACTACTTGGGTCTTGTACTTTGCATGAGCTTCATTATCATAATTACTTATGTATCTGCAGACATCTTTCATTTTCAGTAATATGTCACCAAAGCTTCTGAGGATAAAAGAACATTCAGTTATATTGGAATTTATAAAATACAGTAAAATAAAGCAGATTCTAAAAATTAATTTAACAGAAAAACAGAAATCAATTCCTAAGTATTTTCCTCTTACTTTATCCTCCCAAAATCCTATCCTCAAGTTAGGTGATCTTTTGAACAATACAAAATAAGGGAGGCACATATATGCCAGCTAAATGTGTGTAAAAGTAGTCCTTGAGATGCAAAAAGTCAATGGATATTCAAAGTTAAAATAATGGCACTTAATGGCTATTCAAAGTTAAAACAAATTCCCTCCCCCCACCATTACATGCAACCCCATTTCAAATGTATGGTGGTTCCAGTAACCCAGCATTCATTTGCCCTTATTACCTACCATAGGAATGCTACAGCACCCTTGACCTCTGTCTCCTCATCTCACTCTGAGAAGACCCCATAATGCATGGCCCTGCTTCCCATGCCACCTGAAGCAGTCACCATTTTTAGGCTCTAACAATTTCTTGCGGAAATAGTGGTGCTTTTAAAGCTTTCCACTCCAATCAGCTGGCCACTAAAAGACTGAAAACCTTTCCTGCTTCTTTGGTAAAGGCAGCAGCTTCATAACTGGCTTCCTAAAGCTTTTCCACTGCTTAACCCCCACCCTCTTCCAGAAACCCACATTTCTTCAATAAAGAAAAGAAAAAAAAGCTGGTAGGATGGACTCATTGGTCTTTCTCCCCCAGCCAATAGGTACTGAAACTAAATTCTCCACCTCTGACCTCCAATCTCTATCCCTTTTAAAAACTTCATTTGCTAAATTTACCACATGTCTGGAAAGAAGGTGACAATCCATAAGATACTAACCTTGATGAGTGACTCGAGGCTGAACAGTATAGAGGAAAGAAAGGAAGCAAGAAAGAACATCTTTCTGTAGCTTGTTTGTAGTTGAGTTACTGAAAAAAAATTCAGGTCTAAAGAAAAAGCTACTACTAGATCCTAAAGGGAGTTAGAGAGGCAGCAAAAAGTTTGGAAACCTTTGGAAACCTTTCTGCTGCCCATATGACTGTCTTTAGGACCCAGCTTCTGCCATGCTCTTTGGTGCAGACTTGGGCTGTAATTGCTTTTGGTGTTGGACTGAACTTTTTCTTCAGCTCAAAGAGGGTGGGGGATTAAGCAAGGGAAAGGTTTGAGGATGTTTATCCTGAAGCTCTCATCTTGCAGCGGGTGGCTTCTTTCAAAGGCTACCAAGAGCCAAGAAAAAATTGCAATCTCTCCACAGCCAGCTGATCAGGTCAGAGGCCCAGCTTACATGCTCAGCTTCATCAGCCAAGAGGCTTATGTGGAAGCTTCTGGGGCTTTGGAATGCAGTCCTAGGCCCTAATCTAGCTGAGTCCGTCTGTGTCCCCCAACCCCCTCCTCCCAGTTGGGATGCTTTTGGTTTGCAAAGCCTTTTGCTTTGGGTCTGTTTCCTAGGACCTCACTGTCCCAAAAGGTGTCTCATGCTCCCTTAACAACTGTGCATTCATTTAATGATGGCATCAGGAAGAGCAGTTGGTGGCACCATTAAGTGAGGCTGCCTCAGCAGCAGTCACCACTTGAGACCCTAAATGAGCAAGCTATATTAGAGGTGTAGTTTGAGGACTACCTGTATTGTCCTAAAATAACTTTTGCAAAATAAATTCCTGAAGGATTTTTAGGACACAAACATTGGAAGTCAATAACATATTTCCCATCATTTGTAGTCAAGAAGCACACAAAAAATTAATATAAACACATCATTCAAATTAAAAGAAAAACAACAACAGAGCCTTAAGAAATCCCTTCAAGTCTTATTTCGACTTATATGCCTGACATAGCATTGCTCACTATGCATTATTATCTATTGTGGCTTTCAACTCTTCAAAAATGTTTAATGCAACTCCTGCCTATCAAAAGATTGTCCACTTCTAATAAGATTGCTAGAGAAGAATCAACTAGATTTCAGCAGAGACCTGTTTGGTCTGAGGTTATTTCATTCTCCCTTGCACCATTACATTTTCCCCCGTACCCCCAATCTTTTAGGAAAAAAAGTAAGGTAGCCAAGAAAGGAAAGGTGTTTTTTCAAAAGTCAAATGAACTTTTGAGTTCTGAACTGAAGAAGCTTCTTGGGTGAAAAGTGAAACGACTTCAAGAGAAAAAACACAGAAAGTCCACTTGTCTTTTGAAAAAGCACCTTTAGGACAACCATGATGTTCATGACTGAGAATCTCCAGAGACATTTCTGGTATTTCCAAGATCTGTTTACATTTATTATCTTAAAACATTGCACTTAAAACATTGCACTTTAAAACTCTGCACTTATTGTAAATAAAATACTCTAATTTTGGAATATGTTTTATTGTAGCAAAATGCCACACAGATAGCTTCCAAACAGATATGCAGAAAATTGTACAGTATGGAGATTATAGCTATGATTTGGAAAATAAATAAACCACAGTCCAACAAAAACAATTATAGAACAGCTTTAGATCATTCTATCTCTAAATTTAGAAAGAAAATTGCTAAGGTTCCAGTACTGATACAAATTGTAATTACAAATCAGCTTTCTTGTTCCCTCAAGAAAAGTCTAAGCATTAGAACAGATAGTTTTGAAGGTATGTACAACATGTTATTAAATCAAACTTCCAAACTACAGGTAGTCCTCAACTTATGACTACAACTGAGTCCAAAATTTCTGTGTTAAGTGAGACATTTGTTAAGTGAGTTTTGCCCCATTTTACAATCTTTCTTGCCACAGTTGTTAAATGAATCACTGCATTAAGTGTTAAGTTAGTAACACGGTTGTTAAATGAATGTGGCTTCCCCATTGACTTTGTCAGAAGGCCACAAAAAGTGATCACATGATTCTAGGATGCTGTAACCATCATAAATAAGAGTCAGATGCCAAGTGACTAAATTTTGATCATGTGACCATGGGGGTACCGTAATGGTTAAATGCAAAAAATGGTTGAGAGTCACTTTCTTCAGTGCCATTGTTAACTTTGAATAGTCACTAAATGAACTGTTGTAAGTCGAGGACTACTTGCACTTCCAATATAGGCAGCCCTTCTTTAGCAAACATAATTGGGACTGGCAATTCCATCACTAAGCGAAACAGTTACCAAGTGGGAAATTATGTGACTGTGTTTTCCTTCTCAAAACTGGTAAGACTAATCATTTCATCCTTTTACTTTTGTATGCCTCCTAACAACTCCTCCACCCTTTGGAATGACCACCTTGGCATTGAGATAATTAACAAGAATGGAATTAGTGTTTGTATTCACATTCATTGGAATGGAAGGGATTACAAAGCAGTAATCAGGCACACAATGGGGAATACACATCAAAACCAATGTATAAGCAGCTGGGAGCATGCCATGAAGAATCTTGGCATATACATCATTGTGGGCTTCCTTATTCTTAATCTCCCAGGGTATATCTCTTAGGTTATAGCCTTAGTTTGCTGAGATATCTATCTACTATGCATAAATAAAGAACTCAGCTTGATTTTATTTTAGTGTGTCATCTCTGGGCTTCAGTCTGATATGTACTGACTGTAATGAATATCATGTCATTGAGAAACACTGCAAAGGTTAAAAAAATGGGCTATTATTTTTATATACAAGTAGTCCTCAACTTATGACAATTGAGCCAAACATTTCTGTTGCTGAGAATGAATGTTAACTGAATCACTGGAATTATTAAATTAGTAATATGATTGTTAAGTGAATCTGGCTCTCCCATTGACTTTGTAATAACAGCTTTAGCGATCACATGACCTTGAGATACTGCAACATAAACATGAATAAGATGACAAAGGTTTGAATGTTGATCCTGTGATCATGGGGAGGCTGCCATGCTCCTAAGTGTGAAAAACGGCCCTACCTCACTTTTTTTCAGTGCTGTTGTAACTTAGAATGTTCAGTAAATAAAATGTTACAAATGGAGTGCCAGCTGTACTGTTCTGCCAAGAAGAATCAGGCCAAAGTTCATCAAATCATTTAATTAGATATATTTTAAGAAATTATCAAACCTTCTTGCCACATCCATCTGCCATTCACACCTCACACCTACTATGGACAGTATTTTGAATACCCTTTCCCAAGGATCTGTAATCTGGCATGATTTTTCAGTGAGACCTTCAATGATATATTTCTGAGCACTTCGTTTATTAGGGGACACAAGATCAGGTGTGTCCTGTGTACCTAGAAATGAACAAAATCAGTTATTATTAAAAATTAGCCTAAAATCAAAAACAACTTTTTGTTTCTACTCCAGTAATGTATATTTATATGAAATACTAATGATGTGCTCCAATGTTTGTTAAGACCAAATGATTGCTCATATTTTAAAAATGATTGTTTTAATTATTATTTTTATATTTTGGTTTCATTTGATTGTCATATGCCACCCAGAGTCGCTTCTGGTGAGAAGAATAGCTTCATAAATTTGATATTCTATAAACATTTTTATCTTTAATTGTTGATATCCGTAAAAGAATTGATTTCTCTATGTGCATTGTTATTTTCATTAATTTAGCTGTGTTATTCTTTGTGCCCCTAAGAAATCTGTTCTTAAAGGCATAGTGGTTTTTTTCTGTCAATCATTATTTGAATTATCCATTATAAAACCCCTTACTGAAAAGGCAAGACAATCTCCATATTACAATTAGCAATAGCACTTAGACTTATACATATATCATTTCACAGAATTTTAGAGTCCTTTCCAAGCAGTTTACAGAGTCAGCATATTGTCCCAAACACTTGAGTCCTCAATTTTATTTTTCATCTCTTTATTTCCTCAATTCCTCTTCCCTTCCTTTGCTATCTTCTCTGTTATGTTTAAATTACAATCCTCTTGAAGCAGAAATTCAATTATTTATACATAAATATAACTGAATAATAAAAATATAGGGAGTTTAGGCCAATTTTGTTCTGAAAGTATCTCAAAAAAAGATTGTTTCTTTTTACACTACTTGACTATATTAAACATAATATATTATTTTGCTTTTTAGACAACAGTGATAATTTTTCTAAAGAATGCAGATTTTCTTATTGTGTCTTATGGTTGTAGTTTCTAGTTTTAATATTAGAAATTACAATTATATGGGGGTGGGAAGGAGAAATTAAAAGATATTAAACATTAAAAATAAACTACCTAGGCTACTGACATCATCCAAATTTCCACTTTATCACAATATTTGCAGATGATAAAGTACACAAAGATGAGAGAAATGAAATGGTAATTACACTCATGCCCCAATCACTTCCCATTTGACTACTGAAACTTACTCTACACGTGGCAGCCTTTGAAAAGTATCTGGAAGCTTCAACAGGTTCAAAATGCAACAGCCCACATGGTTTTGTGCAGGTCTAGATGTGCACATGTCATCTCGCTGCAGGAGCTGCATTGGCTGTGCATTTGCTTCCAGGACCAATTCAAGGTGTTGGTTGTCACTTTTAAAGTCAGAGATGGCTTGGGAACAGGTTATTTGAAGGGCCATCTTTTCCAGGTCACATCTACATGACTGGGCAGGCAAGAAATCCTATGAGTCCTCTCTCCTAAGTGGGTTCACCTAGCAGGACCAAGAAGGGCTGCAGCTGTGGAAATGGTCAGTAGTTATTAAATATCTCAGGGGGCAGATAACTAACAATCTGACTTGGTCTCTTCATACGTTATCTTCAGTGAAGCATGCAACCCAGTGTTGCATTTCCTGCACTGGATGAGGAGAGCACATCTTTGTCCTTCTATCCTGGCCACTTTTTATAGGACAACTAAGAAGATTCTAGTAAGCTCGCTTCCTGTTATTCAGGATACTGCTTATAAGCACTATATGCTTGGAGCTCGAACCATTGTTAGAGACCCCATACACGCACTTCATGGTTTGTTTCTGTCGCTCCCCTCTGGGAAGAGGTTTTAAAGCATCTATAGTAGGACTACTAAATTCTGTAACAGCTTTTTTCCCTTATGCCATCCGTCTTGTAAACTTGCAGGATTCTTTTTTTTCATCATGTATATGTATACATTCAAACTAGACTGTGATGTTTCTCTGTGTCATATGTGTGTGTGTGGGGGGGTATATGTATAATAGTTCTTTTGAGAGCTGAATGCAATGAAATTTCATTTTAATGTTTGCTGATTAGTGTACATTTAAAGTGAAAATAAAGTTTCCATCCTATCCTATGATGACTCCGACTCTGTAGATCATCCCCAAGGAGATAGGACTGGTCCCCACTTTGAAACTCTTTCACAAGACCCTAAAGACCTGGTTTTACCAATAGGCCTGGGGACCCTAGAGTGGGATGGAGCCCATCAAATGGCTTGGTTGATGTGGTTGCCAGAGGACTGGGGTTTATTGCTTTTTATTGTTTTTACACTGGATTTTAATATTTGTAAGTTGCTCAGATTCACCAAGGCTGGGTTGGACAACAATTTAAATTTTTAAAAAATACAAAATAAAGTATATAAAAGAACCCCATGATAAATCACGGTTCCCAAATCTACATTCTCCCTTACTAGGAGGGAGGATCACATAACATGGACATTAAGGTTAAAATTAGTGTAATGTTATAACTGAGTGTTTGTTCAGACTTGATTTGGTTTGGAAGCTGAACGAGACTTGGATTTGGATGGAAATTGTGAAAAGAATATCAGGACTATGGAAAAAAGAAAAAGCAACTAGGAAGAAGACAATACAAATCATTTTCATTGCTGCCATGAATCAACAAGAAGGGAATTTAACTTGAAATTCAGATACTGTAGAATCCTATACATTATTTTAGCCTGCTGTGGAAACGATATCATCATATAAGCCACAATATTGTTTGTTTGAGAGTAACATATAGGTAGTCCTTGGTTAAGAACAATTCATTCAGTGACTGCTTAAAATTATGGTGGTGCTAAACAAATGATACTTGCCACTGGTCCTGAAGTTACAGCCATTGCAGCCACCATCACCAGTCATGTGATCAAAATTTGGGATCTTGGTAGCCTGACTGAAGTTACAACCACAGGGGAAGCTTCAACTCCCTTCACCTGCTTTTATTTTCCCACTCCCCAAATCTCTGCCCTTTTGGTCATCCTACACAGCAGTACATGCCAGTAAATGCCCAAGGTCTTGAGTAGTCTCAGCCAGCTGCCACTGCCCTCAGGCATCTACCTCAGCCCAAGGGCTGCCACTGCTGCTAGCCACTCCATTACCACAGTGTAAAGGCCCCTCTGCTACAACCATCTTGCGCTCTATCAGCCCTTCCTGGATTATGTAAATATGGCAATACTGCTTCATTAAAGATTTTAAGATTTTTGAATAATATTCATATGATGTATCAATCAAGCTACTGTTTGATATATATTAATTTCTCCACTTTTCCATTTCTACTTTATTAGTGCATTTTGCTCTAGTATTTTTACCTGGATATTGGTTTTCTGTTGGTGATGATCTAGTCACATAATTAATATAAAATTCTGCAGCTTTATTCAGATACTTGTATAACAGGGTGGAAGGAAGTCGTACATCAGGGTTGTTAATTATTAAGGGCAGAACATCACAAACTAAAAATGATAATGAAATCAAATTAAATTTGTCAGTTTCCTGCATCATGTCATTATTTAACAAAGTGATATCTATATTCTTTAAGCAAGGTATTTGCAAATCATTTAAAATAAAGTCCTACTAATAATAGTTAAAACGAATAGCTTACTTAAATTAAGCAACAAATGGACACTCTCTTCCTTAGGAAGAAGAAAATGATATTTCAGATGTTCTCCTTCTGAAATATTCATTTTTATTTGAAATTAGCCATCCAGAGTCATTGGGAGTGGAGTGGTTTACAATGTCAATAAATCAATCAATTACATTTTACTGATAGTCTTAAACTTACAACAGCAATTGGGCCTGGAATTTCTGTTGTTAAATAATGAGGTCATACAGCAAAATCACATTGCTTAGCAACAGCAATCCCTAAAATCCCAATATTATATATCATTATCATATTATATAATAACCAAATCCCATGATCATTAGGTGAGGCTACTGGCTCCCCATAAACAAAGTTACTGAAGAAGCCAGAAGGAAATTGCAACCCCCCAGGCCTGCAGGCAAGTGGAGGAAGGGGAGAAAGATTGGGCAGAAATGGGTTGGGGAGGGCACACAAGAGCAAGGGAGAATCAGGGCATAGATGCTAGTGAGAAAGCATATGATTGGTTGTGAGAAGTGCAGCATGAGGATACATGAGGGTGCAAGAGAGTGCACAACAGGCACAGCATCGGTTGGGGAAAGTATGCAAAAGGCATGGCCCAGGTCAGGTATGAGGGGTAAGTGAGAGCACAGAAGGGCTATGGTAGGTATGTGGGTGGAGATGATTTACTCCAACAATTTGTGATCTTCTTTACTGGTTTCGTCACTGATTTTCTGTAAGTGCAAATGGGTTGCCAAACTCCGAGAGCACAATCACATGGCCATTAGGAATGCTGGGACAGCCAGAATGCCAATGACCAGTCATTACTACCATTTGTTCAGTGCTGTCATAACATCAGTTGCTGAATAAACATTATAAATTAAGGACTACCTGTAGAATTTTGTTCAACTTTTTTTTTAACTATGAATATGTTGGGATGATTATTCCCTGTTCCCAAAGAGGTCATAATACAAAAAAGAGTAGAGGAGCTTCAAATATAAAAAGTAAATTAAAAGTGCCCTTATTATTCCCCATTTCCCAAATGTGATTCTAAATATTTAAATAATATTCATCACACCCATTTTACTTTTTATTCCATTTTGCTTTGACAAACCAAAGCAAAAAGATGACATCCATGATTGTTAATTTACTCATACAACTCATATACAAGTAAATATTTTAAAGATTTCACAACTATGATTATCACAACCTTCAATATATAAAACAGTGCAATATCTTGTAGTTTGGAACAAAATTGTATTCTTACCAAATAATTTTCTAAAACAATTAACAGGTGATTCTTGATCTTCAATATTTTCTGCTTCTAACAATGTTTCCCCAAGGCCCACCTTTGCAAAATTTAAAGAAAATCAAATTTGTTTCTTCTTCCTTATACATTTTTCAGATTGTTTGTAACATATTGCATAAATAAAGTTGATGATTCTTTCCTCAATACTTCAAAACCTATAGCTATTTAACATGCTATGGCCAGCGCAATCAAAAATACAGGTAGTCATCAATTATGACAATTGGGATCAGAATTTTGGTTGCAAAGAAAGGCGATTGTTAAATAAGTTATGCTTAATTATATGAGTTTTGCCATGGTTGTTAAGTGAATTGCCTTAGTTGTTAAGTGAATTCTGTGGTCGTTAAGTGAATCCAGCTTCCTCTATTGACTTTGCTTGTCTTGAGATTATCCAGGAAGATCACAAATGGTGATCACATGGCCTCAGGCCACTGCAACCATCACAAATTCATGCCAGTTGCCAAGCAATTGGGTATCAATCGTGTGACCTTGGAAATGCTGCAAAAACTATTAAATCACTTTTTTCAGTGCTACTGTGACTTTCAATGGTTGTAAGCCAAGGACTACCTGTATTTGTTTAAATAAGTTGAGGGCTTCTTACTTTCGAAGTAAAAAGGAAGGAATATGCACACAAAACTACATTATCATCTCAATTAAGGTTTTGGACAATAACATTTTATTAGGAAATAGGCCAAACTTCATGCTCCCAATATTGGTTATTGCTGCTAGAAATTGCCCCTTTTCTCCATCCTATCAATCTGTACTTTTATCTATCAAGTTGATTTAAATACATACATTTGTTTTGTGAAGCTTTACAATATTTTTAAAAATATGTAAGTAGCATATAATCTTCCTCCTCTTACCCCATGCTGAACCACAGTCTCAGGAAACCGCCGTAAAAGCAAAAGTAACATTTCTGCCCGTTCTAAAGTATTGAAGCACTGGTCTGTAGCTTTTAATAACATTTCACATTGAACTCGGCCAGGAAGAGTTTCAAATAAACCTAAACGAGAGCAATATTGAACTAATGTTTTTAAAAGGTAGGATACAGGTAAAAATTGAAACTGAAAGTATGGTGTGAACACAGGAGAAAAAAAGACATAAAAATTTGAGGAAGCGCTTAGACACATTAGTTCAAGTATTTTGTTTCTTCTAAGGGAATGTACTTTTTCCAGATTTATTTATGTATTTATTACATTTATAGCTGCCCATCTTGCAGAAAAATGGCAAATAATAAAAATTGTAAAATTAAAATATTAAAACACATAAAAATTTAAAATATATCAGCAACATTATAGAGCAAGATAGTAGAAAAAAAATGTAATGCAGCCATCTAATTAGATCACCATTTCTTTTTGATACCTAAGCTCCTGAAAGAGCCATGTTTTCAGGGACTTCCAGAAGATTATCAAGGATAGAGCCAATCTCACCTGGTGGGAGGGGAATAATGTTCCATAGGGCAGGCACCAGGGCAGAAAAAGCCAGTCTCCTGGGTACCACCAGATGAAACTCTTTTCTAGATGAAATTCACAGCATACCTCTTCTGACCGACTTGATGGAATGGGCAAATGTAATCGGGTAGAGAAAATCCCTCAAATAATAATAGGAAGGGATTTGAAAGTCAAAAACAGCACCTTAAATTAGATCCCGAAGCAAATTGGCAACCAATATAGCTTGCAGAGTAGAAGTGCAATGTGTGCCATCACCTTGTTCCTCAAAGCTTCCTACAAATCATTAAAACACCAGTAAACACTATTCTCCAAGGCATTTAGAAGAAATTTATACCTTTTAAAAATTCTGTTTGCTTATCCTGTGCATCATTACGAAGTGCTGATGTGATAATACTAATCTCCCGCCATACTACTGGTTGCTCTGGAAAATTTACAAACCTGAAATAAAGAATAGGGGAAGAGAGAAATTTCTATTTGAAATCACTAAGAACAGCTGAAATTTCATTATGAAAAATATACTATTAAAGTGAAAAGGTTTTGCCAAACTGTTCATATTAACAGCGTATATGTTATACTAAGGAACAGCAAAAAAAATTATTCAAAGCATCAGTGCTCAAAAACTGACAAGTAAAAGAAAAAGGACAATATGAAGATGACACAATTCATTGGTTAAGGATAAAAGGTGGGGGGGGGAATTAGAAACTGTAAGAGTTTGCAGCACATCCAACCAGCATACAAGTAAATAATTCATCCATATAAGAAAAATTCAGGATTCATCCATATAAGAAAAATTTCTTTATATACAATACCATACAGCAGAAGTCAGCATACAAAATCAGGAACACAGAAGCAATATTCATAGAAGCAAATCATTATAGAGTTGAGAGATGCAGAGGTCCAGGTTACAGAGGACAAACCAACTCTTATATACAGTTCAGCAAGTCAAAACCACGCCCAGACTCCAAACTGTCTCTTATGGCCCTATACAAACAAATACTATGTTTCAGTTTCCAAACAGTCCCCATTGGCTCAACTGTTTTTTTTTAATTCACATTTATATGCCGCCCTTCTCCAGAGACTCAGGGCTGCTTTAGAGCACAACCCAATGCGCTCAGCAATAGCCTTCATTCCATTGTATATGCCTGCTTATTACTAGGGCTTTTGGCCCCCAAGCAGCATTTTTACAAAGTCAGCTTATTGCCCCCAACAATCTTGGGTCCTCAATTTACCTACCCCGGGGGGGATGGAAGGCTGAGGTTGCCATGTCTATTCCAATTCATGAACTAAACTGACAGAAAGAAAATAGCTTTTTACATTTTTAATATTGTCGGTGCCTCATGGTTCCTCCACCCCATTCCAAGCTCCTTATGCTCCCTCTGCATTGCCTGACAACCCTGGGAAGTTGGTGCGGGCGGCCAGTGGACCATTCCAGCACTGGGGAAAGAACCGAGCTGCCCAGCTTGGGGAGAGCACCGACCCAGCCTGCTGAACCGGGGCCCCGCCAGCCGCTGCTAAACTAGGAACTCCACAGTGCACTTAGCAGCTGAGCTCGGTCAGCAGCGAAGTTGCCAGGGCACCATGTTTCCTGTGGGGCTTTGTGTTTGCATTTGGGCTTGTTGGGACCTTGCCTCTCCACCAGAGCCAGGACTTTGGAATCTCTTGGCTAGCAGGCTGCAGAGCGCTCAAACTCTGGGTTGCCAAGCGAGGGATGCCTGAACTGTGTGTTGCAAAGCAGGGTTTATCCGCAGTCTGGAGCGTCTGGCCAGCTCCTGCCACTGCTGTGGGGAGAGGCGGTGGTGGTTCTCACACTGCCCCAGGAAGTCCAGAGGAGAGCGCAGCTTCTCATGCATCGAGAAACTGCCAAGGGCCTGGCTCACCAGTGGGGGAGCGGCTGCAGCGGCCGGCCAGTCACTCCTGCTCCTCGCCCTGCAGAAATGGCATGATTGGGGGGCTGCATTCTTCCTGGCCCCAACCAAGCCTTTGGTAGCAACGGGAGGTGTGCGCCACCTCCTTGGCATCCCCACTGCGCATATGGCTGAGATGACAGGAGGGCGTTGATTTCCTTTTTATCCTTTTTACGCACCTGTTTCAGGAGGAACTTTTGTCAGGCACCAGGGAAAGAGGTGCACCGCCTGGGAAGCAGTCACACTCCTTTGGCAGAAGTAGCAGGGGGCTGCACTGGCTTGTCCTCTGTGGCAGGCTGGGGGGGGGGGCGCTTCATCGGCACTCTTCTAGTCTTTGTGCGTGCGCACTGGCCAGCTGGTCTTTGTGCATGCATGCGCACCAGAAACCGGAAGACCAGTTGGGCAGGGTGCACTCCAGAAACCAAGCGTTCTTCTGGTTTCCAGCATGTGGTGCCAAAAAGGTTTGCCAACACTGACTTATAGCATGATATAATCATTTAAACAGTTTCTTCTAAGAATTTTTTTGCTTAACGTATACAATTTCAGCTTACTGTCATAAAATGGAACAAGACACTTCTTTGCTACCACAAATTTTTGTATTGAAAAATCATTATAAAAAAGCTGAGACATGCAGTTTTTTTCTATGAAAGCTCTCTTTCAAAGAGGTCAGCCCAGAAACTTCTATGACTACTAAAAGGGTTTTAAGAAACTATTCAGTATTCCTTTACTTTACACTGTCCTTCTGTCTTTAAAGCTAGTTCCATTTAGCCATCTAGTTAACAATTCTATTACCTATTTTTTCAGAGCTATCTAAGCATCAAAATATATTAATAAATTCCATACATTATACACTATGAGAAAAAATGTTTTATCCATTCTGAATTTATGGTTCATAGATATTGTGATAAATTCTATCCATGCCATATATATGTTAATTATTTTTCCCAAGGTATCAGTATTTGAATCCAAAGCAGGAAATGTACTTTGGATCCAATGTGGGTGCACTTGTTATACCTATCAGATAGCTAAAAGAAAACTTGCCAGATTCTGGTGGCTACTGAGTGGTCCTAGGAACCTGGTATTGCATAGGTGCTGTGAGAAACATGGATAAAACAAGACTTCCAACAGATACTAGTACGCACATGCTGAATCCAAAGCACTTTTCCCATTTTGAATCTATCTGCACACCTTTCATTTCCACACCTCCATAAACTTAGATGTCTTTCTTCAAAAATAAATCTATTACCTTGATTGTCCATCTTACCAGATTAATTTATTACAGTAGTCTTTATTTAACATCAAATCATTGTGACCATTTGAAGTTATGGTGGCACTGAAATATTGGACTTATAACTAGTCCTTGAACTTACAACCAATGCACCCTTGTGGTCACATAATAAAAATTCATGCTAGCCCATATTTACAATCGTTTCCCACCATTGACCTTCATCATCTTTGCTTGCCTCCCCTAAGGCTTGGTGGCTTCTTCCTTTCTGGCTATCCATGCATCCTTCCACAGCCTCTTTATGCCATGTTGCCTCCCTGGTACATTTGGTCTCTATTACTTTCACAGAATATTTATTTTTATTTTGTATATCAATATTTTTTGCCCATTGTCCATCCCACTCACAGAGTGACTCTAGGTGCAAATAAATAATATATTCTTTATGGGCAGATCTGCATTCTCTGGGAAAAACTCTGTTAATTTTTTTTACTATTCCTCTTTCAAAGAACTGGGACATATTAGGCACATGTCTCCAAGAACCTAGTTGCAGGGATCTCCAGCCTTGGCAACTCTAAGACTTGTGAACGTCAACTCCCAGAATTCCTCAACCAGCCATGCTGCGGAATTCTGGGAGTTGAAGTGCACAATTTGTAAAGTTGCCAAGATTGGAGACCCCTGCAGTACAGAATATTTGATTATGTACCTCAGGTTTCAAAGGTTGAAATATAACTCATACAGATATTTAAAATGTTTTATTCATCTCACTAGATTCCTGTTTATTGGCATCCATAAAGTATTTTTCCTCAAAAACCATAACTTGATTGTAATTACAGGTAATCAACTTACAACAGTTCATTTAGTGACAGTTCAAAATTACAAAGGCACTGAAAAAAGTGACTTACGATCATTTTTTAACGCTTACGATCATGTGGTCAAAATTCAGACAGTTGGCACCTGACTCATTTATAACAGTTGCAATCTGCCAGAATCATGTGATCCTTTTTTGTGACCTTCTGACAAACAAAGTCAATGGAGAAGCCAGATTCTCTTAACAAGTAACTTACTAACTTAACAACTGCAGTGATTACTTAACAGCTGTAGCAAGAAAGGTTATAAAATGGGGCAAAACTCACTTAGCAACATAAATTTTGGGCTCAATTGTGGTCATACGTCAAGGATTACATGCACCATAAAAGGCAATTGCACATAAAGCTATTCTCATATTGATTTAAATTTCAGAGAGAAGGACTTGGTCATCTGTAGGGAATACAGTGTATCGCATCTTATAAAATTGGTCAATTACAAATGAAATAGTTTATCCCATCCATTCAATCCTTATTTGGGAAAAATCCAGTAAAATATATCTTACATGTCATATAACAATCTGCCTGCTGATGCTGTTCGTTCTGCATTCTTCTCAATGGAGTACATCTCATACTATGAAACAAGAAACAAAAGTGTGAAGAGACAAAAACATTTCTATACTGAGCATCTTGGTATTGCATATTTTTCTATCTTACCATGACTAAAATGAGAAAAAATGAAGAACAGAACCATTAACACTAATACAGCCATTAATTCCATCATATTAAAATTATGGTATTCTACAAGTTCACTATAAAATTTTCTTCATTTCCCCAAAGTTTCTCAATTACTATGAATTGGGTCTAACCCACCTGTTTATGAGATTACTGGAAAACATTAAGTGAATAAAATAGGGTGGTCAAAAGTTGATGCTTGCAAATTTTATTATGAAAGCCTACCTTCTTTATAATACTTTTTTTCTTTCAAAATAAGTTTATGAAAGGCAACCCCTATTTCACCACAATTTTTATGTATTAAATTCAGGTCATGGCTATAAATATCTTCATTTTTATATGATTCTTGATTCCCTAATTTAGGTTTAGTTAGTATTAGTTGTCAGGAGTGATGTTGCCCAGTTATTTTAATGTATTCTTCTGGAACCTTAATCCCTTTCTGGCAAAGATCACAATCATTAGTTCTTGTTTAAATCACAATCCAAAAGAGTTTAACCTGTTCTCATTTGAGTTTTTTAATCTATTCTCAGTTTGTATTTTTGGGAATACATTTTGGCAGGAAAGTGACCTCAAAAACAATATATCAAAGTTAGGGGACTTCTCTATTATTAAAAGGGAATGCAGGCCATTCCTTTATTAATGTAGTGAGTGTCAGTGTATAACATGTTAGCGCAGAACTGGATAAATTTTAAAGGTTCTTCTCTCTAGCTAACATTAAAGACTATTCAGCAGTATTTCTATTATTATTTCAGTGTAGCTGATGTTTTGGGAGAATGAAAAAAAGGGGAGAGAGAGGAGATAGATACATTAGATTAGTCCATGCAGAGTGAAAGAAAGGAGACAAAATATTAAAGGGTCATCAGGATGATCTTCCAATTTACATTTTAAATGAATGAATTATTTTACAAGAGTTTAAAATCTACCTTCAATGTCTTTTAATCCTGCATTACCAAATAAAAGGAGAGGTGACAACCAGTTGGTCTTCCTAGTGCAGGAAACGCGAATATTTAAATAATGAAAGCAATAATCTGACAATCTTTTCAAATCTGAGGGGGTATGAATTGTTTTTATTTCTACGAGAGGCAGAAGAAAAAATACCAAATAATATTTTTTTAAAATACAATCTTGGATTTCTCTACTAAAGTTTTTTAAAGGAAACTTTTTTTTTCAACATTATCCCTTCGCACAAGGAAAAGTGCCTCTCGTCAAAGGCAATAATGATGCTTGCCTCCAAATGGTAAAGTTCTCTGCAAAGCGGTGGTGCAGCTCGGCTGAAGCGAAGCACCAGAAAACAAGTAAAAAGGCGGCGTTCCGAACACCAAACTCACAATCAACCAACCTGAATGTTGAAGTCGGCAGGATAGAGGCTCCGCGCGGTGATAAGCCAAGCCTTGGCGGCCCACAGATCTCCTTGGACTAGTTCCCGGGCTCGCTTCACCAAAAACTCACAATCCCCCAACGCCGACATCTTGCAGGCCTTTAAAACTGTGCGCATGCGTACATATGGCCCAGTAAAAATCGAGTCTATTTCTTCCTAGACGAATGAAGTCGAAGAACAATTCTACGCATGCTCAATATCTGAAGTTAAGCGGTCTTTTTTTATGGACGAAGTAAATGTCATTTGGATTGAATATTGGATTTTCGTGTCATAACCCTTTCAGGTTACTGCACTGTACTGTTTTTTCTTGTAATATATTTCGCAGGCGGAGTGATACTATTTACTGCTGTTAGCTCTGAAGGTATTCCTTGGATTTTTGTAGCTAAATTGTAACCTCTCCATCGAGCATCCTGCGCTTGGTTAAACTATATGAAGTTTTTGGGGGACTTTTAAAAAGTAAAATATTTATTAAAATAAGGAAAGATTAAAAAGTTGAGTTTGTGAATTTTCCACTAGTTTTTGGCAACACAAATAATCTGCTACCTAATCATAGCTTACATTGGCGTTCTAAACCTTTTCATTCTTATGTACTCATTTGCTACTTAGAATATGTTTCCAAAACACGACGATAACTTTAAAGTAAACGCATTTCGTACTATTTGTGATCATACTATGTAAGTGACAATTTACAGGCAATTTCTGTGTTTTAAATGAGGTAAATACATTCAGTCAAAGTATCTAACTTGCTTCAGAGAAAATCAGACCATTAGCAAGACATTACAATAGTTATATTTTCTTCTGTTCATTTGTGATGTACGATGATCCAGAACAGGGGTGAGGATGCCTGTGAAGATCTACAGGGCTTCATGAACTGGGATGGACTAACCTCTAATAATTAAAATGTAACTTTTCATTCATTAATGATGTAGACAGTGAAATAATGTATGACCTCTAGACTCCAAAAATGTTTGTTAACCTTAAAAAATTTCACTAACTAGAATTATACTAAAAAGATTATTACCATTATTGGTCTAATGAGTTGATAACATTTATATAATCATTATATACTTGTAATTTAAAACTTTTTATAATTGTGTTTCAATTTTCTATTTCAATCTTTGTAATACAAATCCACATCTACAGTATGTATTTTATTTTATGTATCTTTTTTTCCTTCCATTTTGTATTAACTAAATTCAAAAACAATAAAAACACTACACACTACAAAGAAGACAAATATGTTAAAGAAGAAACAAAAAGAATATATATTCTCAAACATATATAAGATTGCACTATGAATATTTCAGTGGATGGGAGCCATAATTCATTATAATCAGCCATAGCTTATCTATATTGATAAATTAGTGGTTCATAAATTGCTAATAAGTCAGTTCTGTAGATCTCTCGGGAGTGGCGGTGGAGTTCCCAAGCCTTTTGGTTTTGGGTGACTTCAATCTGCCCTCCCTGTGGGGGACGTCGGGATTGGCCCAGGAGTTCATGGCTTCCATGGCAGCTATGGACCTGACCCAATAATACAGGCCCCCACATGAGGGGGCAACACGCCGACCTTGTTTTTGTCTCGAATGTTGGCGTAGTGATCTGGGGGTGGGCATCGTGAATGTCCAACCCATAGCATGGTCAGATCACTATCTCCTGCGGCTGGTCTTCCAACAAGTGGCCCCACACCGTGGGATGAGGAGCCACTGAGATGGTTCCCCCAGACGTCTGATGGACCCTGAAAGGTTCCAGACAGAACTGGGGTTTTGCCGCCTCCCTTATCCACAGCTCGCCGAGGTACTGGCGCCACTTGGCAACAGGCCGCCACTGAGGCCCTCGACCGAAGTTGTCCCTTGCGTCCCTCACTGCGCAGATCCCAGATGGCTCCTTGGTTCACAGAGGAGCTCAGGGAGATGAAGCGGCGAGGAGGGGTTAGAGAGCAGGTGGAGATCGACCCACCGAATCCGACCGAGCCCAGCTAAGAGCCTATATTAGGACTTACCTGGTAGCTTTGGGGGCGAAGAGGTCATACCTCTCCACTCTCATAGCGTCCGCAGATGACCGCCCAGCTGCCCTGTTTAGGGTCACCCACTCCCTCTTACATGGGGAGACGGGGTTGGATCCTATGCAGGGTAGAGCTGAGGAATTTGGTCAGTATCTGCTGGATAAGATCACTTGGATTCGGGAGGGGTTAGACTCTAACTTGCAGTGGTCTGAGGAGGGAGGGACAAGAAGTCCAGCCGATATCATCTGGGCTGAGTTTGATCCTGTTTCCGAGGATGAAGTGGACAGGATTATGCGACGCTTGAGTTCCACCACATGTTTATTGGACCCGTGCCCTTCCTGGATGGTGTATGCCACCAGGGAGGTCATGCGGCTGGCTCCGGCAGTTGTCAATGCTTCGTTAAAGGAGGGCTCTTTCCCCGCCTTGAAAGAGGCAGTGGTGAGACCCTCCTGAAGAAGCCTGCCCTGACCCAGCCGTATTAAACAACTTTCGTCCGGTCTCCAACCTTCGCTTTTAGCAAAGGTTGTTGAGAGTGTGGTGGCTCAACAGTTTCGCTTTTCCTGGATGAAGCGGACTATCTAGATCCCTATCAATCGGGCTTCCGCCCGGTTCAGTACAGAGACGGCATTGGTCGCACTGGTGGATGATCTCTGGAGGGCGACAGAGGCTTTTCCTCTGTCCTGGTCCTATTAGATCTCTTGGCGGCTTTCATACCATCGACCATGGTATCTTATTGCGGTGCCTTGAGGGGTTGGGAGTGGGGGCACTGTTCTGCAGTGGTTCTCCTACCTCTCAGGGCATGCAATCGGTGTTGGCAGGGGGCAGAGGTCGGCCCCAAGGGCTCTCACGTGTGGGGTCCAGGGATCGGTCCTCTCGCCTCCTGTTCAACATCTATATGAAGCCGCTGGGCGAGATCATCCGAGGTTTTAGTGAGGTATCATCAGTATGCTGATGATACCCAGTTATACATCTCCACCCCAAACCAAATCAGTGATGCCCTCTCTGTGATGTCCCGTTGTTTGGATGCGGTATGGATCTGGATGGGCAGGAACAGACTACAGCTCAATCCAGCCAAGACTGAGTGGCTGTGCATACAGGCATCTCGCCCAGTGAGTATATTCCACCTTTGGCCATAGGGGAGAGGTGTTACCCCTGTGGATAGGGCTGAACCTGGGGGTTCTCCTGGACTCACGGCTCAGTTTGGAGGAGCAGGTGGGAGCCGTGGCCAGGGGGGCCTTTGCCCAGGTTTGGCTGGTTCGCCAGCTCCGCCTTACCTGGATCGAGATGCCCTTCACGTCACTCATGCACTTGTTACGCCCCGACTCGACTACTGCAATGCTCTCTATGTAGGACTGCCCTTGCATACCATCCGGAGGCTCCAGCTGGTGCAGAATGCGTCGGCGGTTGTGATGGGAGTCTCCCGATACTCCCATGTTACGCCTCCCGCGTGAGCTGCATTGGTTGCCGTTGCCCTCCGGTGCGATTCAAGGTTTTGACATTAACATTCAAAGTCCTTCATGGCATGGGTCCGGGTACTTGCGGGCTCCTGCCGATATCAAATACCGGTCGCCTGTGAGCACATAGGTTGGGACTCCTCGGTTGCCGTCCACACGACAATGTCGCTTGCGTGACCGGGAAGGGCCTATTCTGCATCGCCCCCCCCCCTTATGGAACCAGCTACCCGTTGAGCTCAGGCTGGCTCCCGATCTCTCCTCTTTCTGGCGGATCTAAAACCTGGTTGTTTTACAGGCTGGCTGGACTGATCTCCTAGGGGAGAGGGTGGGTTTTAAATTCGATTTTAATTCGGTTTTATACTTGTATTTTGGCTTGTTAGTTTAATGTCTTTTTAACTAATTTATTGTTCTATGTTTTTATCTGTGAGCTGCCCCGAGTCCTTTCTGGAGAATGGCGGCATACAAGTCAAAACAAATAAAATAAATAAATAAAATCATAGAATAGTTGAATTCTGAAACGCAAACTCAGTTGAAACCCAGGTTGTTTTTCCAATGCTGAACATCAAATCTTTTAAGTATAGGTAAAATCCACCTTTTTGTCCAGATATCATTTCCATGTAATAACGATAAACTTCAAAATAATATGAATATCTAAAAATTGTGAATCTCAAAGTTAAGTTAATACATGTAATAACTTCTTTCTCAAGTAGAATAATTGTTGGACACTGCAGAGACACGTATTTAAATAAAGCATTAATTTCAATGCATCTCCAGCATAACATAACTGATTTACCAGCAATCTAGGACTTTTGTATATAAATGTGTTGAAGTTATTTTTGAAGTATTTCTTATTGAAAAAGATATGATTTAAAATCATATGGTCATATTTTTCATAGTTTTCCAAGCTTTTTGAGTTGTTTTCCCCTTTAGGATTTTCTTCCAAGGAACCTTTCCCAAGCTCTCTCTGAGATTATTAAAATCAGCTCTTTTAAAATCTAAGACTCTGGTATTATGTTCCATTGCTTATGTTTGCCTTATACTGAATTCCAATATGACATAGTCACTCTCACCCAAGGTTCCTGCAATTTCACTTCTTCTCTGTTCGTGAAAATTCAGTCCATTATGGCTGTCCCTCTACTTCCCTCTTTTACCTTT
This sequence comes from Naja naja, assembly GCA_009733165.1. Taxonomy (NCBI): domain Eukaryota; kingdom Metazoa; phylum Chordata; class Lepidosauria; order Squamata; family Elapidae; genus Naja; species Naja naja. Next base: position 90,735,047 of record CM019155.1, read on the forward strand.
GGACAACAAAGCGATCAGGTAGGTTGATCAGGAACCTATTCCACTTGGTGCAGAATTAGTCTTCCAGTTGATGTCAGAGTAATTGAGGGCCTCCCATTACTATTGTAGTGTGTCTCCTATATATATACTTGTTAATTGGTTAGCAAACAATACATCTATTTTTTTCTGTTTGGTTGGGTGGCTGTAGTATACACCTATGGCAATGTCATTCTTTTTTTTCTTATATTGAGCTATATGCATTCTGGGAGGTTTTTATCTTTGGTTTCATGTATTTCTATAGCAATATAGTGGGTTTTTTTTTACATATAGTACGATTCTACCTCCTCTTTTATGGGGTCTGGTTTTTTGTTTTTTGTTTTGAACAGTTTATCCTTCTAACAGTATGTTCCAGTCATGGATTTCATCCCAAGTATCAGTAATTGCAATTATATCATAACTACCGTCATGTATTAATAATTTCACCCTGTTTGTTCCCCAAACTTTGAGCATTTGTATATAGACATTTGAGATCTCTGACTCTAGGTATGCTTCCTGTGTTTCCTATTTGGTGTTTGAATTTATCTTCCTTCACATTGCTACTTATCTCATTATTTGATTTCTTTTGGATCAACAACAGCAGTCTTGACTCCAATTTACCCAGATATTGTCTTGCCTCAATTTGCTCTGCTTCCTCTTATTGCCTGCTGATAATTGTCCATTTGGATGGACAATTCTCTGTGGCCAGTTGGCCACAGTGTGTTGTTCTAGACCAGAGGTATCAAGCTCAAGGCCAGTGGGCTGGATGTGGCCTGCAGAGTGCTAAGATCTGGCCCACAAGGCCACCCTGGAAACAAAAGACCGGCTTGCGGTGCCTCTGCCAGCAAAAATGGAGCTCTATTTTCATTGGCAGAGGGCTGCAGAAGGCTGTCACAGCCAAAAACGGAGCCTGTGAGGGCCGCACCTCTGTTTTCACTAGCAGAGTGCTGGAGGAGGCAATTGCAGCCAAAAACGGAACCCAGGATGGCCTTGTGCTCCATTTTTGCTGGCAGAGGGCTACAGGAGGCTTCCTCAGTTGAAAACTGACTCCAGGAGGGACATATGCTCCATTTTGGCTGGCAGAGGGCTATATGAGGCCTTTGCAGCCAAAAATGGTGTCTGGGAGGGCCACACACTCCATTTTGGCTGGCAGAAGCTGCAGGAGGCTATCTCAATTGAAAACAGCCTCAGAGAGCCACACGCTCCGTTTTCCCTGGCAGAGTTCTAGCAGAACAAACTGCTAACAAAAGTGGCATTTGATCACAAGGCAAGGAGGCATCGAGATATGTTTTCCCTTTTACAATTGAGTATCCAAGAAAGGACAGGAAAGGAGAAAGAGAAAGAGGAAAGAAAAGGAAAAAGGGAAGATAGCAAGGAAGGAAAAAGAAGAAAAGGGGAAGGAAGAAAGGAGAATGAAGAGGAAAGGAAAAGGAAGGAAGGAAAGAAGGAAGGAAGGAGATTATAATGAGAGGGAGGGAGGATCTGAGGGAACTCCTGCCTTAGCACTTGGCCACCAGCAGCCCTGCTACCCTTTTGCCATCCCCTCCTCCTGATCTTTCCTGGTGTTCTCTCATCGTATTGCCAAGGATGCTTTGGTTATGTTGGAAGAAATTTCATTCCCAGCTTGAGAAAACCACGGATGCTAAAAAAAAAAAAAATTCCGAAGCAGCTGCCAGAAAGTAGGATTCTTTAATGAAAGAAGGCTTTCTATGTCAGCTCTGTTAGCAGGCTGCTCTGAGTTTTCTCTTTCAGCTGGTGATTCTTTGTTTTCTGAAAGGGGGAAGGGCTGGCTTGAGTTTCTTGGCACTGTTTTCCGAGGTTTCTGGTGCTGTGAGGTTTCTGGCACTGTCCTTTTGGAGTATACTTCCCACAGTTACAAAGCCAGGTCTCCTTGTATGGAGAGGGAATGGGCCTTCCTCTGACCCACACACTTTGCCCTCCCACATACATCATGAGCAACCTGGCCAAGGAGAGGGGGAACAGCAGCAGCAACTTCGAGGAGGAGGCAGCCCCTTGGCGGAAGCAGGCTGGGCTGGGCTGGGAGATCCTGGTGCCCTAGGAGTTCAAGGGCTGGGCTGGCCACTTGCCCTCTACTGCCTAGGGCTCTAGACAGTCTGCGACACCATCTAGGGGTCCTCAGTGTGGCCCGAGAGGAACAGCGAGGTTCCTCTGGAAGATAAGGGTTTCAGCTTCAAACCCTTATCCCCTGGAGGATAAGGGTTTGACGCTGAAACCCTTATCCTCCCTGGTCTTGCCTTCCTCCACTGAAGACAATGGACCCCCCAGCCCCACCCAGGCCATCACAGATGGCCCTGACATAAATGATGTCAAACTGGCCATGCCCACCCCCACCATACCCACCAAGGTCAATCGCAACCCTAATGCAGCCCTCAATGAAATTGAGTTTGACACCCCTGTTCTAGACTCTGTTTGGAGATAACTGGTATACTAGCTCAAAAATAAGCTGTAGTTTTGGAAGAAATAAATTATCAATGTGCTTTGTTCTGCCTAATTTTACATAAGATATTTGACATCCTTTTTATTTGGAAGCAAATATATTTGGGAGCTCTTTTTATTGTAATTTGAAAATTAACTAAGCGCTTTTTTACAGTGTAAAAAGCAAATTTCTGTACTACTTAGCTTTACTTAGTATTGCTGATTGCCCTGAGAAGCATGCTGAGAAATTCAGAAATTTCTAGAGCTACTGCTAAAAAGAGCACCATTAATCTGTGAAAAGAAAAAGCAAGGAAGGGAACAAGCTTCCTCCCAGTCAGTGGAAAGAATATGTCAAATTCATATTGGAAAGGTATCTTCAGCCAGGGCTGGACAGTTTAACAACTCAATTCCCTGTTCGGATTTGCACACTGAACTCTTTGACAGTACAGAGAAATCCCTCCCCCTCCCCCTTCTCGTTTCCTTTGAAACTTGCCTGGGGCATTTGAAACTTGTGGGATTTTGCTCCCCCCTCTCTCCATCAGTAGCAGGTTTATGCGATAATGTTCCTTTTGACCATTTCATTCCATGAAGCTTTTTTTTCTTTTTCCTGTTTTCCCCGTTCTGAATTGGAAATAGGCATATTTTCATTGCAGATTCAGATTACTAACAGTCTTATGCCTTAACAGATATGACACTTTGCAACCTAGTGACAATTTAGCAGTACTCAAATAGTGCAGTCGGTGAGAAGTTGTCTTTAGTGTGCTTTAAAAAGAAAGATTTCCATGATTTTAGGTGTGACTTAGGGAAGATAATAAATTATCCTTATTTTGGAACAACGTGGAACAAAGCCACAGCTTGTGAATTCTGGAAAATAGCATGGGCCAACACAGATGATTGTATTCATGGTATCTGCTTGCAATTATGTAAGTAACTTAGAATTTAAATTAAAGTTAATTTTAATTCTTCTAGAAAATTTAGTATTTTGCATGTGTGCTGGAATGTATTTTGTTAAGAAATATTGCAGAAGATGAACATTTCTAACATTTTTCCTTTTTGGCTTCCTAATTAAAACAATGCCAAAATTTCCAATGCAGAAAAGATAATTCAGTTATAACTGAGGAGTATTTATTACCTTTTAAAAATATCGTTAAGTTAAAATCAACTAAATATTTTAAAGAAATCTGTATTTTAATTTAAGATCCTTTCAGAGAAATATGCAAGCTTATTCAGAACCAGATTTCACGAATCCAGTGATTTTAGAACAGTTGCATTAAAACTTAATATGTTATTGTCTACAGTACAGAAAGGACTTCAAATTGTGTAGGTTTTTAAAACCCATTGCAAATTGATCATACCTATTTGGTGAATGGAATTTGGAGATTGAAGAAGATAATCAATAAAAAATTTTTTTCAATTTTCACCAATGTGTACATTGGTATAAAATGCATTTTTACTAAGCATGCATAGCTGTTTCCAGTAGTATTGAGAATATAATGCATGACTTACAGAATGTTAAGAATTGGCTCATTATACCACCTCCAGTTTCCATAATTATGTACATGATTTTGCATTTCAGCTGTTTATAATATGATTGATTTTATAGTTATGAGAGAAATATATTTAGATAACTGTGTATTCTGATTTTGCAGAATAAAAACAAGTTTTCTTCATTTTATTGCTTGTTTGATGTAAGGGGAAAAACCTGGGTGAGGTGAGCATATAGCTAAAATATATAGGAATAATGGGCTAAAATATATGTTGAGGTTTTATATAGAATGAATAACAATTTAGGTTTCACAGAGAATTAATGATTAGGTATATATGCTTGATTTTAATCAAAATGCAACTGCACTTCTTGATTTTTTAGTTAAAATCATATATTTCTTAACTATTACAGACTGATTCAACATAACACTGTGGATAGCACAAGTTCTCATAAGGATTTAACAGTGTTTTACACAATTTGTATTTGATCCTTGATTTTAAATGTATATATAATTAAGAAGTTGGACTAGCACCAAGTTCTAATTCACTTTTAGCAGAAGTTCATGGTGAAATCTTGGGGCAGTCACTCTCTCTGGATCCAACTTACTTCACAGAATTTTTTTGTGGAGAAAAGTAAAAAGAAGGGGGTGCTATCTATATCACCTTAAGCTCCTGAGTGAAAAAGTGGGATAAAACAAATCTAACAATGATTAAAATATCTGAAATATTAGAAAAATAAATGAAAGATAGTGTGATGTTAACATGTAAGTCTATGACAGCCTGGACCAAGGAAAAGCTGCCAGAAATCTTGTAGGGCTGCTGTGAAGATTATTCTATTTTAATGTAGTTTGTTCTGTTGGATAAAGTTGCTCAGATTTGTTTGGAATTGGAATGCAGCTGTACAGGTTCTGTGTAAATTACCTGAAGCATAGTCATGCCCAGTTACCTGGAGAGAGTTCAGACCTGTTGACCCTGTTCAAATGGACAGGGTCCTTAGAGCTTTGAGTTGCCCAACTGGATCTTAGATCCCTGTCCCTTTTTATGCCTTAGGGTATCCTAGCATAGGGCAAGTAGTTGGGTCCATGTATTCATGAATGCTTCTCAGCAGGAGCGGGTGGGTGCATGCTTGTGGAAGGAGATGGTTGGCTACTCCTTCCTTGAGAGGTCGTCACTAGACCCAATGAATGTGGACAATTTTGATCCAGTTTCCAATCTTGTCTTTTTAAGGAAGGTTGTTGAGATGTAAATGCCTTAACAGCTACAGAGGGCCCTCAGAAAAACAAATTATCTGAACCGTTTTCAGTCAAGACTTACATCTTTTTATACCACTGAGACAGCATTGATTAATCCTGTTGAATGACTTTTAGCAGACTCAGGATGGAGGCTGTGCATTGGCTCTCCTTGATTTTTCAGTGGTTTTCTTTTTTATATATAATAATTTTTATTTAAGTTTAAAACTACAAAGATAAAAAATTAATACAAGAGAAAAAATATAAAAAAATGAAAAGTACAGAGAAAAGAAAGAGGGACAGGGAAAATATAATAAGATAAAAATAAGATATATAAAGAAATATATCAAAATTACTCTCTACTTCATCAAGACAAGTACAATAAATGTATATATTATGTATATTAATCTTAAATAAGTACATCGATCTCATATTCTTTTTCTTTCCTTTACACAGTAACTTATCATTTTCTATAAAAATACAATAAAAATATCTTAAAGTATTTCTTTTCTTTCCTGCATCATCATTAAAACTTATTCAATAAAAATGTGTATTGATGTTTATTCCTTTTAAGTAATGTCAAAATGTTTATTTATTTTCATTCTCTTTTCATCATGTCTTAGGAACTTCATAAGTATAATATGTCTCTTTTATAAGTCCAAAGCCAGAAAGTTGTCCAAGTCATTCTTCTGAATTGAAATCCACACATCCAAATAATTCTTCTGATTTATTATTTGTGTGTCCCTTTCAGCTATTAAAACATCAGCCAGTTTTATATGTATGTCCCATGTAACATCTATGTCACTATCATTCTTGTAGCCTGTCTTTTTAAATACAAAACAGACTGATTGTCAGTTGTATCCTCCATCTCCCTTTTAAATTCAATTGTCCAATAATAGTCAATATTAAGAAAAAGTTATAAATACATTGTTGCCAAATATCCTTGAATTCTTCCAGAGTTAACTTCTCTCCCTCATTAATGGTCTCTTCTCTTTTAATTATCTGTAGTTTTTCTTGCTGCCTGTTGTAACCAGCTTTCAAGATCTCCTCTTATCATATTTTTCTCTGTAATCTGCAGTTTTTAAATCTTATTTCTGGTCAATCTGGCCTGTTAGACTGCTTATAATGTTCCAATATCAATGTTCTAATCACCTTTTTAAGTTCTTATCAATCTTTTAAGTTCTTAAAATCGCAAGAAACTTCTTTCACTTAACAAAGTAGAAGAATCGCTCAGTATAATGAAACTTGACCTCCATATTTAAAAAGCAATTTATAAGCCATTTCCAGGAGTGATTGAGAGAAAGAAGTAGGTGATCCCAGGATCCCTTTGAAGGTTCTGAACTGCTAAACACAGGTAAAGCTGATTCTCCAAGCTCTCAGAATTCTAAACCTTTTTAGAGTCTGATCATGGGAAGCATCTGCTTGGAGCACTACGGGCAATTCCAGGTACTCCCCTATTTCCAGAAATGAATTCCAAGGCACTAGTCCATTCCTCAGTTCCTTGTTTGTTGCTCTCCTGGAAATCAATCTCTCAGTGAAGAGGGTGTGCACATGCACACTCACATTTTCGGCAAACAGATTGTTAAAGTATGTGCAGCCCACCTCTGCATGCGGTATGAGTTTTTCTCCATATTAACTCTTCTAAGCCCCCTTGTTTGAGATGGTCAGCTACACAAACTAATTAAAATTAATAAAACACAATCTGAGATTATTCTGATACAAAACAGTTAGAAATGGATTCTTAACTGTGAAGTTTCAATATCAACTGTGTCTACTTCCACTTCAGCAGTTTGCTGTAATCCAAAACCACATTTGTCTAACATTTATAAAGCACAAAGAGCTATATATTTTATGATCCTAAATTTTCTCAGAAGAAAAGTATTTTAACATTTAAAATAAAAAATGAGATTTTTAACATTAAAATAACTTGAAACAGAATGGCAGGTCTAACGATTTGATTTGATTTGATTCTGCCTGAATCTAAGTGACTCTGGGTGCCTCACAATATACAAAACAAGGTAAACAATAAACAATACGGCAAAAGACATCATACAACAAACCCAAACTATTTCAAAAAGTTAGAAAATTCATACAGACTGTTTTAGGAGAAAATAGAAAACTACAATTGGTGCAGAATATTATGGTTAGCAAACCAGAGAATTGGTTTCTGCATATACAGAAACTTGGAGGGAAATATGCAGAAACTGTTACAGAAACAAATGGTTGAAGCATTCCTTAAGTCCTGGTAAATAGTATTAGGAAGAGCCTTGCACTGGCTCCTCTCTGACTGACTTGAGATATAAGAGGGGTGGGAGGAAAAATGCAATCAGTCTTGCAAGATTCTAATATTATTGCCTAGCTCAATAAAACCTTGTTCTAGCCTTCTTATGGAGTCTGTTTCCTAATCTGAACTACCTTGAACAACTAACATTGCATTGGCAACAAAACAAGACATTTTATCAGCTCAAAAACAGTAAGAAAAAATGTGAAACACAAATAAAAACCATAGTATAAACCAGTAATTATAAAACTGGTGTAGTCAAGATATTACAAACACTGTAGTAAAAGAAAACAACCATTTGATGCACTGGCTCCCAATTAGCTTCTGAACCCAACTCAAAGTGTTTGTTAAAAGCTTGAATGGAATCTGTCCAGAGCAGTGGTCACCAACCAGTGGGCCGTGGCCCACTGGTGGTCCATGAGAAAATTTTGGTGGTCTGTAGGAAAATGTTACCCCCAAAGCAATTAATCCAGGCTGCGCAGGAACAAAAGACTGTGCCACCCACATAGCCGCGGGAACACAAGGGCTTGTGTCGCTTGCATTGCGAACAACACAAGGTACTGAGGGGAGGGGGGAAAAATTGGAGATGGGGAACTTGCCCCATTGAACCTTGCCTGGCTACCGGGCTACTTCTTTCCGCTTCTGCTTTTGGCTGCACGGAAGGAAAGCAACAAAAGTCTTTCTTTCTCTCCCCCAAACTCCACTAGAAATGAGTCATGGGACCCTGCAAGGCATCCTGCTCCAAGAGGCTGTGCTGGCAAAGACTCATTTCTGGCAGAGTTTGGGGAGAGAAAGAAAGACTTCTGCTACTTTCCTTGCATGAAGTCAAAAGTCTCTCTCTCTCTCTCTCACACACACACACACACACACACACACATACACACCTGAGAACGGAGCTGGGGACGGTAAAGAATGATCAATCGGCAGGAAAACAGGGTGGGGAATTTTTCTGCAGACTTTTTTTGCGGTTTTCCCAGGGTCTCTGCAGACAGAATCCCAAAAGAAGTCTGCAGGAAAATCCCCCACCCCATTTTCCTACCAATCGATCATTCTTTATTTGGGATCTCAGAATACCATGTCTCTCTCTCTCTCTTTCCCCCTGAGAACGAAGCTGAAAAGCAGGTTAGGAATGTGGCTGCCTTGGAGGATGTGTATGTATATGTGAGGGACCTGTGTGTGTGTGTGTGTGTGAGAGAGAGAGAGAGAGAACATCACCACCAGCCCTCCAAGGTTAGATGAGATCGAGATCTCTCTCTCTCTCTCACCAACGTCAGCAAGCCACCATCAGTCAAAATTCATATTAGTGGTCCACGGGATTTAAAATTATGAGTTTGGTGGTTCCTAAGTCCCAAAAGGTTGGCGACCCCTGGTCCAGAGTATAAATTCAAGCAGAGAAATTGCTGAAGGACCTGTCCCATGATAGCTCAGGAACCATTGGCCCAAAAGCAACCTCTCTCCATAGAAGCCCCTTCTTTTGAAACACCTTGTTTCCAGATTTGTATCAGGTATCATTAAAATTATTTTAAAAATCCTATTTCAGTGGTGTGATAGCTCAGCAGTTATAGACACTGAGCTTGCCATCTGGAAAGCTGACAAACTGGGTTCGAGACCTGAGCACCGCCTGATGGGGTGATCTCCCGTTATTTGCTCCTGGTCCTGCCAACCTAGCAGTTTGAAAGCATGCCAATTGAGTAGATAAATAGGTACCACTTGAGTAAGATAAAGCATTCTGTGCACCTTGATATGACCACGGAAATGTCTTCAGCTCCCTTGGCTAAGAAATAGAGATGAGCACTGCCCTCTAGAGTCATGCACAACAGGAGAAACCTTTACCTTTATTTCAGTGGTGACTAATTTAGTTGTATATATGACTATTTGATACTGGACTGACTTCTTTTATTCTCTTGATGTTGACCCACATATTTGTTTTATTTTTAATTGGTAAACTTCCCAGAGTTTTTAGAGTTAGAGGTTTTTTTAAAATAAGGGTCTAAGACTCTAAGAAGAGAAAGTTTCCATTAAATTTTATTGTTCTCCGTGCCCTATGAACAAAGTTAGTTTTTAACTCTAATAATTAAATGTAAAAATATTATAGAAGGAATGCTAAGGGGATACTTTTTTATAATTCTCTGTAGTCAGAATGTAAAGATGATGTGATGATATGTGTGCATCACCTTGATAGGACAAGGGGGAAAGCTGCTACCTAGGGAACAATCAGGCAAGCCCCTTTGGGAAGGATTTGCCCTAATTGGTTCAAACGGTTAAAAGTAATACCAGGAATTTGTATCTTCAGATTTGCAAGATTGATGTCAGCCCTGTCAGATAAACCAAACAGGAAACACAGCTAGGTAAGCTAATTTTATTTTATTGTAAAGGTACATTAACAGAATTGTACTTATTTATAAAGGAGATTATCTTTTATCCATGATGTTTTATTTGGCTGCAAAATTTATTTATTTATTTATTATTTGGTCTTATATGCCGCCCTATCTCCCGAAGGTCTCAGGGTGGCTCACATAAAAAAAAACGACGAATACAAAAGTTAAAAGGAATTAAAAAATATTAAATCAATTGGACCAAATAAATATTTAAAACCCTACCACAAAACATTTAAAACAACCCCCCCCCTCAGTCCAGGCTGGCTTGTTCAAATAGCCAAGTCTTTAGCCTTGCGAAAGGAGCGGAGGTCAGGGGCCAATCGTAGCTCCAGGAGAAGCTGGTTCCACAAAGTAGGCGCCCCCACAGAGAAGCCCTCTCCCTAGGGACCGCCAGCCAACACTGTCTGGCGACGTTACCCCAAGGAGGCCCTGTCTGTGGGAACGCACTGGGCAATTGGTGTTTGATGCAGGCAGGAGATGTTCCCGCAAGTACCCCAGCCCTAAGCCATGGGTGGCCTTATAGGTAAGCATCAGCACCTTGAATCTAACATGGAGGGCAGCCGGCAACCAATGCAACTTGCGCAGGAGGGGTGTAATATGGGAGTACGGGATATCACAACCAGCAGCGCATTCTGCACCAGCTGAAGCCTCCGTGTGGTCCGCAAGGGCAGCGCCATGTAGAGCGCATTGCAGTAGTCGATCTGGGATGTAACGAACGCATGAGTGACTGTGCGTAGCGCATCTCGGTCCTGGTAGGGGTGCAACTGGTGCACCAGGTGCACCTGGGCGAATGCCCCCCTGGCTCCCCCCTGCTCCTCCAAACTAAGCCATGAATCCAGGAGGACACCCAAGTTGCGAGCCCTATCTGTGGGGGGCGACACCTCTCCCCCCATAACCAAAGGTGGAACATCCTGGACCACCGAGATGCAGAGCCACTCAGTCTTGGCAGGGTTGAGCTGGAGCCTGTTCCTCCCCATCCAGATCCACACCGCTTCTCCGCAACAAGACATCACGGGGAGGGCATCACTGAGTTGGTTTGGGGTGGAGATGTAGGGCATCACTGAGTTGGTTTGGGGTGGAGATGTAGAGCCGAACATTGCCTGCAAAATTAACCATATTATGAGAAACATGACAAACAGACCTCCAGACTTGTGGAAAATAATAGATCATTGTTCTATGTTCTAGTGTTCAAATCTTCAGTTATGAGTATAATTATAGAGAATAAGAAAGTGAACTTAATTTTCTAAAATTTTCTAAATTTAAGTGAACAATTTTCTAAAAACCCCAACTTTCTGATAGATAATATTGAAACACTACTTGAAGCAAACATTTATATACAAATATTTCTTTATTTATATTTCTTTTGGCTAAAACAATAGTTATACCATGCACTATACATGGAACTTGAAATGTATCTGAAAGCTTCAACTGGTGCAAAATGAAGGCTACTGCTGAGCGCATTGGGTTGTATTCCAAAAATTGTAAGCCGCCCTGAGTCTTCGGAGAAGGGCGGCATATAAATGTAATTTTTTAAAAAATGCAGCAGACAGCATGGTTTTTGCAAGCATAGATTTGCACATGTATGACCTGTCAAGGTTCCAACTGACAAACCCAAATGAGTCAGCACTCGGAGACTTTCAATTTCTACAAAGAACTGCTTTATTGAGAACATCATTTCAGCACGGATGATCTTAAAATCAGCTCTGGCTATTTCCCATACTTTCAGTACAATTAAAGATTAGGCAGTTCCCTCCCACCTTGTCACAGGTCACGTTATCCAATTAGGTGTTCTGAAGTTTCCTTGGTAATCTCTTCCAGTCCCTGGCCAGCACCTGTTGGGATGACCTTGGTTCCCATGAGATAGGAAATTGTTGATATCTGGTCTGAAATTCCAAAGCTCCTTCCTCCCCCAAAAGTGTGTCAAGCTGAGAAATGGAGAAAATTGGCTGTGACAGGCACCATCTGTTTCTAAGTTGACTGTCGGATCCCCTTAAAGAATGAGAAGCACATGGAAAACATCAAGCATGATCACACATTAGCGGTGGCTGGGTTCCCCCTGACTTAGGGGGGTGGCCTCCTGGTTTCTGCGGGTACTTCTTGTGGAACTTTTTATTAATGGTCTGCTTTCATATTTATTTATTTATTTATTATTTGAACTTATATGCCGCCCCATCTCCGAAGACTCGGGGCGCACAACTAAAAAGCAAAGAACAATAAATACATTAAAAAACAATTAAATCAAAATTATAAGCCCAAATATTTATAAAATGAGTTAAAAATTTAAAAATAACCCTCCCCAAAGGGTCACAGCCGGGTTGGTCAAATAACCAGGTCTTCAACTTCATGGCGGAAGGTGCGGAGGTCAGGGGCCAGGCGGAGCTCCAAAGGCAGTTGATTCCAGAGGTCAGGGGCAGCAACAGAAAAGGCTCGTCGTCGAGGAACCGCCAGCCGGCATTGGCCCGCCGATGGAACCCGAGTCCTTGCCTATGAGCTCGAACAGGGCGTCGGTGTTTGACATCGGAAGAAGGCGCTCCCTTAAATATTGAGGACCCATGTGTGAAGGACTTTGTATGTTAACACTAAAACCTTGAATCTCACCGGAGGCAACCGGCAACCAATGCAGGCCGCGCAGGAGGGGGTCACATGGGAGAACGGGTAACTCCCATCACCACCAGCGCCGCCGCATTTTGCACCAGCTGCAATCTCGGATGGTATGCAAGGGCAGTCCCAAATAGAGCGTTGCAGTAGTCAAGCCTGGAGGTAACAAGGGCATGAGTGATCGTGCGCAGGCGTCCCGATCCAGAAAAGGCGAAGTTGACGAACAAGGCGGAGCTGGGCAAAGGCCCCCTGGCAGCGGCCCCCACTGCTCCTCCAACGAGCCGTACATCCAGGAGGACCCCCAGATTCCGCCCCTATCCACAGGGGCAGCACCTCTCCCCTATGGCCAAAGATGGATAATCTTGACTGGGTGGGATGCGGTATGCACAGCCACTCAGTCTTGGCGGGTTGAGTCGAAGCATGTTTCCGCTCATCCAGTTCCGTACGCATCCAGACACGGGTCATCAGGGAGAGGGCATCACTGATCTGGCCTGGGGTGGAAATGTACAGCTGAGTATCATCAGCGTACTGATGGAATTTCACCCGAAACCACGGATGATCTCACCCAGCGGCTTCATGTAGATGTTAAACAAAGGGGAAAGGACCGACCCCTGAGGGACCCCACAAGTGAGGGCCCTAGGGGCGACCTGACCCCCTGCCAACACCGATTGCGACCGCCCCGAGAGGTAGGAGGAGAACCACCGAAGAACGGTGCCCCCACTCCCAACCCCCAAGGCGGCAAAAGGATACCATGGTCGATGGTATCGAAAGCCGCTGAGAGGTCTAATAGGACCAGGACAGAGGAAAAACCCTATCGAGCCCTCCAGAGATCATCCATCAGCGCCACCAATGCCGTCTCCGTGCTATACCCAGGTCGGAAGCCCGATTGATCTGGATCTAGGTAGTCCGCTTCATCCAGGAAAAGCGGAACCTGTTGAGCCACCACACTCTCAACAACCTTCGCCAGAAAATGAAGGTTGGAGACTGGACGAAAGTTGTCTAACACAGTCGGGTCCAGGGCAGGCTTCTTCAGGAGGGGCCTCACCACGCCTCTTTCAAGGCGGCGGGAAAGACACCCTCCCTTAAAGAAGCGTTGATAACTGCCGGAGCCAACCGCAGGTGGCCTCCCTGGCGGCATAAGCCAGCCAGGAGGGACAGGGTCCAATAAACATGTGGTGGAACTCATGCCGCATAATCCTGTCCACTTCATCCTCGGAAACCGGGTCGAACTCATCCCAAATAACCAGACTCCCTGCACCCCCTTCCTCAGACCACTGCAAATCGGAGGACAACCCGTCACGAATCGAGCAATCTTATCCGACAGATATTGAACAAATTCCTCGGCCCTACCCCGCAAGGGTCCGGCCCCCCTCTGGCTGAAGGAGGGAACGAGTAACCGAAACAGGGCGGCCGGGCGTTATCTCGGACGCTATGAGGGTGGAGAGATAAGATCTTCTCGCCTCTCTCATAGCTACCAGGTAAGTCCTAATAAAGGCTCTCAGCTGGGCTCGGTCGGATTGGGAACGGGTAAACCTCCACCTGCTCTCTAAACCCCTTCGATATCCCTTGCCTTCATCCATCTAGCCTCTGCTAGTGGATACCCTTTCCACTGGACTAGGTATTGAAGTTTACCTTGGAATCCTGGACCCTCTTGACTTTGTAGTGGGTTTCCCCCTCCACTACTATTGGAGTTGGAGCTAACTTTGCTAGTGGCCTTGAGTGGACTACAGTGAAACACTGGGTGCACTTTCTCTAACAAATGTGGCAGTTTCAATACTCATGTCACTAGGTTTATTATTTTTACTATTGGAAAAGGTCCTATGAACTTCGGACCCAGCTTCTTACAGGGTAGTTTTAATTTCAAATATTTTGTGTAGAGGTAGACCTCCCCAATGGGGTGACTGTCTCTTAGCTGCCTGCGCCTTCAGCATTTCTCTTGTGTTAGCCAGTGCCCATTTTACATTCCCCCCCACACACTTTGTAAGGAACCCACCCATTCTGTTAGGCTCACTGAGGATGGGGGTTCCCGTGGGTATTCTGGCATGGGGACAAATTCCACTCCACTAGTTTAAAGGGGGTGAGTCCCTTGTTACTATGCATTGCATTATTGAAGGCAACTTCAGCAAATGGCAGGAGATCTGCCCAGTTAGATTGCTAATAGTTAACATAGCACCTCGGGTATTGTTCTATCATTATGTTCATTCATTCATTCATTAATTCATTCGTACTCAGATGGAAGGCAAAGCTAAGCTGATTGAGATGACGCAATTAACTTAATGAGCTCCCTCCAGATCTTCGCAGTAAACTGAACCCCCCGGTCTGAGATGATCCTTCTTGGCATCCCATGCAGCCGGTAGTTGCTGCTCTGAGCCTGGTTTCAGCTACTCACCTCCTCCAACCTCCTCACTCTTTAGTTCAGCCTCTCCTCCAAGACCCGACGGGGGAAGGAGGGGAGTCCCCTCCTTATGCTCATCTTCCTCTCTCTGCCACCCTATGGTTGGGCCCCAACGAGGCCCGAGTAATGAGGTGAAAGAGCTAATCACTCTCAACAACCCCTACTCTGGCACCTTTTCACAACGACCTGAAGACATGGTTCTGCCAACAGGCCTGGAGACCCAAGAGTGATGTGTGGATTATCTGACTTAATGCCAGGAAAAGTGGAGGGGTGATAGGTTTTTGTATTGGGGTTTTATCCCTGTGAGCTGCCCAAAGTGACCAAGAGTGACTTGGGCAGCCATATAAATGTTTTTAATAAATGAATAAATAATAAAGGCTTGTATACTGATAGATAGTCATCATCATCACCATCTTAAATTTAACTGCAACTCAGTGGCTAAGATGCTGAGCTTGTTGATCAGTTTGGTGGTTTGAATCCCTAGCACCGCAAAACGGAATGAGCTCCTGTTACTTGTCCCAGCTTCTGCCTACCTAGCAGTTCGAAAGCATGTAAAAATGCAAGTAGAAAAATAGGAACCACTTTGGTGGGAAGGTAATAGCGTTCCGTGTCCCTTCAGCATTTAGTCATGCTGGCCACTGACCACAGAGATGTCTTTGGACAGTGCTGGCTCTTCGGCTTTGTAACAGAGATGAGCACTGCCCCCAAGACAGAAACGACTAGTACATATGTGTGAGGGGAACCTTTACCTTTACCTAATAACAAGGTCATTTGGAGATCCAAAAATGAATTAAAATGGTAATTGGTTAGCATCAGAATAAGCTGTTTTTTTCAAGTACATAATTTCAGATTCTGAATATGAGACAACAGCTATTGTTTAATAATGTCAAGAGTGGGGAAAAATACCCATGGACATGATCTTGAGATATAATGGACATGAAAGAAAAGCTGAAGAGTGAAAAGAACTAGAGTGAATGTAGAATGTCTACAAGTAAAGAAAATATAAGATCTATATGAAAACATATTAAACAACAAGTTAATCTTCCAAGAGAATAAAAAGTAGATATAAGGAAAGAGGGTATAGCAATTTCTTACAACACGGTAAATATTATTATGTTACGAGGTGCCATAGAAAATATGAAGAGAGATGCTTGTTGGCATGTCAAAATGAAAGACTGTGGATGAGTAAAAATGAGAAGAAGTTAAACAGGAAAAAGAGGTAGAAAAAGCTAATTAAATAATGTAATGAAAGAAGGTGAGGAATAATTACAAATTATAAAAATAAAAGAGGCAGAGAAAATGTAAAGTAATTTTGATAGAAATAAAAATTATTTTGTAAATTGTATGATCAAATAAAGAACCTCCAGGCACTCACAACATGACCTAGTGGTAATGAAATGAATTCAAAACAAAAGATAAAATGACTCTGAAGTGAAAAAACGTTGTAAGAAGCATTTCAGAGATTTGTATGGGAACAGTATTGTATTTCAAAGTGAAATATAATCAGCGTTACAAATGTTCTCTAAAAATAAAAATGATAAAAAGATCATCATAAATATTACCAATTGTTTGAAAATACTGTAGATCTAGATGGTTAATCTATGGAAGTATTAATATATACATATGTTTATATTATGGATTGATTGGCTATGCAGCTTGTTTAGCATAAAGACTGCCATTGGAAATATAAAGGAAAGGTAGCAAGAATCATTGCAAAAATTAGATGGAGATTACTTTGTTAAATGTACATTGAAAAATGTTGGGCAAAATTCTGATCGAAAGGTTATAAAAGGATGAAAATGATCAAAATTTGTATAGACTAGATCTTCAGCAGATCAAAATATTATTGAATATTTGTTTATGTAAAGAAAGTGGATGATAATAAGTTTGTGGATGAATATAGATTTGAAGACTTTCTGCTGAATGAGGTTATAATGGAAATGAAGCATATATAAAATAATGGTAGTGCTTATGATTTCAGCAGTGAGTAAGAAAGTTTTGTGATAGTCATGAAACATATTTATGGACAATTGTTTGGTCAAACAAAGAATTAGGACTGAATGAAGAGTGAATGGGTTTGAAAGAATGGAAAGTCTGAGAAAGTTGTGGTTGGATGAAGCTGATAAGATACTCAAACAGAGATAGTGAGGTTTAAAGAACAATAGGCAATGTATTAATTAATGGAGATGACAGAAAAAAGAATGCTTTGCAAGAATAGAAATATATGGAAAAGTATATAGTAGATGGATATTAGAGTGTACTACTTTAATTTTCTCTCACTTCATATTACATACATACATACATACATACATACATACATGCAAGAACAAAAGCTATTTGGGGAATGATGATAGGAAAAGATAATGTAAGAAATTGCTTTGAGTGCAATTGCATTTTGCATCATCCCCCATAGTAGCAAAATGAAAGCCTATATAATTCAGAAATAGAATTTATATTCAGAAGCAAATGCTCTTTTGTCACTCCCCATAATAAAGAGATGCAGATTCAGGTGTTACTTTCCCCAGACAGATTTTTTAAGTCTCGGAGACTTCATCAATTTATTCAATTTATTCAGCTATTGAAAGTCAACAAATGTGAAATATTGTAAATTGAAGCAAATCTTGGGGCAGTGTTCAAGTTGAAAATATCCAAAATGATCATATGTTTAGAATTCACACAGTGTGATGAGTCAGAAACTTTGGATAAAAGTCAGTATGTGGGAATTTAAATTTAAATTTGTCCAAATCTACAATACATCATAGAAGATGAATTGTGGAAATATTCACAAAACTTGATAATGCTGAATGTGTCTTTAATAATCCCCTAATTGAGGTTGAAATCAGACAATGGCTGGAAAGGAAAGATAATCTGAATAAGAACTTGAATATATGAAGGTGTAACTTTTGGCACTTTATGTTTGAGAAATTTGCTAGCCGTTGAATGCTTTTGCTTTCAAAAACAAATACAGTATCAAATAAATCAGTTTAGTTTATACTTGTAGTATTCCTTTTATAGGCATCCTGGTTTTATCAATGGTATCAAATGCATAATTTGAAAAATGAAGTATGTAAATGCAGATGTCCATGTTGATGTTATTTGCTAAGTAGATACCCATCAGCAGCTAATGCACTCTAGGGAGACAAAAAGTATGGGCATATGGTTGATATATAAAACTTGAAAAGTTAGCATGCTATTGACACTCATAGCGAGGATGGAGAAAAGAAAAGTGAACTGTTCTTTCCAACTGTATTTCATTTTATAAGAAATGTCCAGTAAGTTTTGACATAGGACCTACTCTACATTATTATACAAGATTACACATTTTTGAAAAAAATTTCATAAAATGTATACTTCTGATAATACTAAAAGTTGTTCCAAATATCCTATAAAATATAAATCATAGATTATTGCTAAAACTGATAAAAGTACAGGTCACTATTTATTACAAAATATTATAATTAGCATGCAAAGGGCTGAAAAATTGGAGAGGAAAACATAAAAGTGATTTCAACTGAATTAGAATATTTTCTCCTTTTTGACTGGCACAAGTCTTCCAAATGCCTGCTACCAGGTCCTTTTAAGTAGACATGTCAGAGATCAAATACTTATTATTCAAGGCATGATTTTGAAACAATGATTTTCATTATTTTTCAAAGATGAGTAACAAATCAAATAAGAGAAAAATGGGAAATCAGTTTTAGCACATCTGTCATGTCATGGAGCTTTGTACAAGGGTTTTACTTAAAAGGTAGAGTAGATAAGAGCCTGAGAGGAAGGGGAAATAAAAAATAATTAAACACAGAAGCCAGTTGTTCTTTTATAATTACATCAGTGAGTTTTATTTAAAAAGGGAATAGAATAGAATAGAATAGAATAGAATAGAATAGAATAGAATAGAATAGAATAGAATAGAACAGAACAGAATTCTTTATTGGCCAAGTGTGATTGGACACACAAGGAATTTGTCTTGGTGCAAAAACTCTCAGTATACATAAAACAAAAGATACATTCATCAAGAGTCGTAAGGTACAACACTTAATAATGGTCATAGGATACAATAAGTAATCAAATCATACTAGGAAGCAGTCAATAAAAATAGTTAGGATACAAGCAACAAGGTTACAGTCATACAGTCATAAGCAGGAGGAGATCGGTGAAAGGAAGGATGAGATAATTAATAGTAATAGTAATGCAGACTTAGTAAATAGTTTGACAGTGTTGAGGGAATTATTTGTTTAGCAGAGTGATGGCATTCGGGAAAAAACTGAAAGGAAAGAATATCCTCACTCTTATCATTATTAATTGTAAACTGGACAGCCAGTTTGTCGTACTCAAGGTAGCTAGAAAGCAGGAGATTATGAATTCCTCCAGTAGTCCCGTA
This sequence comes from Naja naja, assembly GCA_009733165.1. NCBI lineage: Eukaryota > Metazoa > Chordata > Lepidosauria > Squamata > Elapidae > Naja > Naja naja. The sequence goes on from CM019155.1 coordinate 90,754,245, forward strand.
GACATGAAGCCAGCTATCTTAAAATCTAGGTAAATAAGAATCTCTTGGTTGTCAGATCTGTATGTTGTAGCCAAATAGATGTGAATCAATCACACCATTCAAAGACTGCTTCTTCTGAAGATGAAATTTCTTCACACAGGAATTAATCCAATACATCTTTGCTTTGCCTTCCAGACCATTCTCTCTCTCTGCTGTGGGCAACTATCAATTTTTATCCAGGATCAACAGATATCCTTCAAATACCAACATTGGTCCTTCAATGAAGCTTTTAGTACTGCTAAATGACCTTGCAACATTGTCCCGTTGTCACATGTTGTATGCATATTACATTTAAACTAATCAGTCAAAAACTGTTGTATCAATGTGTGTAACTTCTGAACTGAGTTCTAAAAAGGTTGCAGAAAATTTCAGCCTGTTACAGGAATGTGGGTATGATCAACTGCTTAGCAGATGATGGTTCGTCGTGGGATAATAGGGCTGTCTCGAATAGTAGTAGTGTTCCTCTGCTGTGCAGCATCTGTGTTCTACATGTTGACCTGCACTCCAAAAGGTAACCATCAGCAAACTGCATTCCTCAGAGTTATCAGCCCAACAGGAAAAGAAGAATCTCGGGCAATCCTACAAAAAGGAGAAGAATATTATTGGGACCATATCAACAGCCTGAAAAGACAAATTGCTGAGCTGAAAGATAAGCTTCAGGAAAAGAGTGAACCACTGAAGAACATGCAAGGTCAAGATGCTGACATACTGGGGGTTAGATTAGACCTAGGAAACTCTGAGAATTCCCAAAAAGCCCTACTGCAGTTCCTCCATTCCCAGATTGACAAAGCAGAAATACATACTGGCATCAAGCTACCAACTGAATATGCTGCACTGCCCTTTGAGAGCTTCACCCAACAAAAAGTTTATCAGCTGGAGATGGGACTTTTACGTCATCCTGAGGAGAAGCCTGTGCGCAAGGACAAGAGGGATGAATTGGCAGAAGCTATCGAGTCAGGGCTGGAGATTTTAAATAGGCCAAAGAGTAACAGGAGCATAAATCATCGAATATACTCTATCTCTGATTTCATAGAAGGTGTGTTTTCTGGGAAGTCACTTAAGAATGAATGAAAAATAGGTGCAGATATCTTAAGTGAATATAAGGTTTCTGCATGTATTTCTGTCCTCAAAAGATTATTCTTAATTTTTTGCTAGTATTATGTTCTAATAAACCACTGAGAGCAATAGATAATTTGTAAAAATAAAATTATAAATGCCTACCGCTAAAATTGCAGAAATAACATCAGGGGAATTATATATAAAAATATTTTACCTCTTTAGAAATTCTAGCTAATGATTGCCTTCTCTTTCCTAATAGGCATTCGCCGGACTGAAAGAGATAAAGGCACCCTATATGAGTTGATATTCAGAGGAGACAAAGAATATGAATTCAAGCGCATTGTTCTGTTCAGACCATTTGGCCCCATCATGAATGTCGCAAATGAAAACCTCAATATGGCCCACACTCTTATTAACATCATCGTGCCACTGACAAAAAGGGTCAGCAAGTTTCAGCAATTTATGCATAATTTCAGGTTGGTATCATTGCTACTGTGCACTCTTATGGCAGATGAGAAGTTGTAGGGTAGTGTAGCTAGAGTTTGTGTTTTGAAGATTTATTTGTAATGTTAGATTAAAAAATAATATTAATTTGAAATATTTATCTATGATGTAGGTAAGCGTAGACAACAACACGATAGTACATTATTAGCCAATATTTTTTCTTGTAGCAAACTACATTATTGGTTAACATATTGGACTTAGTCTTAGTGTGAGACTTAGCATGTAAAGCATGATCTCAAACTTTTATCACCCAGAATTATTTGTTATGGCTAAGTTAGCCATGATTAGGAAGATTTGTGAAAACAAAATGTGTGAGTCAGTAGAACTACTACTCATATCAAACCAGTGAGAAATACTCAGGCTTCTGGTGAAAGTTCCTCAGACATGCTCTGATTTGAACTCTGGCTAGACAAATCTTTCCAAGATGGCTGGAGTCTGGTTTGTGGTATGAACTGAGATGGGAGTTTGAACCAGTGATTCTTGGGGAAGTAGACAAGGTTCTCTGCTCATCTGGACCAGACTCCCTCTTGAAAGTGGCCTGTGGTTGAGTCTGTGCTTGGTATTGGCCTCTTTGAGCGAGGAGGTGGCCATCCTTGGATCCAACTGTTTTGAATAATTATTGTCCTGTCTCCAACTTTTCATTTTTTTAGGGATCATTGTTGAGAAGATAGTCAGTCTGCAGTTAATAAGAATCCTGGAAGAACCAGATTATTAGATCCATTCTGATCAGATTCAAGCAGAGATTCAATACAGAGATACCATTAGTTGTACTCGTGGAGAATCTGACAGAGTCAGGATAGAGGTGGCACATTTACCCATGTACTACTTATTCAGGAGATGATGGAGAAACTGTATTTCCTGACTTGCAAGATCTGGTTAATGTAGCTGAACAATAGATATAATTAACTTATCTGGTTGTGTTTCCTGTCTCATCTGCCTGGTAAAGTTAACATCACTATAATGCTCCTGCAGTCTCCTTTACGGCCAAAGAAGCTCCACCCGCTATCCAGCTGCAGGCTATGTTGTTTCTTACCTGACCATTCCTTAGGCAGCATCTCTTCACCCTGTCTCCCAAAGTTTTTCCCACATACCAGGCACTGGGTGCCAGTTTGCTTCTGAGTGTAATTCAAGGTGCTGATTTATTCTATAAAGCCCTACGTGGCGTAGAGCTTGGTTACTTCAGGGAATCACCCATATCCTGTGGTGTTGGCCTGGAAGGTTCATTCAAACAGGACAGTCACACTCCAGATTCCTTTAATCAAGCAATGCATCTGTCAGGACCCAGAATCCTGCTTTCTCAATCATACAGTCTGCCCTTTAGAATGAGATTCTGCCTGAGATATAAGTGGCTCCCACCATGATGACATTCTAGAGGGCTCTTAAAATCTGGGTCTTCTCCCAGGCTTTGAGCTAGATGTTTGATACCCTTGTTACATATTGGATATGTTGTGTTGACTGGAACTGTCGTCTCTGTATTGCTATGCTTTTTTTCTGAATTGTATATTTGTTATGTTATGTTGTTCTATTGTTTATGCTCTCTGTCTCCCAGAGTCAATTGAAACTAGGCAGTGTGTAATTGGAGATAAATTAACCTTCAAGGAAAGACACTGTGCATTCCAAAGTGCTGTTATCCAGTTCTTTGTCTGATTCATGTAATGTTATTTGTTTGGTTTGGCTTAACATGTTATGTGACCTCAGCTCATTGTAATTTGGTTGCCATGATATATGGCTTAGTACAGCGTGCCAAACTATTGGTGCCTTACTGAACCAATTATATTTAAACATACCATAGCTTAATACAGTATGATGTGAAAATGGAGCACACATATCTAATTATGGTTTGGAAATATAAGGGAGAAATAGGTTTGGCCTCTCACCATTTGGCTGCCACTATATTGGCTTTCTCCATTTGCTGTAACAGACCTCAAGAATCTCTTTAACAATTTGCATTAAGGCTGCATGCATACAAGGCAGATTTGTAAGGGAAAGCGTAAATATAAGAGTAAATCACATCTGTGGGTTCAAATGCTGAAAATAGTGAGTCTGCAGCTACTCAGTGATCTATGCAGTCAGATTCACTGTGAGATTTTAAAAGTTCTGTTAATATTTCATGAAATGTTTAAACCAATAGATGGTGTGTCTTGCTTTAAAGATTGAAAAAAATCTGTCTAATAAACATTTTATTAAAAATGAAAGTTAAAACGTTGATTTTTAGGTTGGGCCACTTTTTATAGAAAGTGAATTTGGTGCAGTGGTTAAGGCACTAGGATAGAAACCAGGAGACACTGAATGTTGTCCTTTCTTCAGCACAAAGCCAGCTGGGTGAACTTGGGTAGTTACTCTGTTTCATTCTTGGAAGCTGGCAACTTCTGCAATCTTGCCAAGAAACGGCAGGCATTATTCAGGCACTTGCCAGGATTCAACATAGATTCAAAGGCACAAACAAAAAATTTCCATAAGTTTGAAATTATCAATATCAATGTTAGAACATTTTGGTGAGAACAGGTGTTCCTGGTTCCTAGTAAACCATTTTGGGATCAGAACAGTCAACCTCAAAATGTTTTACATATCTGCGTTGTGGGTACAGATATAGGTAAAGATAAGTCAGTGCATGAAGGTGAGGTGCAGTGTGAATATATAAGGCATTACAAATTAAAGTTGTAAGAAAATATGCTTATTATCCTCCACTTGATGTCTATTTTAGGGAGGTGGCTATGCAGCAAGATGGAAGGATTCACCTGACTGTAGTGTACTTTGGAAGTGAACAAATGAGCAAAGTCAAAGGAATCCTAGAAAACATATCCAAGTGAGCAAAGCATTTGACTTAATGTCATTTTTAATTTAGAAACCAAAAGAAAAAGAAAAGGTGGATTTCCTGATTCTACTCTTCTCATTAATGGTTAACATTTTAAAAAAAGAAGTGGCAAGTCTTAGGATAATCTGGAAGTCCTATTGTTGTTTGGCTGAAATCTTTGCCTTGTAATTCTAATCTCCTCTAATCAGAAAAGAACCGCTGAGCAATCTGGGCGTGCTTAAACAATCCTTAAACAATACTGGAAATGCTATAAGCAAAATTCTTCTCAAAACTCTTATTGACAAATCATCGTCTTTCAGATAATTTGTCCTGCACTAACGAAAGTAAAATTTTAATTAGCTTTTTTCCCCTCTAACATTAATTAAAATCTGGGAAGAACCATATCCTCTGTTTTCAGCAAAATACATTATCCGGCTAAAGTTTTCAGTTCAAAAGGCATTACCTATTTTTTCTTTGTCTTGGAAATCTCCAGCAATGGAATAGCCACAAGGACGCAAGCTGTCCTGTTGATTTCTCTCTATACTATACAGCTTCCATTACACTGCAGATTATACAACAGATTTTTGAATAAATTCTTACACCCATCTACCTTTTCCAGTAATAATGGAATGTCCAACTATACCATTGTTAGATTAGATCTATTGCAATCAATAGGAGCAAACAACCTCTACAGATTTCACTTGATTGCTCTAAGAAGTCTGGATCCAATCCCATATTTCAAAGGTCAATTGATTTACATCATATTTTCCTTTCAAAAGTCAACTGAATGCTACTGAGGCACTTCAAAAGGAAACTTTGGCAACTAACAGAACTTGTTGCTTACTATAAATTAAAATGTGGCATTAAAAACCAACTAATATATCATGATAAAGCACTTTTTTATTTATTTATTAACCAATTTATATAGCCACATCTCTCACAAATAAGCAACTCTGGGCAGCATACAATAGAGCTAAATGATGGCCCAAGCCATTTATATGGAGTATTTCCTTTCTTGCATATAAAAGTCGGTCATGATAAATGTATTAATCACTAAGACTCTGTTTGTTTTGGAATAAAAAATTGTGTACAAATGATAACGTGAAAGGTAGATAAAACTTAAATATATTTTTTCTTTACAGATCAGCCAATTTCAGAAATTACACATTTATTCAGCTGGATGAAGTGTTCTCCAGGGGGAAAGGTCTGGACGTGGGTGCAAGATTTTGGAAAGGAACCAATGTTGTACTTTTTTTCTGTGACGTGGATATATATTTTACAGCAGAATTCCTGAACACATGTAGATTAAACACACAACCAGGTACAGTCATTCATTCATGATATGATGGACAGAAATTCAATTTACACCATAAGCAGTTTGTTATTCTTTTTAACATTGAAGATATATTACATATATGTATTCCTTCAGAGATCTGCCAACTCTCTCTAGCAAAACTGTAACTATAATTGAAAGCTAGCTAATTTCTCCTTTATACATTTCAGAAATTAGACAATGTATATAGCCATCATCTGTAACGTTGATGGAAAGTATTCTTCCCTATAAATGTGTTAATCATTGTAATAATGAGGGAAGATGGAAGCTCGTTCTGAGTGATTCAGCCATTGAAACAGTTAAAGAAAAATCTGGACTGTTGATCCAGGTAAATGGACATCAAAATTTTGAGATACAATTTGGAAAGTTCCCTTCTCAGGCGATTTCAATTTTTTTTAATGCAAACAGCTGAATCCATGTTTCCTTTTGTCTTTGGAACATTTCCCAGGACTGGCTGAAAACTAAATTAGAAAATAAGCCTAAATCCAGAAAAAGATCCAGCAGGAGCTCCTCCATTACAGACAAAGAATAGAACAACAAATATAGCAATGTTGTCATTCCATATGTTGCAGGAATATCTAAAAGCTCAGGAGAATATTCAACTAATACAACATACACGTACATTTTAAGCCCAAGAACACGCTAAGGCAGAAGCTTGTCCACCCCAAGGATAAAACACCTAAACACAAATTGAGTGTAATGTGATATATATACAATACAATATAGTGAAACTTGCCAATCTGTACATTGGTGAAGGAAAACAACCACTTCACAAGCATATGGCACAACATAGGAGATCAAACCCATCAGGACAAGATTCAGCAGTTCATTAAAGGCCACTTTGAAGACAGCGAAATCCACATTTTGGATAGAGAGGATCATTGGTTTCAAAGAGGAATAAGACAGGCCATTTATTTTAACATTGAGCAGCCCTCTCTCAACAGAGGGAGCGGGATAAGATAACACCTATCTACAGTCTACAATGCAGCCCTTGCGGCAGTTCCCAGAAGATTCCACAACCAATTTGCACTCTAATTCAAGTGATTCTGAGGGCACAGATAAACCCACAAGTGGCCTCAAGAGCTCAGAGTGCTAACAATGACTGCAAAGAAATACAATCTTTGCATCTCCCCCTCCCAAAACATCTGGTCAGAACTCATTCTTCCATCTCCCCACCATCACAACTGATGAAGTTTCTTGGATGAGAAACAAAATGTTTTCTTCTTCCTCAAGAAAAAAACAATCCAGTTAGCTTTTGAAAAAGCATTTTTGAGAAAATCCCAATCCCATAAATCCATACTGGAAATACAGCAAGCCAAGGCATAATAAAACCTAAATATGGGTGAGAATTTGATTTTAATGACTGTGGAGCTTTGTGTATATATGCATGTGGTAGATCTGCTACAATAGCTAGGACCCTGTTTAATTTTAGAAGAAGTATGTGTTATTTAGAGACATTTAGTGTAGAGCCATGTTATAGAAACCAGTAAATCTCAACTTCTAGTCTCAGCTTGGCCAGTCACTCAACTTTAAGAAGGAGATCATGGCAAGGCATTTCTGAACTGTTACCAAGAAAACTGCAGGGACGTTGCTAGGCAATTCCTAGGAGTCAACAGTGACACAAAGGCATACAGGTGTTAACATGAAAATCATACTTTCAATTCTCACTTCTTACATAAATATATTAAAATGTAGCATTTCGATTGTTTCCTACAGAAGCATATAATTTCTCTTTCTGTTTACATCTACATATTGCTCTGAAACTGGTGGGTTTCAAAGTGGATTACCACTGATTCAGTGGGTGTGGCTTGATGGGTGCACTTTGCATGGGCGCATACACTTTGCGCGTGCGTGCTAAACACGCACTTTGCGCATGTGCAGAGGCTTTCCTACTCACCTGCAATCCTGCACTCTCCCTGTGCCTTCAGCTGACGCGCAGCAATCTGCCGTGCAAAGCAGCTGCACTTCAAAAGCAGGAAATAAAGGTCAGTATGGGAGCCCAGGTGGGCGGACAGGCCCAACAGCAGATTGTCAGAGTGAATCAGATGATCTTCAGAGCTACCGGTTCAGCCAAACCTTAGAATCCCATGCCTGCTCTGAAATCTACTTTCTTCAAAGTATTCAAGAGCAGGTTTAGCAAAAATGACCATAATCTTTTTCCAAATCTTATTTCTAGGAAAGAAAGTATTCTATCCTGTTCTTTTCAGCCAGTACAACCCAAGTCTAATATATGGACATCATGATTCTATTCCACCCTTAAAACAACAGCTGGTAGGTAATTGGTTGTTTAAGCAAATGCACAGACTAAAAATTCTTTAAAATTCAGCAGTATTTGTTAGAGCCTTTTTCCATTCTAAATTAATAGTCTAACTGCAAATTTACCTAAGAAATGAGATTTGAGCCTCAGACATAAGCATACTTGGAAAAGAGATATTTTCAATACATTCTGCATAAGACTGCTTTTGAAGAAGTCTGGAAACTTAAGTTCTTGGAGAATGGATCTGCTTAAAGATGTTTACTGGAAGCTGATAGCCCAGATATAATACATTAATTCTATACAAGTTGGACCACTTTAAACTAATAGTTTAGGTTTCTGAGAATTAATGGAAGCCACTTTTATTTTTATTTATTTGTTTAAATGTATTGACCAGCCAACTGCAGTGGATTCTGGGTAATGTGTGAATATAGGGAAAAAAAACAAAAAATATTTTCATAAAACTACCCATGCCCATATGTACTTGCTAGTGCTTTAAGATTACTGCCAGCAAATACACTTACTAGCTTATCTTTAAGGTAAATAAGGCCTAGAGAGGAGCTTTATACAGTTATAAATAAATATATAATGTTAGTTTTTATTTGAATAATCTAAAGCTTTACGCTGTTTCTTTTTTACATCACATCTTAGTTTCTAAAAAGGGTATGCAACTGTGGTGGGATTCAAAAATTATTTACTACCGGTTCTGTGGGCATGGCTTGGTGAGCGTGGCAGGGATAGGATACTGTAAAATCTCCAGCCAGAGGTGGTATTTACCAGTTCTCCGAACTACTCAAAATTTCCGCTACCGGTTCTCCAGAACTGGTCTGAACCTGCTGAATACCACCACTGGTATGTAATATACACTAGTTAGGATGCAAAGATTTCTGAGAGTTGAAGTCTAAGAATGGTCAGTTAGATGGCCTTGAGTTTAGCTCCAGTGATTATTATTTCAAGTTCTCAAATGCAGCTCACTTCTTTAGACAGAATTTTCCCCCAAAGCAACATGGGTGTAATATTGAGGAGACTTGCATTAATTGCCAGTGTAATTTTTAAGAAATTAAAAAAGAAATCACATTCTGAGACATCTGAAGAAAAAGTGGTCCTTTCTATATTTCTCTAATGGTGACAATGTAGAAAAGGATGGCAGAAAACCACTGACTTTTATTCATCAGAATGCTAAAATCCCTTTATTATTTCTCTAGTAAGAGAGCGAAAAAACTGTCAAAAATAATTAGCATTTTTTTTCTCTAGATAAGGCAATTTTCATTTTTATAAATCCTTACTGGCAACATGAGGGGTGTAACAACTTAAAGGATGTGCCTCTCATTGATTAGGAGATCCACTGCAGATTTGTACTGGACCAAAAATAAGAATTAAATCAAAAGGGATTATTTAATTGCAGCTAAAACGTATCTTGTTTCTTCCAGGTAATAAAAAAAGAGACAGGATTTTGGAGAGACTTTGGGTTTGGAATGACTTGTCAATTTCGTTCTGATTACATCAATATTGGTGAGACACTATGCTTTTTTACATATATATCTTTTATTGTTTTATCAATGTATAAAATACAAAATAGGAAATTAAGTGAAGACAAAAGAAAGGGGGAAAGAAAATATAGGGTACAAGGGAAGAAAGAAAAAAGGGGTTGACTTCCAACTCTTTTTAGCACAGTACAAGATAACAATACAACCTCAACTTTTTACTTTTATACTTTAGTATATACCATATTTTTCAGAGTATAAGATGCTCTGAAGTATAAGATGTACGTAGCTTTTGGGGAGGAAAATAAGGGGGGGGAATCTGGCTCTGACTCTGCTTCCCAGCAATTTGCCTCCTTGCAGCAAACAGCAAACAGCCTGTTTCAGCTTTAGCCCAGTCTGATTAGCACAAGCAGCTGATTGTTGGTTGGATCTCCCTCCTAGCAATCAGTTGTTTCAGGCTGCAGGGATTGCCATTGCCTATTGCTGCTGTTTATGCCCTCGGCACACCCCATTTTTGCCCCATTCTGGGCAGTGGGGATCGGAATGGGTGGAAAATGGGGTGCACGGAGGCAGCAATAGGCAATGGAAGTCCCTGCAGCCTGAAACAGCTGATCGTCGGGAGGCCGATCCAACCAACAATCAGCTGTTTGTGCTAATCAGGCTGTGCTGAAGCTGAAACAGGCTGTTTGCTGTTTGCTGCAAGGAGGCAAATTGCTGGAGGCAATGGCCAAAAGGTGGGGGGTGGCGAGTGGGCAGGGCTTCAGCAACATTCGCTGCATAAGACACACAGACATTTCCACCCACTTTTGGGGGTGGAAAAAGTGTGTCTTATACTGCGAAAAATACGGTAACTAGCCTATAACAAATTCATCTAATCAGCAAAACCAAAGTCAAAGTTTCTTTTTTTTCCATCACAAGCACAACATTCAGAAATGATATCTAAATAAAAAACATAAATATATTTTCCTCTTTGAATAGAACCATCAGTTTAACCATTGCCGCTTTATCTTCCTTGCTGATGAAATAATATGTATTTCTTTTCACATTTAATAATTTTTATAAACTATCACAATTTATATTAACAAAATTTACTGTATTCTTTCAGATACTTTAAGTTAAAGGGAAAAATATTTTTCCCTTTTTAAAATGGAAAATCATTCATTTTTAAACACTAAGCTTTCTTTAAAAACATTTGTAGAATTAAAACATTCTAATACATCTTTTTTAACTTCCTCTTAACATAATTTAAAGTTCATTTTCAGACCAATAAATTTCAGACCAATAAAATTCCAACTAACTCCAATTAACTCATTAACTTTAGATTACTCCCTCCATTATCTCCTCAAGGAATAATATTTTTTCTTGTATACATCCTTTTTAAAGCTTTACATTTTAAAGCTAATACATCTTTTTCTTTAACTTTCTCTTAACATAGATATTTTCAATACATTTGCAATAATATTTTATAAACTTTAGAATTACTTAAGTATTATATATAAAGAAAAAATCCATTTTCAAACTTTAGATTAAGACTCAATTACAAATGTCAAATTGATGAAAATCTGTCCTAATTCCAATTGATTCATTAAGTTTAAGTCACCCCTTCCAGCTTGTCTTCATGGAATAAAATGTTTTTCTTCTATGGAATATTTATCAAATAGTTATAAGCTTTTCTTTTTCTCACGGATTTCTCAACCTTGTTAATATCCATGAAGAAAAAGTCCAAAACTTGTCCTTTTAAAAATTGCAAATTTTCTTGGAGGTCTTCTTTCAGTTGTGCTGGGAGGCTTCTAAATATTTTTATTATGATATTTTTATCGTAATAAAAATTGGTGTCAGGTTTATATTCCAAAATTTTAGTTGACTCCTCTGCATTGTCAGCTACTTGTAAAATTGCCTCAGTAGTTTGGTAACTTTCTACACATATTTGCATCTCTGAAGTAGTTTGAGTACTCTTTTTAACATCCTTGGAGCATAGCTGTTCTGTAATGATCTCTAATCATTTGCTCCTCCATCTTCTTAACTTCCTCTTTAGTCAAACAGTAGCTTTTTTGTAAGTCACTTAAGAATTGCTGACAAATCAGGAATCATAAAAATCAGAAAGTTTTACTTTTAGCCACTCACAGCAAAGAAGACCAAGCTACAAATTATAAAGATAATGAACTAAATCCATAACTTTCTGCTCTTATATTTCTCCATTGTCCTTTTAAAAAGATAGTCCACATTTTTTCATTTTAACTTGCCTTAGCAGCCGTCTTCCTTGTTTCTTCCCAAGAAGAACCTCAAATGGCACAGATCTTCAAAAAGGAATACCAGGCTATAGCTAAAAAGAACCTCTTTTAGCTTAATAAAGATTAGTAGTCCTTAAAAATGATTAAGAAATGAAAGGCACAACCAGTGGTGGGATTCAAATAATTTAACAACTGGTTCTCTGTCCTAATGACTGGGTGGGCGTGGCTGGGTGGTCATGTGATTGGGTGGGTGTGACCAACTTGATCTTGATTGATTGTTGTTGTTGTTGTTTATTTTTAACACATTTCAGGCTATTTCTTGGTATGGGGAAGGTGTACACAGCTGCATAATCACTTTGAATTAACTTTTAATATTAGTATATTTATTATTTAAGTAAACCAATCTACTGTCACAATCTATAACCATTGGTTAAATAAAACAAAGCCACTGAAAGAAAGAAAGAAAAACCATATCATCTCGGATATAAACATTCTTGAAAAAGGATTTCTGAGGGATATTCTCTCTTCCAGAACTCTCCCAATTTTTATTAATGTAACTTGCTGTTTTCATTATATCTTTAAAAATATCCAGGAATCCTTTTTCATTTAACTAATATTTACTTTCCAAATATTAGTTACTTTCATGACAATTTCAATTATTAGTTTACTTTCATGACAATTTCATGGAACTCCATATTTTATTATTAATAAATTAGTAAAACTCTTATCTTGGAAATATTGAAAGTAAGGTGAACTTTGCAAATTAATTCAGGGGTATTTTTGTACATATCCTGTATCTGTTGCTATCAAATACTGCATTTTTCTGACTATAAATCTGAAAATAGTTTATGTCTTATTTTATTATATAATGACAATGTTTACTCAGAGTATAGTGTTCCTATGGCTTCTTTGTTTCAAACAATACCTAATTCAGTGTTCCTATTGGGTTATTTATTGTTGTTTCAAAGCAAACATTCAAATATGTAATGGAATTTTTTTTTCAGTATCACAAAAAAACAAATCCACTTTTATTACTTGTTCTAAATAATATATTAACAATGTGAAGTTCTTTTCTCTTGACTAAAATGCGAGGGAATGTGAACTTCTGCTAAATGTGTACATATGAACTAAGAAACCAACAAAGATACATTTTAAAACAAAATAATATCCTTATGCTGCTTTTAACCTTGAAACAAAATAAACAGAGAGATATGGGAGATATCAGGGGCTGATAAAACATGATGGTTTTGTTTGTTAATGTAGGTAGTCTTCACTCACCAATGGCAATATGGACTTCTAATTCAGTCACTAAGTGGCGCAGTCATTAAGCATGATGTCATGTGACTATGACTCACAACTTCCTGCTGGCTTCCCCATTGCCTTTGCTTGTCAAAAACCAACTGTAAAGGTCACAAATGTCAATCATTTGTGAACTGCAATCCCTGCAACCATCAATGCAAGCCAATAGCCAAGCACTTGAATTGCATTCAGGTGACCTCACGGATACTGTGCTGGTTACAACTTTGAGGACTAGTTATAAGTCTTGTTTTTGGTGTTATAACTTTGAATAAATGCTGAAAGAGTAGAAAGCAAAAACTGCCTGTTTTTGGATATGTATCCATTGAAATAACTGCAGCATGCAGAATAAAGACATCCATTCCCAAACCATAATGGTGACAAAGTGGTGAAAAATACATTGTGACAGCAAAGCACAAGCTCTGCCCTTTCCCACTTTATTGCCACAAAACATGGAAGTATGCAAGAGGTGGAACTTGTGTTGTGACATTGCAGTACATATTTCATCTATGCTTGCCTACTGTTGTGGTTAGCCGGCAGCAGGTGCGGATGGCTGAGAAGAGTGAGGACTCAGATGAGGGGCCAGGATTGTTAGGGAGTGGACTGCTGCCTTCAGAGATTGTGGGGGCTGGCAGCAGCAATGAGGAAGTTCCCAAGGAGGCTGTACCAAGTACGCATGTGCACAGGGTTGCTCGCAGGAAAGAGCAGCTGCAGCAGCACGGGCAACTCAGGAGTAAGGCTGCAAGGTAATGGCCCCTCCTTCAAAAAGATAAAAGTCAGCTGTGAAGCAAACATTCTTTGCAGGAAGCAAAGACGTTTTGACTCTTGTGTTGTGATATATTTCTTATCTGTTATTCTTGGCAGACTCGCAGTTTTGGCGAAGTTTGTGCTTATCAAAGTTAATTAGTTTGCATCAGCCTTTTAACCGGGGATTCATAAGAATCATTAAAAGGTTTCTGTTCCCTTTGGTTCGTGTTTGTTTTATTGGAAAAGGATTTGGGTCAGAACACCTACTCATGAATGCCTGGAGGCAGAATGACTGTCCCAAATCTGTAGTTCTTTTTCCATCAAAGCCTACTTAATCTTTCTATTTATTGTAAATGCTGCCACTCTTTCTTTTCTCATTAGGAGGGTTTGATCTTGATATTAAAGGATGGGGAGGAGAAGACGTACAACTATACCGTAAATACCTTCACAGCAACCTCATGGTTATCAGGACACCAGTCCGGGGACTTTTCCACCTCTGGCATGAAAAGCATTGCTTAGATGAGCTGACACCAGAACAATACAAGATGTGCATCCAGTCTAAAGCCATGAATGAAGCTTCTCATGACCAGCTAGGCCTGCTGGTTTTCCAACGGGAGATTGAAACTCATCACCGTAAACAAAAAGCAAGTAATAGGAATATGTGAAAGTCTTTCACAAAGCAAAAAGTAAACTTGGATTGTAGTTTAATAACAGCTTCTAGGGAGAGAGGAAATTCTTGGGCTTAGATGGATCTTCATAATCTTTTAGGTTTCAACTGGGAGCACAGGCCTTCTTTTGGTTTCTCTTACTTTTTCATCGCCAGCCCTGTGGGTTCCTAATTGCCAGAAAATATTTGGAACTGTATAGAGAGGTGAAGGGAGAAGGATGTATGCACTTTGCTCAAATGTAACATTTCATCAGTAACACTATTTATATTTGGTTTCCCAACTTTAATTGATATATGAGTAGATTGTACAGAGTGTTGCATTTTAACTGTTGTCATGAATGTGAATATCTGTGGAGACTAACCCCAAGAAAGCTGTTCAAATGAGACCAGGGGTGGGCTTCAAAACTTTTAGCAACCAGTTCTTTGCCTGGTTGCTGGGTGGGCATGGCCATGGTGGGCTTGGCCTAGTCGGCCTCCTGCACCATGGCAGAGGGGCCGTTTTCACCCTCCCTGGGTTCTGGAGACTTTCCTTGAACCTCTGGGAGGGCAAAAATGGTCTCCCTAGGCCAGCCGTGGGCAAACTACGGCCCGGGGGCCGGATCCAGCCCATTTGGCTGTTCTATCCGGCCCGCGGAACCGAAAGAGCGGAGGGTTCTCTTGCTCTCCCAGAAGGCTACGTGAAGTAATCTAACTTTGAATTTATATTAGTTCACACAAACACTCCACCCATGCTTTTGTTCCGGCCCTCCGGTCCAGTTTAAGAACCCATTGTGGCCCTCGAGTCAAAAAGTTTGCCCACCCCTGCCCTAGGCTCTGGAGGCTCTCTGGAGGTCAGAAATGGACCCATTTCCAGCCTTCCAGAGCCTCCGGGAGGCCCGCTTTTCACCCTCCTCGAGCCTCCACTTGGGCCCACTTACCTGGCATCCAAAATGGGCCTCATGGGGACTCCTGGGAGGAGTGGGGTGGGGTGGGCAGGGCCAGCCAGGAGTGGGATTTTCCAGTTCGCTGAACCGACTATAAAATTAGCTACTGGTTCATCCAAACCGAGGTGAACCTGTAGCAACCCACACCTGAATGAGACTGATGATAATAGACTACCAATTCTGGCTATGTGCTATATATACCTCTGATATATACAAGATATATCAAATATCTGATCACATTATACAGCTATTTCAGTGAGAAATTGGATGAGCCAATCTGGAGGGAACATAATATGTAATGAACTTGAAGCTGTTCAAAGAAAGTCAACAACTCCTACATTGCAGAAGCCATATTCTGGAGAAGAAGTTACTAAATTCCTTAAGAGTCAAATGAAATGAATATGCAATGTTAAACCTGAGAGAACAAAATACAATCAGTTTCTATTTTATATTAACATTTAAAAAGATGAACTGGTGGCAAGTAGAATGTTAAATGCCTAAAATTTACAATAGATTTATATACAGAATCCCAAAATTAAAAAATAAAAATTAGATTTGTTTAAACTGTGAATTAAGTCATACAATTGTTTGCTCTTGGATTCTATAAAGTATTAATTTATTTTATCTCATTTGGTTGTGTATAAGTTTTTCTATTTAAATGTAAAATCTTCTCGAAAATACCACATTGTGGTGAATGTGGATTATATGAAGATAGACACTTTACAAGCCAATTTCACTTTATTGAACAATTTACAACCTCTCATCTAACTGTTGTATTGAAAAGTAGTTGGAATATGAACTGCATATATCTAAAAGACATTTGGCTAATTTTTTTGGACAAGAATTAATAAACATTGGAAATTTATAAAGCTATTTTAGCATAATGAATAAGAAATACATTAACACTCAGGTGAAATGGCTGTTGTTGATTTATTTGTAATTCTACACTACTACTCCAGTTATTCCCTGACATTAGTCTTTCATCATGATTTCATATAATTGTCAGGGCTCCAACAAATCCACTCTCATTCAAATCAAAAGTCTCTAGCCACATCTCAGGGAAAAGAAAATTGATTTATTAGAGGTCGCCATGTTGGCGCATGGCTGGGTGCAGCCGATACTAAATTACATCATACATTTCCCCCTTGACCCTGGTCTTCCCCCCACCCCCTGGATGTGACTTCTCCAATGGGACACATCCATCTCCAAGAGTCATCCATCATGCTCTCCAATAACTTTCTTATGCTCTGACAACTTTGGGCTACCAGGGTGATTATCTAGGCATTTCAAGACCAAAGGGGTATCTTTTTAGTTGACAATAATACTATTGATTGTATGTTAAATGCAGGCTGTTTTAAGGCAAATGCAAGAAACTGAAGCACTTGGAAGAGAGAGCCAATGGGAAGCAGATGCCCTCTAATCTTCTCTGCAATTTTCTTTCCCAATTGTTTTTATTTTTTCTCCCAGATGGGTTAGGATGCTGTAATTTAATTTACAGTCATGTGAAAAAGAAAGTACACACTTTTTGAGTTCTATGGTTTTACATATTAGAACATGGTAAAAATCATCTGGTCCTTACCATTTCTTAAAAGTAGGTAAACACAACCTCAGATGAACAACACATGACATATAACACCATCATTTATTTTACAAAAAGAAAACCAAAATGGAGAAGCCATGTGTGAAAAACTAAGTAGAATACCATAGTATGCACAATTTCTATTCATTGTAGGTAGAGACACAACACATCAATATTTGAATAACTTTTCCAAGGCTTCATGATTATTTTATCAAGTGCTGGTCTGCAACATATTTATTTACAAACAGCAAAAATCCAGTATAAAAACAGTAACCCACCCACCCCACCCCAGCAATACCACACAGTCAAATGAGCCAGTTGATGGGCTCCATCCTACTCTGGGTTCTTCAGATCATTGGCTCTTCTGGATCTTATGAAAGAGTGTCAACATAAGGGCCAGTATAATTTCTGCAGGGATGATATTTCAGCATAGTATCTGATTTTAATATACTTCCCAATTTAGCTTGTATTTTTATATATTTAAGTTTAGGAAAATATGCCTCAAAATGGAGCTTCAATGAAATAGACATACAGATGAAAATAGAAGTATATTTTCCAGATGTATTTAAATATTACAAATAGCTGAAAAATAAGGAATCTTAACACATTCCCAAATTCTGTATATAGAATGCAAATAGCCTTTGACAATGTATTAATCCTGCATCTATTATAATGAGTGCTTTCCTCTTGGGCTAGCTGAGATTATTTTCAAGTGAACTGAAGCACAATTAGAATAGGTAATGACTGTGCTTTTTCTGTTGCAAAAACATATTTATTGGTAACATTTTCAGAGAAAAGAATAAAATGCTGAGGCATGTAATGTTTATTTTTTATGCAGTCACTCATTCAATATCCATCTGCCTTCCTTGAGCATTTGTTGCTAAAGGCTCTTCTCTCACTGCTGGCTATTTACTATGCTTGTCTATCATACACCAGCTTCTTCAAACAAGGAAACTATTTGTCCTAGTAAGCTTGGACACAAAGAAAAAGGAAGAAAAAGCACATTGTACCCATTCTTATAAAATTATTTATGTCTGTGTAGCGCTACCCCCAAAAGAGCCACTGGAGTCCGGGTTCCCTTTACCCTTTTGGTATGGCCGCAGGTCCCCGCTAGTCCGTCTCTCAGGCACCTCTATTGGCTTAGGTCATGTAGTGTCATGGTTGTCAGGCTTCTCTCAACAGGCTGGTCACGTGATGGGGCAATGGTCAGTCTTTTCCCAACCGGCGGGTCACATGATGAGATGGTATTCATGTGGCTGGTTGGCCCTTTTTCCTTTCTCTCTCTCCTTTCCCCCTCTCTTGAATTGCCTGCTGAGCTTTCCTTCCACGGCTCCTTCATGGTTTCCTCTGCTTGCCCCACAGAAGTCTCTCCTATCCTCCCTATTGCTTTCACTACCTCTCCCTTTCCCCAGGCCTCTTTTTCCATTTCCTATCCTTCTAGGCCTCTTTTTCGCCTCCCTCCAAAAGGTAGTTATCCTCTCTCCTTACCTTCCGCCTTTTTTTCTTCCCCCCTCTCTCTGTCTCCTCCTCTTCCTGCCAAGAAAGCCTCCTCCTCCTTCTCTTCCCTTCTCTCCCCCTACATATGCTAATACAAAAATGTACCTGATTCTCCCATGCCCTGCCAGTATGCAGTTTTCAATTTTCTAAAGAACTAGGCCATAGAACTGTCGGTGAAGAGTTTTGATCCATGCAATGTCTGCTATATTTTTAAAGGAACACACAACCCCTATGAAACAACTCTGTGACTATCCAATGATGTTGTTTTAGCAGATAATACAGCAAGAAAAATGTGAACAGTTGGAAGCTCTGATGCACCCATTGTTCTATGATGCACTACAGACATGTTCATACTCATTACTCGTTCCTGATGATGAAAACCAACCTTTAAGGGGATTTGAAGTTATGAAGATACTTCTAACTACTTCTGCATTTGGAGTTTTCCTCAATGATTTTATTTATTTAATTTTGATTCATTAATGTTATATGGCACCCATGTTGTAGCACTTGGTGACTTTGAGTAGCTTACAATATAGTAAAGTGTAGAGATATAAAACAATTATAAATGTAAATACAATACAAACCTAGCAAGAATGTCAAATGTCAACTCTTTGGAATAGTTCCTTATAATTTCATTTAACAGCAAGTCATGCAGTCAGGTTTCAGTTTGAACAAAGAAAATTCATTACCACAATTGCCTGTAATGGTAGCTTTATTCCTTTGCTGCTTTCTTTAGGATTTTGATCCCAATTTTTGCTTGATTGAATTTATTTCTTGTTTATCAAATATACTTAAATCACAATTTTACAGTTAAGGAACTATTGTAATAACTGAAGGATTTTGGCTCCATGTCAGCAGCTCCTCATTCCATAAACTTCCTCCATATGATAAATGGATTTTCTAAATGTCTGTAGAAGACACCCAGGCTGAGCCTGAGGCACATTGATGCATCATCAATCTCAAATCCCTTCGTGTCCACAAGAGATCTAAGTCCAACTCCCTTTGAATTTCATTCTTATCTACCACCTATTTGCTTTGACCATTAACAGTTCAGATTCTTGTAGAGAGTATAAATTTACAAAAAATCTTTATATTCATTTGAACTGCCTGGACTTCCTGATTTTCTTGCACTTGACAATATCACTCAAAAAGATCAAGATAATCTGGTAACTGTCCTTGTTGCCCACAGGGATAATAAAGTCGTTCCTTCCCCAATGATGTAATGGGCTCATCCTAAAAAAGAAAGGAACCAAGATAAAAATTCACTCTTTTAAAGTTGTATACCAAAGATCTGAACTCCACTAAAGTTAGTATTTAATTTTTGATTATGAACCACAGTGGCACAGTGGTTAGAGCGTAGTACTACAGGCTACTTCTGCTGACTGCCGGCTGACTGCAATTCGGCCGTTCAAATCTCACCAGGCTCAAGGTTGACTCAACCTTCCATCCAGGCTCAAGATTGACTTGGTCTTCCATTTTATCTGAGGTGGACAAAATGAGGACCCAAATTGTTGGGGGCAATATGCTGACTCTGTAAACTGCTTAGAGAGGGCTGTAAAGCACTGTAAAGTGGTATATAAATCTATTGCTATTGCTATTAATGACTGTTCAATTATTTACAACTGGCTTCAAAGCATTTTAGGTAGCAAGGCAAATTATATTAATACACTTCTTTTAAAAAAATTAAGAAAATTCCAATTTTCTTATCCCATTAAATTGGAGCTTAGTTCTGAAATTGTGAAATAGCTTTAGTGAATTACAAGGGTAAATTGTAAAATAGCTTTAGTGAATCACCAGGGTAATTCCTAATTTCATTAAGACATCACAAATACTAGCCAATACAGAATCATAGAATCATAGCATTGGAAGGGACCTTGGTGGTTTTCTAGTTCAAACCCCTGCTGAAGGCAGGATTCCTTAAACCTTCCTGGACAAATGATTATTCTATATTTTCTTGAAAGCCTTCAGTGATGAAGCACCCTTGATTCTGAAATGCAAGCTACTCCAATGATATGTATTTTCCATAGCTCACTTTTCCTCAATTTAAAAATGACCATAGAGATTTTTCAAAACAATATTTCAGAACTGACCCTGTAAGTAATGGTAGTTACCGCATCAGGAATTCATGGAGCTTATTACAGTTAAAGGAAATAGGCATTTTCTCATATGCTCAATCATTTGGTTATGGGCTTACTGACAGTTGCTGATATGCTGCCTTTTTTAGTTTTCCCAGAATGCTCTTATCTCAGCTGATATTGTATAGTATTATGCAAGAGCGTTGTATGAATGGATAGGTGATCAGAGAAAAGACTAAGTAGGCATTTTGCCTTCTAACTTGGAGTTGGCCTGTAATTGTGTGATTGAAAGAGACATGTTTGTATTGAAAGCAGTGAGGATAATTTCAAACCTGTCCTTTAAAGCAATTACAGAATTTTATAGGGGAACCCTGCCTTTTTACTATATACATTCTACAGAAATCTCTAATTTTGGAATAGAATGTGCTGAAAAATAAGAGAGACCCACCTTGTGAAATTCAACTAGGTCAGCTAATGTTGAATGTTGGAGTTGGTCAACACCAAGGAAACTATATGAATCTCCAGAAGCATCTATCAGAAAATGTTTGCAGCCCTCTGCTGACAAATAGGAGAGAACATAGCCTTTGATTTTTTCACTGACTCGGATGAGAAAGCTTCCGGGTGCCAAACCTTCTAAAAGCTCTTCTGCTTTTTTGGTGGTTAAAATACCTGTTCTCAAAACAAAAGCAATATAAGTAAGGAAGTACCTCATATGTTACATGGGAAACATGCTCTAAAAAAAGAGACTAACCATCTGTCTTTCTCTTTCTATCTGATTGTTTGTCCAGAGTTTTCATTTACTTAACCACTTTTCCAGGTAATACTATATAGTCTTAATGACATAAGGCAGCTTTTTTTTGTTTAAAAAAAGTGTTCTGTGGAACCGTAGAGTTCCCTGACAGATTAAAAAGAGAAAAAACCCAACTTCTGTTAAATGCAGGAACACCTATAGCACTTTTCTAAGATATGACAGAAAAGGCAGGACTTGTCAGCTGACATGTAGAAGCCTTATCCACATAGCAGGTATTTGTACTTGTGAGGAGTCATCACTCTTCATGGACCTGAGAAGCAGGCAGCAGGGGTTCCAATTTTTTAAAATTTCTTTTTAAGTTAACAGCCACAATTAAAACAGGTTGTAAATAATCATTAATCTTTCATTACTACAGAAAACATATTGCTCTCATCTATAGTGTACTGAAGATATAGGTCTGATTTTCTCATAGTTTCTCCTTTTCCAAGGCTCATGATTGATCCTGGCCAAGGAATTATTAGATTATTTATTGTAAAATTATCATCAATACAGATAGTTCTTGACCTACAACTGTAACTGTAATTGGCACTGGAAGTCTGGTCATAAGTTGTTATAATTGTAAATCAAGGTACATGACTGTAAATAATTTTCAGTCATGATTGAAAATAATTTTCCAGCCTTAATTTTTCATATTAAATGAATATGGTGATTGTTAAGCAAACCTATTCATTTCAAATCAGCAAAAATATTGCAAATTGTGGTCATGTGACTGCAAAATTTCACGACCAGCCATAAAGTATCTGTTCCATGGTCATTGTAACTTTGAATGATTGTAAAATGATTAATTGTAAATCAAGGATTACCTGGATTTATACAACATACTGGTATTTCAAATGCTGAAAACACTTTACAGACACTAATCCTTAGGGTATCTTTTGTAGGAGAGAGAATGTTTTATTATAGTCATAGACCCATAACTTATAATTAAAATGGCCAAATCAGATTTAGCCAGGTGAAATATTCTGTTGTAGTATTTGTAATATTATAATTGCAACTAACTTTAAACAAGATTATTTCATCCTGAAAATCTAGTTAGAAACTTGCTAAACTATTTCTATTGTATTTATTTTTCTTTATTAAAAATAACTGGAATTTTATGCTAATTTTACAGAACTTTTCTTCCTATTTTAAGAATTGGATATCAGATAAATATTTGTTCTACAAATCTAATCTTTCTGATTGGCACTAAAACATCCTAGTTTAGCATACTAAATAGGAGAAATTTAATAGAATTTTTTTTTATTTTGTTGAAACTCTTATTTCCTTATGTAAATGTGGCATTTTTTATTTGTCTGGTAATTCCCTGAATTCCTATCTGCAATGTAAATCTCTTTCTAGACAAAAAGAAATGAGGCATGATATTCTTGCATCTAATGGAATTCTTTTATGCTTGCAATACTTAGAATCAAATGAACTGCATTGCCAGATAACTGAGTACAAATTTTAAACCACTCTGTAGCTCTTTATCTGTGGCAAGGAGAAGGAAAAGAACAGTACATCATATGTCTGTGTAATATACAGTAAATTTTCATGTTGTGGGGAAGATGGTGCTCAATTTAGAAAGGAGTATGTCAGTAGATGCTCCATCCTACACTGCTCTCAGGCTGAATTCTATACTTTTTTTTCTTTTAATGTTTTGTTTGTTTTATTTATATATGTAAAAATTCAATTTCAATCAATCAGTGTGTTGTCTGGGTACAATTATTTTTAAGCAATCATAATCAAGATGTTTACAATGATATTCATCACAGTAATATTAATTATATAATAACAATAATATTTAACTTATCTACTTTAACAACTTTCCTTATATAACATTTGTCCTTTTTATAACCCCATATTTCTAATTTCTGTTTTTATTATCTAACCATTGGTAAAATAAGTCCCATATCAAGAAATATTCAATTTCTTCTTTTCCCTTAATTGTAAGCATTAATCTATCCATTTCTGCACATTCTAATATTTTTTTGATTACACTCTCATCTGTCGGGATCTCATCACTTTTCTATTGTTGTGCAAATACAATTCTGGCTGCAATTTATACATGTAAAATCAAATACATATTCCTTTTATCATACTTTTCCAGCAGGATGCCCAACAGGAATATTTCTGGTTCAAATTTATATACTGCTTTATCATTTTTTCCAACCAAGTATGTATTTTCGTCCAATATTATTTTAGTTTTTGGGCATTTCCATCACATATGGTAATATGAACCAGATATCTGATTGCACTTCAACATTTAGCAGACTTATCTTTAAACATTTTTGCCAGTCTTCTTGGTGAAAAATGCCATCTATAAAACATTTTATACAAATTTTCTTTATATGCAGTTGACATAGTTAATTTAATATTTCTATCCCACAATTTCTGCCATTTATCCAGTTCTATTGCATATCCAAAATTTTTAGCCCAAACTATCATTGTCTCCTTGACTTGCTCACTTTCCAATTTGATACTTAATAAATAGCTATATTTTTTCTTTATTAATTTTTCATCCATTTCAGTTAGTATCTGTTCCAATTCTGTTAATTCTTTATTAAAACCATACATTTTAGCATCTTTTTCATATCGAGATTGTAACTGCATTTGTGGCCATTTCTATACTTTTTGATTGAGATAAGTCAATGATTGTACAGTACCGTGAAACCAAGGTGCTATCTGATCCATTGATTTTTCAAAGCCGGCTCGGAAATTGATCTGCTCTTCTTTAAACCATCGATTTATACTCTCCCGAGTAGAACTGGAGATAGATCTTTGTGAGCTCTGTTTTCTGCCATAACAAAAGAATAGGTGGTTGAAATATTTAGCGGGATATAAGTTCAGTTCAGAATAAAAAAACCACTTACACATTAGGAAATGTGCATAAAAACATGCTAATCTTTAGACTAAAATATATTATTGAAAAAGAACATACAGGATTGAAGATTATAGAAACATAAAAAGAAAATTAGAAAACCAAAAAACAATACTGGTATAAAAAGATTGAGAAGTGAAAACAGTAAAAGACAAGAAAGAAAAAAGAAAATGAAGCAAATATATAAAGAATCGAGTTCTGAACTTTTATACAGCACTTCCAAAACATGATTATTACCATTTCTGCCCTTCCAAATTATGTAACATGGTTCCTTTCTTCACATAAACAATCCTTTTTAATCAGTAAATCCTGAAATCACCACTTTATGCTGTTTGGTTTGGTGGCAGCGGTGCCTCATATAAAAAGTCCATACAGAGAGTGATAAGGACAGCTGAGAAGATTATAGGAAGCTCGCTTCCCATTATTCAGGATACTTCTTATAAGTGCTATGTGCTTAGAGCTCGAAGCATTGTTAGAGACCCCACACACCCACTTCACAGTTGTTCCGTTGCTTCCCTCTGGGAAGAGGTTTCAAAGATCTATAGTAGGACTACTAAATTCTGTAACAGCTTTTTTCCCTCATGCCATCTGTCTTGTAAACTCGCAGGATTCTTCTCCCCCCCGTATATGTATACATTCAAACTAGACTGTGATGTTTCTCTGTGTCATATATTTTATTTTATTTTATTTATTAGATTTGTATTGCCGCCTATTCACCTTGACAACTCAAGGCAGCTTACAACATATAAAACCACAATTTAAAACAATAAAACTTGTAAAATCAATTAAATTAATATAGTAAAATCACCCCCCACCTCCCCACCCCAGCAAGAGCAGATTACGCAAGCCATTTAATGGGCTTCATCCCGCTCTGGGTTCCCCAGGCCCACTGGCAGAACCAGGTCTTCAACGCCTTCCGGAAGAGAATATATGTGTGTGTATGTGGGGTATATGCATAATGGTTAGTTTTGGAGAGCTAAATGCAATGAAATTTCATTTTAATGTATGCTGATTAGTGTACATTTAAAGTGACAATACAATTTCTATTCTATTCTATTCTATTCTATTCTATTCTATTCTATTCATTTTTATGGAGACATCTCTTCCTAAGCAGAAGGTGAAGGCAAAGCTTCCAATGAGTGGTCCTTGGTGCTCTCTGAGCTTGCTTGTTTTCTTACAGATATTTCATTATCCTAATTAGGTAACATCACTGTAACCTATATAACTAAGTAACATCACTAGCATTGATGATGCTACCTAGTTAGGGTAATGAAACATCTGCAAGAAAACAAGCAAGTTCAGGGAGCACCAAGTACCCCTCATTTCAACCTTGAGCTACAAAGTTTCCAATATATAATTTTAGCAACTTGATCATAATGTAGATTATCAATCTGTGAAATTTTGCTGCAGCCACTGATAAGATGATCCACTGATTCATCTTTCTCATTGCATAAGCAGCAATGCTGTTGTTACTGATGTATTGAATTTTTGCTTTCATGGAATTAGTCTACAAGGCTTGTTCTTGAGCAGCCAAAATTAAACCTTCAGTTTCTTTTTTCAGCACCCCTGATCTCAACCAGCTCCATATTAGATTTGTGTCTACCTTTCCTTCAATGTCCTTCAGGTGTTGATTGTGCATAGGCTTCTTTTTCCAGTTAGAAACTTGATGTTCAGTTGTTTCCTTTTGATATTCTGATTTCAACCTGATCGTTTTTAAGGGGTTTCCCTTGTTCACCTCCTTCAGCAAAGGTTCTTTTGCTTTCTTTATGTAGTCATTTAAATCATGTTTTTCCTCTTCCACAGTTTGTTTCACCTGTAAGAGTCTTCTGCCACTCTGAGATCTTGGCAAATACAATAGTTTGATATCACTTTTTGGGTGCATTGTTGTTAGTTTTCTTGTCTTTTGATCCAAGTTATTAAGTTCTAGCTGAGTCCAATCAATTATTCCAACTAAGTATCGCACCCCACTTTGCAGCTTTTGTTTTTCCAAACAATTTTAAATCATCCTTATAGAGCAAGTGAAAATTTTTCTAACCTTTTTAGCAAATTCATAGCCAGTTTGTCTTGTTCAAAATGCTTGTTAGTGGCGTCATTGATAATACAAATAACAGAGGTGACAATGAGTTGCCTTGGAAAAATTCTTGTTTGATTTCAGCTTCATCAACTTCTTATCCACAGGCCATCAGTTTAGTTTGCCATAGCTTCATGGAAGTCTTCAGAAATGTCTTGATGTTGCTGCTAATTCCAAAAATGTCTAAGCATTTCTCAATTCAGCTGTGTGGAACAGAATCAAATCCTTTCTTATAGTCAACCCCAAAGCAAATGCAGCAACTGAGAGAGAAACTAAGAGCAGCCGCTCATGCTAATTGAAAGCCTGGGCGTGCTGCCAAAAGCCATTAACCCTTCCAACTCTATTATTCTATGTTCTCTATGTTCTAAATTGGGTGCTTCACAGCAGAAGCAATATAGCTGGCTGGACCACATACGCATTAAATTCACAGCCTGTATGATCAAGCTGCATCATTGTCCCCTCCTGTATCTTTTACCCCAGTAAGAAACAAGAAGTAGCCAACACTGGCAGCAGCTATAAAAGGTCTTGGGGAACTCCAGGGAGTATCAGCTGATCACAGAAGTGTCACTTAATACTCTTTATAATGAAAATGTTTGTAATCTTGTCCTTCTTCCTGAAGGGAAGAGGTTAATGCCATCCCTAGATGGGTGATTGATGGGTTTCCCTGCCCTAATGCTGTCAGTTTCTGTTATTTATTGATTTGATTCAGTGGTGTATCGGCTGCATTCCTGCTGCAACTGTTAAGTGGTTCTTCGCTGTCTGCCCAGAGCTATTAACTGAAGGAGAGAGAGAAAAAAAAACTCTCTAGCACTTAATTTTTTTATCAGTTCTGTGAACTGCATAAGCAATTAACTAACGATCTGGTGAGAACTGGCTGAATCACACCTATGCCACTGGTGCTTCAAACCCAGACAATGATGCCCAGCCACCACGAAAATGCCAGACATGACGCACAAACTGTAAAATGCTCAGGTCTGGCCTAAAATCTTTTGATTTTGATACCATGCAATGATATTGTCCAATTAAATAATTTAAATCTGTGTATAATATTGCTGTTACAAGCAAGGTTTATTGTTCCCAGTCCAATTTCATAGAACAATTTTAAAGGAAGAAATACGATATTCAGCAAACCATCTTGAGCTGTATGTGTCTTCCTCATCAGTACAATGACCCCCACCCTAAGTTACTAACCTCTCTGGTTTCCCATCAGCTATTTTAGCTGTAAGGTTTTTAGGCTTTGGTGGCAGAGGTGGAGGGAGTGGATTTCTTTGCTCCTGTCTCTTAAAGATTTGGGAAACATCAGCTGCTTTGTTCTTGTGGATGCCCTGTAATGACAGTCTCTTGTAGTCATCTCGTGCATGTTTGGCAAGGGAGCGTCGCTTTTCATCTGCTGCTTTGGATCTCTGTACTGGAATTGAAAGGAACAATTCACTCAGTCCTTTTTTCAAGATCCAGAAGCACCTATAGCTATTATGAAATCATGCCCATGAGAGGGAGAAACCCAGGAAGAATAAACTACATGTAAAATTATTCTGGTACATGAATGAGCTTCCATAATGAAGGAAGTTTCTGGGACAGCAGTTCAGAATCAGCTTTGAACTTGCCTGTTCTTATTCCCAAGTATAGCTAGTCTGTTGTATAGAAGAACTGCCTTTCCCCTTTCCTTCTTTTTTTTCTGAAGCACTGCAACTCAGCAAAGTTTTTGGGGAGTCTATTCTCCGTTGATGGAAACCCCCACTTCCCTTCACCCTTCTCTCATCCTAATACTGTTCTCCATGTTTTGAGGCTGACAATGAGTGATGAGAAACACATATCAGCTTCACAACGCTTTTAAGGGATTGGGGAATAGAATGTGCAGTAGACACCTCAAGTGGTAGAGATGCCTTCAGTCTAATCAATGCTACTGCACTGCAACTTGGTGCATTTGATTTAGTCAACCTAGCTCTCCAGATAGGTGGATTTTTGGAGGCTAAAAGTGTATAAAATTTGAGGGGAAAGTATTGTTCTGTACAGTTGGCCTTGTATAGCCTTTCTCCTTTCAAAATCATAAGCATGGTCACATAAAAAGGCCAATATTAGTGTGCCGCACAAGATTCTAGCCAAACGGGATCTTCTTTGTCCGGTTTTTGAGTTGATTCAGAAGGATAATCTAAAGTTATTTCTTCTCCTGTTATGGTCTTGGTGGTGGTTGTCTTCATTGGCATTTCTCTATTCTGTCAAAGATAAACAACAGTAATGATTTCATTTAATCCACCAATAATTTTCTTCCATGCTAATAATTCACATTTTGACTTTATAAATAGTTGCAGCATTTGATCTTATAAGAACCATATGTTTTGAATGTTGTCAAACTTAGTCATTTAACTAAAACTTAAATTGCAGATTAAAATTAAGGTTACCAGCTCCTCTATACTTCCAAATATATTAATTTGGCCACAATGACAGGAAAGACACGGATTCATATAAGACGTTTTGAGGATCACTGGATGAAGGAAGGCTGCTCTGACACCAAGAATATGATACTCTGCAAGCCACTTTAAGAACCAATGTCTACATTTAATGATAGCTAATGCTTTTTCTTGTCTGAGCTGAACATTTTCCCATCAAAAGTCTAGCAGAGAGTGTATGTTAAACAATAATAGTAGAAATTAGAATTGTGTTTGAAAAAATGTGATTGCTGATTCAAATATACCTGCCTTTTCTAATTTGGACCTTACATGTTTCGCCAAGAAAACGTAATAGAGGAGTGCATCTTTAAAGTCTCTTTTTCACAGCCCTCTGATGCCATCCTGCCACAATTTTGGCTACACCATTTACTTCCCTTTCTCCATCATATATAATAAACTAACAAGATCGTCTGGAAATGTATTTTCATGAGTGCATGATGGGTTATTTTTTAACTGCACTTGGATTTAATTGCTTTCAGAAAATGGCATGCCTACTGAAGGTGAAACAAAGTTTTTTTGCATTGTATATTCCCATAGAGATTTGTTTTGTTTCCTTACCTGCTGAAAATTATATTTGCTTGAATTAGAGCAACAGTCTTCCAATATCTGCTCCACATCTCTTAGTTTAGTCATAGGAGCCTAAATCAATGAGATAGGAGTAAAGGAATGTTAACTTTCTTGTATTTATTTCCAGTTTATTGTAGATATGTGGAAAAAGAGAAAGAACTCACCATCATCTTGATTACGTTCCATACTTTTAGAATTAACATACATAGACAGTGATAGCTTTATGAGTCAATATTCTTTCTAATTCTTTTCAGTGAGTGTTTTTTCAGTGAAGTCATTTTCTGCAACGGACCCATTTTATCAGAAATTTTTGACTGAAAATACCTTTGAACTGAAGAGCCTTTGCAACAAAATTATAGTTGATTTTCTTCAGCTCTATGTTTGTTGACTTCAGCAAAGAATTGCCCAACCATTCCTCCAACTCTATTTACACTTTGCCCTACCCAAATATTTTTCTGCCTGCATGTTTGTTATCAAGTCACAGATGGAAGTAATCTCAAAGATGTAGAACCTGATCTATTCTGAAATATTCCCCCACTTCTCTTCTGTTTTGACTGCAGGCAGTGGAGGAAGAGATTTTCCATTTGCTTCCTCCACCCATCTATTTTTTACACTTTTACAACTGTAGCCCCCAGAGTTTTTATTTTGAAATTGACATCACTGAGGAGATGTAGCTGCAATTATTGAATACCAAAACAATGACTAATTGGTTACACAAGTAGAAAGATAATGAAACCTAGAGTTAGCAGGAAGGGGTAATTAAAACTGGGCTCAGATTCTACTTGGAAATACTTACCCACACAAACCAACTTTCACTCCAACACAGCTGTAGAGGCATGCATGCAATTTGCAGACTTTAAATGCATATAATTATTGAAAACTGGTGCTAATAGTACTAATGCTAAAATACATGTGACTAGAGAGTATATTATAAACACAGTAGATATCAAATTTCAGGAAAAAAAATCCAATGGTGCTTCAGAAACTCAAGAGAGTAAAATCGTTTGGTAGATCCTGCTTAATTCAAATGTCTGCCTACTTGGCAATTCATTGCATAATTTTCAGCCAATTATTATCTCTCAAGCTCATTCCTCACAGAATTTTGTAGAAGAGAAGAAGTATACACTGCCCTGAATTCTTTGCAACAGGTAAGCTTAAAAAAGAAAAGAAACAAATTAATATCTAAGTATTCAAAAGCAAACCACTCATGTTCACCCAGAGAAGAAGTAACATTGCATGTAATATGCTAAATGTTAAATTTGCAAACCTCATTTCTGATCACTTTTTGAACTAGCTCATTAACTACTTCTAAGCTATTAGAGACTTTTTTATTGACAAGTTTGAAAAGGCCGCTTGAATCTGTCTTCAATCCTGAAAGAAAGATAATTTTAAGCATAAGCTTAAAAATTTAAAGAAACTGAAATAAATAAAGGTAAAAGTTTCTCCTCTCCAGTTGTGTCTGACTTTATAGAGTAGCACTCACTTCTGTTTCTTAGCCAAGGGAGCCCATGTTGTCCAAAGACACTTCTATGGATATGTGGCCAGCATGGTTATACACCAAGCGGGAAAGAACATTGTTACCTTCCCACTGAAATGGTACTTATTTATCTACTTGCATTTGCATGCTTTCAAATTGCTAGGTGGGCAGGAGCTGGAGTAAGGACAGCAGCTCATTCCATTGCGCAGCGCTCATGTTTCGAACTTGAGCTCTCAGCTTTCCAATTGACAAGCTCAGCATATTTAATTGCTGAACCATTGCACCTCCTCTCTGAAATAAATGGCAAAAAGCTAAATGAGACTTGATCTTAGAAAGTTATAAAAACTGGTTGAGTTAGCAGATATGGCTAAATTGACTGCTCTGGTTAAAGAAAAAAATATGAATACCTTTATTTCGACTTGGAAACCACTTCTGGATTTTGTGCTTGCGGTGGAAAAAGATGCAACATTGACCTTGGATTTTACCAATTAGATCAACTTGTTGTTACAGAAATGGCTAGTTTTTATTATTATGAAAATGTAAAAAGTTGAGCATAGATCTTAATGCCTTATTGAACTGCACCAAAGGGGTCGGAAGTCAATGCCTTTTTTTCTTTTTCTTTTTCTTTTTCTCTTCCTTTCCTCCACTATTCACTTCCCTTTTTTCTTCCCTAATTTCCCTAATATTTGCTTTTCTATTCTCTTTGTATGTTATATTATAATCTAATAAAACTATAATAATAAAGAAAAGTGGATTTACAGCTGACAGCCAAAATAATGACTCAGAAAAGGATGTTTTACTGGATCTACAAAAAATCCTGATTTTAAAATTTAAAAGGAAATGCAAATGACAAACCAAGAGATGGATTAAGATAATTTTTCCTATTGAATTTAAAGCCTTGAAGAACTCTGTACAATTGAATAAAAATAAATGAAAAGGAATCAAATATTATGACAATAGTAAAATGAACTAAAGATTTAGAAGTAAAAGGTGGGAATGTAAAATTTGGTTTATATTTTGGTTTATTTGATCAAGGTTAAAGCAAAATATTGTTACTTCTGGTAACCTTTTATCAGAGGGGATTCAGCTGGCTTGGATGGGTTTCGGCAAAATAGTTGTTAAATTTTTGTGCGGTTTGGAGAACCAGCTAACCGCACCACTGGCTAGTTCCACCCACCCCACCCGCCCTTCCCCTCCCAGTCACTCCTTATCCTGCCTTGGCCATGGCATAGCAGCTGCTGCTCTCTGGCTCCCTCGCTTGCTAGCTCTCATCGACCACGTGGCCACTGTGGCCCATCCCACTTGCCTGCCTTCACCCTTGCCTCCCACATTACCCAGCTCCCTGCCGAGTCTTCCTTCACCATTCTCAGCTGCCTCCCATGCAGCCCAGCTACCTGCCTGCGAACGGCCTTCCGCCGCTGTTTCTTTGCTGGCCCAAACCACCACCGCACCTGCCTCTTTGCTGTAAGCTGCTGCTGCCTCTTTGCCAGTGCGAATGGCTTGCAGCCGCTGTCACTTTGCCAGTGCAAACAGCCTGCTGGAGCTGCCTCGTTTCTGGTGTGAACGGCCTGCCGATGCTGCCTCTTTGCTGGTGCGAATGGCTTGCAGCCATCAACTCTTTGCCAGCATGCCTCCGACTCTTTGCCAGTCCAAACCGCCACCTCCTTGATGGCCCAAGCAGTGGCAAGCCATTCACATCGGCAAAGACACAGCTGCTGCCTCTTTGCCAGCATGAATGGCAAAGAGGCAGCGCTGGCAGGCCTCTCAAGCCAGCAAAGAGGCAGTGGCTGCAAGCCATTCACGCCAGCAAAGGATCAGCAGCTGCAGGCTGTTAGCACTGGCAAAGAGGCAGCGGCGATGTCAGTCCAATGTCTCGGGGTGGAATCATCCCCAGCTGCACCAACAAAGGCCAAAAGTAACCCCTGCCATCTCCTGCTGCAAAAATCTTTTTAAAAACCCTATTGGGCAGCAAGAGATGAGGAATCGGAGAATCACCGTTGCTGTTGCTATACAAAGGTAAGACTAAGGCTCCGGCCATCGCCACTGCCACTTCAGCCCACCTGCACCACCCCATGTTGTTGTGAGTGACATCAAGTTGACCAGCCCCATTCAGTTACATGACCCCCCCAGCCATGCCCACCCAGTCATTAGGAAGAACCAGTTGTTAAATTGGTTGAATCCCACCACAGCCCTTTATGAACTTTCTGCTGACACGAGGACATAATGTTGCATGGAATTGTTTATTGAAACGAGATGGGATATGGGATGAAAAGATAAATATTTGTAAGCTAAGAGGGAGGGAAGAAGTCAAGCCCTAGGCCTCTGTAATGTGGGGTGCCTCAAGGCTCTCCCCATCTTCTTTAACTATGAGACCACTGCAAGAGGCCCTGCAGCAGCACAAAGTATGGTATCATCAATGTGCTATTTTTATAACTGTTAATCAATAATATATCTCAACCTCTAGCCAGTAATTTTCATATGTAATTTTTATTAAGAATTTTGACTAGTAACATAATAATAACATAGTAATTGTAACATCTAATACAAACTAATAGAGAACAGAAAGGAGTAAAAAGTGCAAGAAAAAATAAGAAAGAGAAAGTAAGTATATAATACAGAAGTATTAAGTAAGAATATAAACAGAAAGAATATAATAAAGGAAGTAAGAATATAATAGAGAAGATATTATATATAAGGTGTGTGTGTGTGTGTGTGTGTGTGTGCATGTGTCTGAGAGATGCTGAGAGCATTTCTCATAGAGTTCTTCCTTACCCAGAAAGAACTGGTCACCCTGAGCAGAGCTATAGATCAACTATCTGCATATGCAACAAAATCAAAGATATGAGCTTGTTTCACCACTCTTATTATGACCATGAGTGAAGTTCTAAAAAAAATTCTTCCCTGTGCTCAGTTACCCTTAACTCTTGTTGCTCTCTTTCCCCCAACTTTGCAGTTCAGTCTACAGCCTTGGGATTACTTGGAGATGATCCTTCCAGTTACTAAAAGGGCCCAATTCTGGTCAGCTTTTTAAAAAATAAGCTTTGGCTAGCTAGGTATTGTCAGCTTTTTTTGACTGCTGAAGGGATCATAGAAACATTTTGCACTAAGTCAGATGCTGTTGAGATACTATTCTTCTCAATATATGTATTGAGTTATTATGTTCCTTAATATCCAAGGTTCACACTGTACAGTAAGCTTATTTTATAGTTTGTGATAGGAAATAAAAACAACAAAAGAGAAAAAACCCAGCCCTAACACATGTAACATAAAGAAGCTTTTTCTTAAAAAGTTTGCAGGAGATTCCTCTATTTTATACTCCCTGTTGATAAACCATTATGCTTATAACCATTATAAGGCTGCATTCACGGCTCACTAACTCAGAGCTTTTTTCAAGTGTTTTCTTCCAGTTCTTGATTACCTTCTTTAATCAGTGAAGGGAATAAATGGTCCTGTTTTCCCCTTATCTACCAGCCCAGGTGACCTAGGAACCAGCCTCCTTCACAAATATGTTTTTGTTTTACCCATTAACATATAAGTACATTAGTTCCAGTAAGTGATTTCACTGAAAATCTACTCTTGACAGAGTATTTCCTGCTTTTATCTAAAAGGTAACATGTCTACTATAAACTCCAATGAATTACTATTCAATGCAAGTAAAAATAAGTAATAAAAATTCCTTGAAAGATTGTATCTAATTTTATATATTAAATGGTTCTAGAATAGAGGAAGAAATTAAAAGTAATGAGGGTAATGTTCCTTCCCAGTTAAGTAGCCCTCTTTTTAGTGCAAGCTGGTGCAGCCATGAGGTGGGATGTTGTATCTATAATCTCAATCCTGCAGGACCACTCGATATTATTTTAATTGCAAATATTGAAACAGTTAATATTCAAATAATTCTGCTGAGTGATGATTTCAGGGAAATTAGTTTAGTCCTCCAACAGATTTAAACTCAATTAGCTGCGCTGATTATCTTGAATTTTAGACTTTGCATGACAACTTACTCCTCTGACCCAATTAAGTATACAGTGAAAATAAAACTATTTTATGTCATTCATTTATATATAAATTAAAACTATTATTTCCTGAATGCATAATATTACACTGCAGCAGCAATTTTTGATACAACTGTGTCACCTGTAATGGGAGAAGGCACAGGTTGAGCATTATAGCAAAAATAGGCTTTTTTGGCTTTTTTGGTTTAACTTGCTGTAGCAAACAAGCAAGTTAATCTTAATTATTCCCTCTGTGTTGATTCACTTGAATGCTCATTGGGACCCTAAGTAACTCATAAAAGCAACATTCATTGGATTTGCAATGGAATTCTTTCCCTCTCAGCTAACTTTCATTTTAATATTTGAGTACTAAGAAACAACATTACCTGGATATATTCTAGATTTCTGTGATTTCCAACAGCTGGTGTGTTTTCCACTCTCTTTGGTACATCTCTCTGAGCAAAAATTTTATTGTCTCGCAGTATTTCAAATCCAGATTCTGATAGAAACTGTGGAGGAGATGATACCAAACTCTCTGTAGCTTTTTCCATTGGTGTTGTTCTATAAAATAAAAAAGAAATACTTTTTCAAGGAAACAAGCTTTTCAAACAACTTTGTTTTTTATCTGCATGTGCAGCAAAATACAGGAAGCTGCAATAGGAGTTAATGTAAAAACTGTTTTACAGGCAGCTATATCATCTCTACCTTCATATCCTCAATCTGGATATTACATAGCACTAAAGTGGTACACTGGTAGGCTGGCCTTTAAATTATCCAAGATACACAAATCACTGTTAATATTTTCCCACATTTAGATTATACAAAAAATTCATATGAATATAACTGAAATTGCTTGCTTGCTTCCTCCCTCCTTCCCTGCGATCAGTGGCATTTCTGTTATAGAAACTATTGACAGTCTTGCTATAAAAATTATAGAGCTGGGCCTCTAAGACAACATCAGCTTCATGAAATTAGATTTAGAATTGGATATTGGAGAAAAAGATTGAATGTCCTCTTCCCCAGCATCTGCATTTGGACTAAAATGTCAATCACTAGCAGCTGCATAATTGCAGTTATAAAAAATAATGGGAGACTTCTAACACAGAACTTCTGTGTGCCTCAAGGATCTGTCAACAATCCTGCCCACTAATAATGAACTCCTGTTTTATTTAATCTCATATAGGGTTATTCTTCCTGTCCTATTCAACATTTCACAGTTGAAATTAAGGATGAATGGTGCCCTCTTGTCTTTCTTCTTTCATTCCACATTCTTTAAGGTTCTTGTCAGTCTGTTGTGTAGTGACTTCATTTAACTTACAAAATTCTACCCTATATGCTATTTCCTGTTCTTCATCTGATCTTGGAGCACTTAGAGGAAAGAAATACTCATGTGCAAGTGTTATTTGTGGACTTTAGTTCAACATTCAATACGATCATTCCTCAGCATTTAGTAGATAAACTGGGTCTTTAGGCTTCAATACTTCTTTGTGTTACTGGGTTCTTGATTTTTCTCATTAATAGGCCCCAGTATGTGTGAATTGGGACTAATTTTTTAACACCATGTTCTTGAGCACAGATTCTCCTCAGGGCTGTGTCCTAAGTATCTCCTGATCTATACCTGCTACCAACCATATTGTGAAATATGCTGATATACAACAGTGGTGGCCCTTATTCAGGATGATAACGAGGGCAATTACTGGGAAGAGGTAGAGAGTTTGATGAACTCGTATAATAAAAAGTCTGGTTTTAAATGTAATAAAAAACAAAAGAGATCATTGTCGATTTCAGAAAAGGCAGGCACAGCCACACACCTCCGTATATTAATAATTCAAGTGTGGAGGTGGGTAGTAGTATCAAGTTTCTGTGTGCAGCAGTCCAGCAGGTTAGCTTGGTTACTCTATCAGTGAGACCCTGGTGAAGATGGCACAGCAGCACCTGCATTTTCTGCATATGAGAAGATACATCTTCCTTCCCAGTGGTGGTATTCAGCTGGTTCTAGAGAACCATTTGTTAACTTTCTGAGCAGTTCAGCCAACCAGTTGTTGGAAGAAATCTCCTTCCAACAGCCTTTTGTTTTTCCCTCTTTACAGGGCTAATCCTGTCAGGAAGGCAGGAAGGAAACATTCTGGTGTGTCTCTGTGTTGTTTCTAGCTTAACCCTTATCTTAATTGCTCTGCTTAAGTATTTTCAGAAATTGCATCTCTCCTTGTTCAATTGTAACAGCTACCAGTTCTTGGCAGCATGTTCAGACTAGCTGGAGCTGCTTCTCTGGAGGATTTTTTTTTTTGCTGGTACTTTATTTTTTAAAAAGCTTTTTACACTGCTTGGGGCGTACTTCCAAGAGGCAGGATGCAAGCTTGACACTGTCTGATTTATTTACTGTCTTCTGGGGGAATGTGATCTTTCCTTAAATTTGAATGATTTCCTTAGGATATCTTGTGAGGTGAATGAGACTAGCTGGTATTTTTAATTGATGCAAACGGATTTAAGGATTGCTTCTCCTGGGTGTGAAAGGGTGCTTTGTAAGTTCACTGAGCACAGGAATCTCTTGTCTATGGGGATTGTTCAGTCATCCAGGTCATGGTTGTCCAAAAGGTGCTTTTTTCAAGAGTGTTGGAAGAAATATCCATTGGTTCAGTTCCAAGTGGGGAGAAAGACACTGGAAACATGGAGGCTGATTAGAAAGATGGTTTATTGGTGAACAGGACCACATGGGTTTGAGTTCCTGGGGAGATGACCAATTGATTTGATGGATTTTTATATAGTTTGTTCTAAGCATTTTGTAACTTAGAGGCTTGTTTTGGGTATTTTGTTATTTGATTTTAATTAGTTTGTTTCACAAAGGCCAGCAATGAGCTGGGGGTTTTAATCTTGTTTAACAAATGTAATTAATCCTAGATGCTGGTTTCCTTGGGGTTTTAATCCTGTTTTGAATGGATTACCAAATCTGCATTTTTAAAAGGTGACCTCCTCAGTTTCTTTGGGGCTATGAAGAAAGATTGAGTCTGTTTCCTGCTTTTTAAGAGCATGTTTCTCTATTTCTCATTTAGGGAAATATAATTTTCTGCCTCTTTAGTATTTCTTTCTTCTGGGGGGAGATTGCTAACTTTCTACAAGAGGCAACTTGGTCTCCAGAAAGTCCAGTTGCATCTTTAAAAAGCACCTTTGGGACAGGAGTCTCTTTCATTGTTTTAGAGTGGCCAAGGCACATGATTGCTCACTGATAGTAAGGTGGAAAAAAAGGAGGTAGGTGTGTGCATCTTTCAATTAGTTTTAGTTTTCTCTCATGATAATAAGGCTTAGTAACATGGCACCAGACTTGAAGTTTATTTAGATATCTGTGGCATGTACTAATTTTATTGTGATCCACAAGCATGGGAGAACAGAGACTTGAACCTTGGTCCCTATATACTTTGTTAATTTGTCTCTTTAGCTTGGCATTTTATAGCCCAAGTGTGCCCACCCACTTTCTGGAGAGCTTAAATGACCTCTCTGCTAAAGGGTTTCACCTCATGAGCAAGAGCAAAGATAGTTATCATTGCATTTTAACTATTTTAATTCCTCAAGGTGCTCTGGCACCCTGTCTGATTTGTAATTCTGGCTTGCAGGTATTGCTGATGGAAAATAAGGTATTCAGACAGATTGGCTTAGGTTTCCATGATGATTGTGGCTATCATTGATCTTCAGTGTGTATTCCTCCATTTCTAATGTAATGATTGATATTTAGGTCAGCTTTTTGCAACAAATAAGCTTTTCGTATTTTTGTACAGGTAATCCTTGACTTACAACAGTTAATTAAGTGACCATTCAAAGTTACAATGGCACTGTAAAAAGGAACTTATGACCATTTTTCACAGCATCCCCATGATCAAAGAGGCCAGACAAGGCGAAGCGCCCCTTGATGGGAGTGATGTCAAGTTGGCCACGTCCACCCAGTCACATCATCAGCCAGCCATTCCTACCCAGCTGGTAATTATGGCAGAAAATCAGTTGTTAAATTATTTGAATCTCACCACTGTTCCTTCCACTATCTTTACCGCTTTCTATAGAGGAATAATTAAAAGCATCCTATGATATTGTATTATATATTACACGTGTGTGTGTGTGTGTATTAAACATCTGTCTGAACATTTATTCTCCTTTTCAGTATCGGTGTGTCATTGGAGACTATAATGTGGTAGTAACCCCACAATTGGACAGATCAGCGAGTAAAGGAATTAAACAAACACAAGGAAAATTGCCCCAAACTTTTTTCAAGCTGGCTGATACTTTAGGTTTAATTGATGTTTGGAAATATAAAAATGGCCTAACAAAAGACTTCGCCTTTTTTTCAGAGAAATCCTTTTCTAGAATTGATATGATTTGGATTTACAAAACAACTAAAGCCATTATTCTTCTAAAAACTTTTTCTGACCATAATCCAGTGACTTTACATTTTAAATTTGGTCCTCTTAAATGGAGATTAAACGAGACCACAAATTGCAGAGACCACAAATTGTTAAAGAATGTAAACAGGTACTTGAAAACCATTTTAATAATAATTTAGGTAATTTAGGTAAGAGAACAAATTTGACAACAAAATGGGATGCTTATAAGGCTATGATACGAGGACATTGTATACAATACAATAAAGTAATTAAAAGGTAAATGGAAGAAAAAAATCCAAAATATGTTACAAGAAATTAAATTAAAGGAGAGGGAACTCCAGAGCTAACCAGAAGATTATAACATATTTAATCAACTAAAAACATTGCAACAACAAATTTCTTTGTTAATTGTTTCAAATATTGAAAAGAAACTTAAATATATGAAACAATACTTTTTTTTAATATGCAAATAAACCAGAGAGATGGTTGGCATACAAACTAAGACAGAAAAGACAATGATAGCCAAGCTTCAAGAGGGGAGTAAGACTTACATGGATAACAAAAACAAAGACGTCCAATAACAACTTTTGAAATAATAGAAGCCATTAAAAGAGTTAAAACAGGCAAAGCTCTCAGACCAGATGGCCTACTGAGTGGATTCTATACATTTTTTGAAGATCAATTACTTCTGCCTACATTTCTTTAATACCCAAAGATGGACTGGATTTAACTACAGGGCACTCTCTCTCCTTAATAATGACTACATCTATTTTAGCTGAAATATTTTAAAAAGTTTTACAGGATTATATGCGTAAAACCAGTGTAGCTTCTTACCATAATGTAAGAGTAATTTTGAATATAATTGAATATTTACGACAATATAATGACAAACAGGTTGCATTAATTTTTCTGGATGCAGAAAAAGTTTTGGACAATTTGAAATGGACCTTTATATTTAAAGTATTGGAAAAAATGGAATTTGGACTGAGCTTTATACAGATTTTGAAGTCTATCTATACACTCCAGAAAGCTCGAATCACGATGAATGGAGATTTTATAAAATCAGTTGAAATCCAGAAGGGAACAAGACAGGGGCATCCTTTATCTCCTTTATTCTAGTGTTGCAACTGTTAAATAGAGATATTAGACAGGATACTAGAGCAAAAGTACTACAAATTAAATTCCTTTTAATGACAGATTTGGTGTATTGTTTTCAGTATTGGAAGACTGTACTAACCTTATTGCCTCTATGTGCTGAAGTGACTGTTGCTTCACTCTTTCAGCAAGTATCTCACTACACAGAAGATCATATGGTTTATCCAGCATATGTTCTCCCATTACCCATACCCAGATATCACCATCTGCACCAAGCTTCCACTGCACAGATTTTCCATGGTCTGCAAGATAACAATATAATTGCTTTTACATCAGTGAAATTAGCAGTAATCTACAGTATGTTCAGTCTATTAGATTCCTCTACAATCCATGTCCACTTCCATCTAGTTGACGCTTTAATGGAATAGCAAAGTGGCCTCCAATATTTTACAAGCTCAAATGAATTTAGAAATTATATAAATTCCATAAGGGATTCAAAGGCACCTGTTTAGCCGTTCCATTAAAAAAAAAGTCAAAAGGAGATCTAATATTTCTGTACTACTATTTTAATAGATATGAGGAAAATCTATTCAGAGACTTTTGAGATTGTTGATAGAATAAACGAAGCCAAAATACGTGAACTACAAATATCTTAATAGTTTCATCCAGACAGAAAC
The DNA here is from genome assembly GCA_009733165.1 of Naja naja. NCBI lineage: Eukaryota > Metazoa > Chordata > Lepidosauria > Squamata > Elapidae > Naja > Naja naja. The sequence goes on from CM019155.1 coordinate 90,795,088, forward strand.
TTCGTTTTAGTCACTTGACCAATAAAAGTACATGATCCGATCTTGGTCAGACACCAGGACCAGAGATTTTGTCTTCCGAGCTTTCAGACTCTTGCTGGAGCCCAGTTTGGAAGACAAAATCTCTAGTCCCAGTGAGTAACCCAGATCGGATCCTGCAACATGATCCTGGGACATATATATATTCGCCTTCATTCATAATAAAAGTACAAACAGTAAAATAAACAATACAAAACTATCCCGTAACAATAAGAACTATTAGCAACCAATTATGAGCAAAGCTTTCAAATAATAAATTTATCTTGATTTCATCCATACACCTGTTGCTCCAGTATTGATATGGGCTAGTTGATTAATTAATGCACTAAACTGAATGCTGGATATAAAATAATGATAGGGTGAATCAGAGACCAATCATGCCTTTGCATATAGATGTATTCTAAATTCCAAAGATACCATTTGGACCTTAAGCTGATAGTTCTGCTCTTGCCTTTATTTGCCTATTTATTACAATATTTGTTTCTAACTTAATTATGGTCTAATGGTTGCATTCTTGGACTGATAATCTTGCAGAAGTTCTGTAAACCTTGTTTCTAAAGGATAGCACAAGGCCACATACTTTACTTTACTAAATATAAACATAGTCCTATTTCCTCCACTCTTAAATACTGATACCTCATAAATTTATTATATACATACATATGCACATATATATGTGTGTGTGTGTGTGACACACAGACACACAAAGAGCCTCTCTCTTTAAATAAGAAATATTCCATCCTAATTTTCATTTTTATAGTCCATGTCAGTAATTAACCTCTTAGTGTCCCACTTTTCCCTTCAAATTTGTCTCTTAGCCAACAATTTGGCTTGAAAATCCTGCCCTTGTTTTATGAGGATCGAAGTAAGTTGTTTGGGGAAAACAAGAGAAAGCTGTGCAAAAAAAAAAAAAAAGAACACAACCCCATTGCAGTCAGCTACTGATTCATATAACAATAGACTACTTAGTTGAGATAAAATATAGCACGAATTATTTTCACTTCTTGTCTTTACAGTGCAAAACAGTTAACAAATTCATTACTTCCATCTCCCTACCCCCACCATTTACCATAAAGTGACAGACTTCATGTTTCATGATAAGTTAATTATATCTGGATGCAGGAAAGAGTGAGAAAAGGAAAAATGGCTCTGAAGGCTGAGTAACTCATCTGGTGAACCGGATGCACTTGATATGGTCTATAGCAGTGGTGGCTAACCTTTTTGGGCTCCTGTACCGAAAATTGCACGTCCGCACATGCCAGCACCCAAAAGGCAATGTGCGTGCCCCCCCATGCCCCCTGCGTATGTGTGTGCAATCCCCCCTTCGCTGCCCCGTACCTGCATTGGGCATGCTCGCACCTCCCAGCTGATTTTCGGCCCATTTGAGGCATTTTTTGGCCTCCCAGGGCCTCAAGGGAAGCCTCTGCAGCCTTTGGAGGCTGAAAAATGGGCCTGTTTTGTCACTTCTGGTATTTCCAGGAAGTGATGAAACAGGCCTGTTTTTCAGCCTCTAAAGGCTGCAGAGGCTTGCCTCGAGTCTCTAGAAGGCCGAAAAAGGCCTCAAACAGGTGAAAATCAGCTGGTAGGAGCGCGTATGCACAGTGAGGTAAGTTTGCCTGGGGCTTGCATGCCAGCACAAATGGCTCTGCGTGCCACCTGTGGCACGTGTGCCACAGGTTCACCGTCACAGGTCTATAGCCTGTCTACAATAAATTTTAAAAAAGAGGCTATGGTATAATTGTTTTGTTATCTCCACTGGAATTTCTGCTTGCCTTAAAGAATGTTTGTGCCTGCCATGGACCTCTCTTTAAAAAATATCTGTCATGACAGTGTCAATAAACTTAATCTAGTGCAGCTTGATAGCAGATTAAGTAGAGAACCAATTTGTCCAGAGCTGCTTCAGGCCAGAAATTTGTAATTCTATTATTATAATAGCAGAATTACTATACTAGATAAATTCTAGCATTTAACGAGGAGTTATCTGTTTGTAAAATCAAGGGCAATTTATATTAGTGGAAAAAACAAGATTTATTCTTTTTTTAAAATTGTGTTACTTCAGTACCTGATTGCTTCAAAACTCATCAAATTTGGTACTCAAAGCATTTTGGCATGAAAATTTTGTTCTGGTTTTTGTCATTTGTTTGGTACTTGATGTGCCGAAGAGGGGGATGACCATGGAGAATGGACAGGAAATTGGCTATACCATAAAGATCACTGCAAAAGGAAGTGGGGGACAGCTGCAGAAGACAAACAGGAAGTTGACCATGCTGGAAAGGTCGCTGACATAGGAAAATGGATAGACAGGAAGTATTTCCCATCTGAAACAAAGGGTCATGTGGTAAGTCATGTGGTTTGCTTGTATTCATCATTTTTAGTACTCCTTGTGCCTTCCAGAACCAATTATCAATGACTTCTGAGGAACCACTATATTGTAAAACATAAATAGTATATTTTATTGAGTATAATGGTATTTATACAATATTGATTTGAGATTATTAACACTTTACTAATTTAACAATTTAGATGGCTTAAGCCTTTAGAGATAAAGTTTATGTTATTATCAAATTTTGCATCTAAAGATAAATATGACTTTAATAAACAACTGCAAAATACAACAAATTATTTGTTAGTAAAGTCTCTATTGTATTATTACTTATTATTGTTTGTACATATTAAAGGTTTTAATATTCTAAAGTTTTTTCATATGGTAAAATGTTACTTTTATTTCAAGGCATTTCCAACATTTATTATAGTAATGTATGTCTATTTTGAACATTATTAAGTTGCGTACCAATTTTAATATTTTGTACTAATTTTTTAAATATTTTTTTAGATTTTATTAATTTGGTCCATAATTCTTCCCACTGTTGTATTTTTTATACTGCTTTTTATTTGTTCTATCATCTTTAAGTAGGGATATATACATATATGTGCCCTGGCAGATGTTTTTGGTTTGATATAAGCACTTTGAATTCCTTTTTTTTCTCTTAATATCCTTCCATTGTTCTTAAGATCAGATTTTATACTAATAGCAATTTATAAATACATCAATCACAGTACATTCTGTTCTTCACTGAATAATTCTTATTGTGCCTTCTATTCACTGAATGTGAGTGGGCCTTGTCTGCATATGTAATTACATGATTCTTACTCTAACTCCAACACTGAAGGCATTTGAAGAAGAGGTTAATGGTGCAATTGTTGAGCATATTATTTTCTTTATATAATGCCATGCTTTTATCAAACTATAGCTAATTAGTACTATTTATTCTATCTTGCTTGAGGCCCTTGTTGGGCTTACTAATATTGACATAAATTATTCTTCTAAGAAATGGAAATCATATTATATAAAAATATAATATTAAATATAATTTATATAATATCAATATATTTCAGACCTGCGACTGAATTCATAATTCTCTAGTTCCATCTCTAGTTAAAGAGACCTCAAAGTAATAGAAATTATAGTATGGGTTGTTAGTTAAAATGAGCAACACTTATAGACATAACATCTAATTAAACATTTAGGCAAATGCTGATCATGAAAAATACTATTATCCAAACCCTCAATTATCTTAGCTGTTATTTCAAAACCATCTGCAAAACATCTTCATGAAATTAGATAGTGAGAAATCCCTCTATCATGACTAATTGGTATCTTAAGGGAAGGAAATTTAAATGGTCCTGCTTTATATCACAAATTCCATGTTTTATGGTACATAAAACTGATTAATGACCTAAATAAAGTACATTGATTTTGACCAACACAATATGTTTTTAAAAAAAGTCTCCTGTGAAAATGGGATGTCCTCAGCGGCCACCACCTCCCTGCTGCCCATTCCACCACTACTGCTGTTGCCCCGGCCTCTTCGTCCCAGTGGCAGGGGAGGCGGTGGGAGGTATGGAAATGGGAAGCCCCCAGCTCCCGCTCGCTTGCCTGTCCATCCAGCTCTTCCTCCTGCCACCCACAGTAAGTGGCAAGTTGGTGTCTGTGAGTGGGCAGAGGCAACTTGGCAGTCTGAATGCAGTTTCTATTCATTTTTACTTCTGAACAGTGAGAAATAGAAACAAAAATCACTGTAACACCCAAAGATTCTGCAGTGATAAAATTCCATCTAACTCCAACTTCAGTGAAAAGAATAACATGTTCCATACTGTAAAGAAGTGGGCAAAGCATTTAAATTTGATTTTCTAGGCCAGGAAAATGACTTCCAAAGTGACTCATTGTCACCTCTGTTATTTGTACTTTTGAATGGAATGGGGTGGGGGATGCTGGAGAGATAAGCTGGAATGAAAAGGTAAATAATTTCGGCTGATTCCAACTTTACCATAGGGATTGTGTGCAAAGTAATAGATTGCTTATTTTTCTATTGCCTGTTTTTTAATATGGATCATGCAGCTTTTAATATGGATCATGCGGCACACTGTGATGGTTGCAAGCTTTACTTTTTGGATCATACCATGTTTTATGGTACATAAAACTGATTAATGACCTAAATAAAGTACATTGATTTTGACCAACACAATATGTTTTTTAAAAAAGTCTCCTGTGAAAATGGGATGTCCTCAGTGGCCACCACCTCCCTGCTGCCCATTCCACCACTGTTGCTGTTGCCCCGGCCTCTTCGTCCCAGTGGCAGGGGAGGAATGGGATCTTTTTCCTGTTGATTGTTTCTACAATCAACAACCTGATCGTTGAGAAAAGTGCTTGGTTGCAACATATGTGACATAATATCATATCACAATCAATGGGATTGGCTACCAGAAAGCCTCACCACATTGCAAATACTCCTTATCTTCACCTACTCCTTTCTACAAAAAACCTTCATATGTACATGTACCGTGTTTCCCCGAAAATAAGACACTGTCTTATATTTTTTTTGGCTCCCAAAAACACACTAGGTCTTATTTTCGGGGTAGGTCTTATATTCTTTGGAATCCATTGGACATTAATACGTTAGTGAGGTGTGTAATTCTGTTCTCAAGTGGTCTGTCAGCTAGGCATTTGGTTCTGGAGATGAGGGTCTT